>JAJKFI010000029.1:1024408-1099919 GCA_029204185.1 Lerista edwardsae | reverse complement strand
GAGAGAGAGAGAGAGAGAGAGAGAGAGAGAGAGAGAGAGAGAGAGAGTGTTATGGGGCTGTTAAAAATTTATTTGCCCTAGGTGCTGTATTGGAAAAGACAGGAGATACCCCGAGGAGATAGGGAGTGGTATCAGCAGTGGCCCCTTGTCCCAGATAAACCGGGGGATTACAAGGTTAACCCCCAAGGTCTTTGCAAGCCTCGGGAGCACAGCTGTAGGCTGATGAGGCCCCTGGCTATGAAGGGAGGCCGGCACAGGTGCAGATGGGTGTGGCTGATGAATTAGAGCCTGTCCACTGATTGGCTGGCCTCAGTATAAAGTTGGAGGCAGAAGCTGTAGGAGAAGGATCTGGGAAGGTGCAGGAGGAGGGCACCTTGGTGCTGGATGGGAGCACCAGGTAGGTGCTGGATGGATGGATTGCTGGCTGGACTGAATGCCTGAAGGACTGCTGGACGGACGGACGGATGGATGAATTGCTAGACTAAGGTAAGCTCATTGTGGGGAATAACTGTGGGGAACAGTTGTATGGCTGCCACGCCCCTGGAGCCACCAAGTGGAGGAGGCAGTTGTGGCTTAGGCAAGCTGACTGCCTATTGTTCGGTGGTGGGGTTTGTTGGTGCCAGACTTAGGGTATTTGGAGCTAAGCCAGTGATGAGGGCAGAGTGGAGGAGGCTGGCCAGCTGGTGATCCCAAGCAAAGCTGCTGGAAGAGAGGAGGCCCAGTAGGTGACTGAACCCCCTCCCTCTTGCCTATCTCTGAGGCTGCTCTGGAGGGGGAACTAGTTAGCCTAGTGTGGGCATCGGGGACCTTGGGGAGGCCCAGCAGGGAATTTGGTAGAACAGGTGCCTGATGCCCTACCTACACCACTGGCTCCAAGCACAGGAAATTCTCAGAATCCAGAATTTTTTTTATGCCATATCACTGCTTGAAAAATTAATGATTTGCTTGTAAAAATGAATAGTTATTTTCAGGTCCACTGAACAATTCATGTTTATACATATGTAGCACTGCTATATCTGAAGGTATACAGGTTTGATCTTTCATCCTCTTTTTTTTTTCATTGAGTATAAAGTGTGAGCATTTGCAGATAGTTCCTAACTTGCTTTCTGCTGCCGATCACACTGCAGTAGTACTGTCTGGTACCTGGGGGACAGAAAGAGAGAGCTTCACAGATCAGATTTCTTTTATTGCACAGATGCTGCTTACTCCTCCCAGTCCAAAATGCATGCAGAGGCTGTCAGTGGTCAAACGGCCCCCCTTGGATGGGTCAGGGAGCACCTAGCAATGAACGCAAAGGAATCTCCTCTCAATTCTTGAGAGAAAACCTGAAACAACTCACTGACGCTTTTGAGCAGCATGGCTAGAAAAGAGAGGGGGTGCATTGCAGAAGGTAAGAAAACAGCCTTTTTTGTTTATTTAAAACAAAGTCATTCAGTCCTATAAGCTCATTGATGGAATTCATTCATTAGGCACAAGGCTATCGTGTGGATTTTTTTTCTGTCAGCTAAAGAAAGGACAGGCGTAATTCAACTTTTTCAAAAGAAATGGCAAACATTCTCTTACTGGCACTAGGACCAACACTGGGCTAAGCAGAGGTGTGAGAGGACAGGGGATCCAGTTTCTAGGTACTGTTTATTGCAGAGGGGAAAGAAGCAGCATCTGCTAACATTCTCCCTTCTTGTACCTTTCCTATTAAAGGCACAAAAAACCCCTAATCAAGACCTCAGTCTGTAAGTCAGTTCACGCAAGTGACTCTTTTCACATAATTCGGCATGCAATCTGATTGTGTGTTTACTCAGAAGTAAGTATCACTGAGTTCAGTGGGGTTTCTTTCAATCAAGGCCTAACTTGATGTGACGGGGGAGATGTGTGAATAGGCACTCCTGTAATTTAAAAAACAAAAAAACAAAGAGCAGCCGGAGGGTGGTGATTTAGATCAGGATGACAACACTGGAGACAAACCACTTCTCCCCCACAGCTTTTTTTTCCAGTTTTTTAAAAAAAAAACCTCCTAAATCAAAGCTGAAGTTTGCCCTGCAAGATACAGCACGTAGATTCTATACGCAGAATCAGAGCCCAATCCTATCCAACTTTCCAGCATTGATGAAGCTCCAAGGTAAGGGAACAAACCTTCCCTTACATTGAGGAGGACTTCATGACTGTCCCCCCCCCCCCAACTGCAGGTTGCAGCTCAAGCCATTTTGGCATGGCTGCACCAGTTCTGGAAAGTTGGGTAGGATTGTGCCCTTAATTGTAGGCACAAGATAGAAACATTCTAGTATATTGGCAGGTATATATTGGCAGGTGTAGTATATTGGCAGGTGTTAAAAATGTTTCTTTTTTTTGCTTAGTACAATTTGCAATATGGATCTTTAACCTGTATCTGCAAATCTAGCAAGCACCTAAAATGCTGTTAACTGCGTGTGTGAGGGCGTGTGTCAGCATTGTGTGGTGCCGATGAGGCAGAAATGTCCTACTGGAGTTCTTTGAAAAGTTCCACCCCTGCTGCGATTATGCAAACACTTATAGCCCACGGGCTTTGAGCCTCTGAAGTCGGTGGGTTGTAAGTGTTTACAGGATCACAGCCATTGCAGCAGCGGAGGCACTTTTCAAAGAAGCAAGATAGGGCAATTCTGCCTCACCTGCAAGGTAAGCATACCTTTAGTGGAGTTTGGGCCTTTGTGAAATACTGTCATTGTCAGAGCAGCCACAAGACTAGCACTCATGCAAAGTAGCTTCCTTCGTGAGAGAATGTTTTCCGTCTGTTCCCACCCAGCTATGTAAAGATGTAGAGCTTAGTTCCAAGAGTATGTCTGCATGGGATTAATTAGGGTGAAATCAAGAAGAGTGTGGGCATTCATTTTCTGATGGATGGAAAATCAAACCGAATTGCAGGTCTTCAGTCCTATTTTCATTCATTGTGAAACGAAAGGCATAGGGTCCCTTCAAGCCCCATTCATTTTTTTTGTTAATAATGCAGCTGCTCGGATGAGCTCTGCTGCTCCTTTTACACTTAAAAAAAGTTTCAGAAAAAGGAAAAAAAAAATGCTCCCTGCCCTGCACTGGGATGAAGCACACTGCTCCATTGTGAAAACAGGTGGTGGGATAAAAAAGGGGGGATCCATGGTGAAATAAATGTGAATTAATGGGGATGTGAATGGGGGCTTAAACAACAAAAATGAATGACATGGATTACAATTTTTTTGGTCAACTCCTAAAAATCAGCACAGCTATCTTAATTATTGAGTGTACCTTTTCCTGTTGAAGACAATAGCTACAAACATTGTCTCCAGGTTCTTGCGCCTGGCCATTCAGCTGGGTCCCAAAGCTGCTGGGACTTTCCCTAAAACAATGGTGTGCCTTCCAAAAAGCCCCTTAACTGGCACCCTCCAGCTGCCACCTGCTGGAGGAAAAAAGCAGAATTCCCTTTACCTGTGAATGTCCTGTCCTTGGAAGAGGAGGTTGGAAATTCTGCAACGTGGGGGAATGCCCTTCCTACTCCTCAAGGCAGGGCTGGACTTGCTTGAGGGATCCGCCTCTTGGGGGGAGGGGAATCCATAAACCAATCTGGAAGCCTCCCTTCCCCGAGCACCTGGCTGGGGTGCCAGGCTACAGTTAGCAGTTAATAAAAAGTGATGAACAAATAGTAACAGCAAACAAAACACACATTGTGCAGAAGTGAGCAGACTGAGAGGTTCCTCTTTCAGGCAAAGGAGCCCTCACTTAGGAAGAACCTTCAGCCTTGGGCGACCCTGTCTACCACCCCAGATGTCGCCTATCGCCCATAAGAGCAAGACGCAATGCCCGCAAGAGGAAATGTGCATTCCATACAATGTGGGATGCCAGAGCAATAGCGAATAGCAGTGGGCCAGGTGAAGCTGTTACTAAATGTGGCACCAGTTTCTGCAAACCTTCCTCCCCAAGGAGGTCTCTGCAGAGGCCACCAGATTAATCTTATAGTGTTGAGTGAATGTGTTGGGCAAAGCCAAAGTGGCTGCCTTGCAGATGTTAATAAATCAGAGCTCTCAAAGGCTGCTGATGCGACTGCCCCCCACCCAAGGAATGCTCTGTTATGCCTGGTAGGGGATCCTTCCTGGAGGCCCGGTAGGCCATTTCAATAGCTGCCTTGAGCCACTGGTAGAAGGAAGATATTGATGCTGTCTTCTCAGGGACAGACCCTGGAAACATGACATCCGTCTTCCTGACATCCTTCGTTTGCTTGGTGTAGAAGTGAAATGCCTGATAAATGGCCAGTGTGTGCCAGTTTTTTTCCTTGGGGTACACTGGGTTGTGCAGAATGACAGAAGGACCTCCAGGTTTCCATATTGAATCTTCCTTTTCCTGAGGTTTAGAGTGCAATCCTAGCCTGGAGTTTAAAAAAGGTAAAGGTTTCCCCACGACCGAATGGTCTAGTTGTGACTGACTGTAGGGGGCGGTGCTTATCTCTGTTTCTAAGTTGAAGAGCTGGTTTGTCCTAGGACAAGCTTCAATGGTCATGTGGCCAGCATGACTACACACTGGGGCACACGGAACACCATTACCTTCCCACTGAAGTGGTACCTATTTATCTACTTGCATTTTTATGGGCTTTTGAACTGCTAGGTTGGCAGGAGCTGGGACAAGCAACAGGAGCTCACTCCATTGCGTGGTCTTGAACTCCCAACCTTCTGTTCAGAACGCTCAGCAGCAGTCGTTTAACCTGCAGCATTACCACGTCCTGGAGTTAGCCTGGAATTAGGCTGGCACAATTAGGCCAGCAAAGTTTGGCTGGCACAAGGGACATCGTAAAGTATGTTTGGACCACTCTCAGTCAAAGAGGCCAGCATATAGATGTGCACCATCCTCCCTGACTCTGAGAGTGGTCCAAAAACGCTTTTCAGTGGCCCTTGTACCAGCCAAACTTTGCTGGCCTAACTGTGCCGGCCTAACTCTAGGTTAGGATTGCGCCCAAGTCTAAGATGGCCCTCACATCCCAGTTCATTTTTGGAATAAGAAAGAATACTAAGCACACTCCTTTGCCTTTCTGCCTCAGGGCAGTCTCAATTGCTCAAATGTCTAGGAGATGCCGTATCTCTGGAGCTTCTTTGTTGTACAGAGTCCATTGAAACTGGGACCTTCCAAAACCTGTTCCAAGGAGTCCTGAAGAATTCCAGGGAGTAGCTTCGTGAGATGGTTTGAAGGACTCGGGTGTTGGAGATGGAATCTTGCCATCTTCAAAGCCTGTGAAGCAAGGAGCCCCCCACAGGGCAGAGGATATCTCCTTGCTTGGCGTCCCGCCCCTCGTTGCTCCTTGTGAGACCTGGTTGTGGTGGAACCTGGATGTCCTTGCATCCTGCTCCTGGGGAACTGTCTAGATGTGTTCCATCTGTTCTTTGGTCTCTGTTGGTCGATTGAGCAAAAGTTGGGCCTGGAGGGATGAAAGCTTATTCTTATTGGCGTATTTTCTCCCCAGTTGTAGCAACTTCTGTTTATCCTTGTTTTCAACCAGGAGTGTCCCAAAAAGTTTAGTCCTTCTGTTAGCAGTTCCTTTAAAAAAACCATTCAGCTCCTGAAAATAATACATAGGCAATCGGATGACTCGGACAAAGATATGAAGAAAATGCTAATATATGTCCTAGAATTATATAAGAAATTTGAAATTGCCACTTTCTCTGTTTCGCAAGAGTGAGAGACAGGGGAGGGTGCGGAGATCATTGAGATATTCTCCTAACTCTCCGTTTAAGAAAACTGGACCCTTTTTAAGGCACTTTCAGGATGTTTTTTTGGGGGGGGAAATAGTTTGAGGGAGCAGATTCAGCTCTGTTAAAACCTGCATGCCACACACACACACACACACACACACACACACACACACACACCCCACAAAACCAAATCAAGCTGAAAATTTGCAGAACCTGTACAAATAGCAAAATCCAAACACTGAATTGTCTTTGTGAATATGTATGTTCTGTACTATATTTATAGCCTCTTAGTTCTCCAAGGAGCTCAAGGTGAGAAACATGTTCCTTGTGGCAAGCATGTGGCAAGATGGCAAGCATGTTTGTCCAGCTTTAGCAGTTGTACCGTTCTTTCTTGAAGAAGGCAGATCTGACCACAGTAATCAAATATTCTAGTTACACTGTGATTGGACTACTATAATGCACTCTACATGGGGACCACCCTTGAAGACTGTTCTAACCACTATGGCTGATTCTCAAAATTGCACCCCCTGCCCCCCCCCACACACACACTCTGCTGCATAACGTTTATCCAATACTTTTTCTTGGACAGCTTCCAGAGTGGTACCTGTAGTAGCAAGACAATAAAGAGTGGCCCACCCATATACAATATGGACCCACCCACCCATATACAATATGTGAACCCAACAAACCAAAGGCATTCCAGCAGCCATGGCAGCAGAGCAGGGACTTAAGCCTTCCTTTATTTTTCTGCTTACCTAGGATTGTAAAAACATTAATCTAGGAGCGTTGTCAAATACCTGACAGCCAGAATACATCGAAAGCAGTTGTGCAGGGCAGGTTAAATAACAAATTGCATTACAAAGCTGGGCAAGTCACAGCTAGCTTGACAGTGCATGAAGATTTATAAATACAGCCTTTCCCCCATAGGATATAGGAATGTAGAATTACCGTTAGAATCATTCAAAGAAAAGGAGGAGAAATAATTGGACCAAAAAATTAAAACCTAGAAAAGATGTTGTGTCAAAGAAATGGACAAAGTGGGCATGTCCATTTCCAGAACATGCGTACAGTGTTGGGAGCATAGCAACAGATACAAATCTATGCCTTCATTATCTGCAGTCCTGTGCGTATCTACTCAGAAGCCAACTCAGTTGAATTTGATGGGCCTTATTTCCAGGTATGTGTGTATAGGATTGCAACCTTTGTTAAGGTAGAGCTGAATTTTATGTGGAGTTCACGAAAACATTTCTTGCTCTGGATTTTATCAGGAACTGACCAAGCCTGAAAATCTTGCCTGAAAAGCTTTTCTCGGCCTGAAAAGCAACCGTTGATAAGGTAAGAGGAGTCTGCATAGGAATGTGGCTGTTTTGCTCATCTCTGTTAGTGTTTTATGATACTCCTTCTTAAACTCCACACAAGGTCTTTCACAAAATTTGAGATAATGTACGCATTTCCATAATCTTGATTTTTCCTGCATATTTTGTGACTAAAGTACAGAGTAAGAAGAATATAGGTCACTTAGTGTGTGTGTGTGGGGGGGGTGGGGTGGGTGTTTTTGTATTGGCTGAACTTCGGTGTACATTTATTTGGTTGAAGACAGGTACCTTTCAGCAGTTTCTACACCACAAATGAATAAATTGAATAAACAAAAAGAACCCAAAGCCCCAGAACCAAATCCCTTGCTAAGTATTTGTATCCTGGCTCTTCTTGCCAATGTGTGTTTAAACTAAAAAAATTTCCTGAATGTCATTAAATGTCATTTTTGAGGAAATAAAGGCATGCGTGACTCTACAATTTTATTTGCCTGTAAGGAGCTATATGTATGAAATCATCTGTGTGGAAAAACTGAAGTTACCACACAAAGAAGAAAGGCTTATTTTCAAACATTTCCTCTAAAAGGGTAACTTTTTCATTTTTCACATGGGAACCATTTCACGCACAGAGATTCCTGTGTCAGAATAAGGTTGGACAGGCAGCCTCCTGTGTCAGGAAACAAGCTAGTTAAAGAAATATGGAGCTGAATCCTAACAATGATTTGCATGAGTGAATGAAGTTCTGTTGTGGAAATGTGGAGGGGAGAGAGGCGGTTTCCATCTATCACTCCTTTCCTCTGCAATCCTCAGAGCCCCTTCTGGGACAATCCAAGCAGATTTTTAGGAGGCACAGTGGGATGAAGAGACAAGGGGGGAGGTCACCAAGAACCCCCTTGTGCACAGGGCCAGCTTTAAGCCAATTGGCCCAGTTGCTCCCCACTAAGAGGACCTTGCACGAGAGTAAAAATAAAGACTAAAATCAATATTTTTACTAATAAATCAGTCATTAAAACAGTGACTGTTTTGTAACTACTGGTCTATCCTCTGTAGCCCCAGATTCTGTATCTGTGGATTTAACTCCCTGCAGCTTCCAAAACCATGGCAGAGGGCCAGACCTGAACTCCTGGACGCAACTGGAGGTTTGCTCTAGTCGTGTCCAGGAGGCCTGCAGAGGCCATTCACAGCATCTGTGGGCCTCAAACATGCCTTCAGAAGTGCAGGAAAGGCAGTTCCAGTTTACAAAAACTGGAAATGCCTTTCCTGCACCTCCAGAGACCTTTCTGAGGCCTGCAGGGGCTGCACGCATCCTCGGCGTACCTCCGGACATGACGGGAGAACATCTCCAGTCGTGTCTAGAGGTAATATTGAATGGACCCATGAATTCGCTTATCTGCAGGGGGTCCAGGAACTGATCCCCCGCAGATACTGAGGTCCAACTGTAGTTACTTTTCAAAGGTAAGCCACATATATTGTTTGTTTACTTGTATGCAGCGGCGGCATTCAGCCGGTACGCTGGGTGGGAGCGGGGACGGGGAAGACGGCGAAACGGAGCGGTAAGCGACGGGCGAGCTGCCGCTCACCCGTTCCTCCCGCCCAGCGTACCGGCTGAATGCCGCCGCTGCTTGTATGCCTAAAAGTATGCAATTTTATGTTCAAATGTGCTGAGATACGTTTAGTCCACTAACTCACATGCACTTTTTCATTGCTTTCCATTCTACCACAGTGATACAAAGTCTATAATTAATTTTACTTATATCTGTACAGACCTTGGCTGTGAACCCGAGGCCCTAGGAAAAACAAGTTTCCAGTTGGGCCCTGCCACTCCTAAGGCCAGTTCTGCTTGTGCAGATAGAAGTTTAGTCATTCTTACGATCCTTTCCTTAATTAACTTTTCTAGAACTTCCCCAAAAGACAAATTGCAAATGCAATTCTTATGTCAAATTTGTAATGGTAAGTTTTGCCCTGTAAGATGACTTCAATCCGAAAGAGGAATCAATTATCTCAGAAGACCAGAGCTCAGCCCATTCCAGTCATATTATATTGTGTTTTTCTATAAACCATTGGTCAGTTTGAGTGGCTGTCCTCACAAAATAGCTTTCCAACCTGCAGACTGCACATCTGCCAGTGCTTCAGATATGCCACATGGTCCCCCCTCCCCATATGCTTTCCTAATTCAGTGCCAGAATGTTTCATTTAGCATTTGCTTTGCTTTCTTTCAGATGGCTTTCGTGAATCTGAAAAAGGCATTTGTTCTCATGGCTGCGTTCATCTTTAGTTTCTGTTTGTTCATCATGCTGAATTCTACTGGAAATTGCATATTCTGTCAAATGGAAGGTGAAGTCAGGTCATTTAAGAGAGTCGGCGGAAATTTTCTGCATCGGCCAGATATAAACTGCAGTATAAACTCCCCCTTCCTGGTCATTCTTATAACATCGACTCACAGTCATCCTAAGGCTCGAATGGCAATCCGCGACACATGGGGCAAAGAAGCGTTCATTGCCAACAAACGCATCGTGACCTATTTTCTCCTGGGGACAACGCTGAATCGTCACGACCAGATTGTGGTGACTCTTGAGAACTTGAAATACGGAGACATCATCCAGAAGGATTTTCTCGATACCTATTACAATTTAACATTAAAGACCATGATGGGCATCGAATGGGTTAACAAATATTGCCCACAGTCAACGTTTGTGATGAAAGCTGACTCTGACATGTTTGTGAATACTTTCTACCTGACGGAGCTCCTTATAAAGAAAAATAGGACTACCAGGTTCTTCACAGGGTTTCTAAAAGAGAACGAGCGTCCAGTACGAAATATAATAAGTAAGTGGTATGTGAGCAAATACGAGTACCCAGGAAGCACATACCCGCCTTTTTGTTCAGGGACTGGCTATGTGTTTTCCACAGATGTTGCCAATCAGGTGTATACCATTTCCGAAAGTGTACCTTTCATCAAGCTGGAGGACGTTTTCATAGGCCTGTGTCTTGCAGAGCTCAATATCAGATTGGAAGAGCTCCATTCCCAGCAGACGTTCTTTCCAGAAAGACTCTCATTTTCAACTTGCCGCTTTAAGAAAATTGTGACATGCCATAAGGTTAAGTCAAATGAGCTGCGGACCTATTGGAATGCACTGAAGCAGTCTGTGAATGAAGCCTGTCCAGGTGACTGATACACATTTCAGCTCTCGGAAACAGTCTGAAAATAGTACTCCAGACCCAGACAGCAAACACTGAAGGTTCTGCATTCTATAATTTGCACTTAGGTACTGAGTTCAAGGGGAGCTGACTGTGTGCCCTTCTCTGTGCCCTTGAAATGCCCTTTGCAAGCTGAAAAACGGAAAACCTCATTCGCTTCCTCCAATAATGTTGCTGCAGTTCCTGTGCCAGCATTTTGCTTTCTTACAGAATGAGAGACCAGAAGTCTGTTTTTCCTTAACGCAGGTTGGGTTCATCCATGAAGCTAACCAAAGTGGTCATCTCAGGCAGTGGATTGGTAGGGGGAACCTTCTCTGCCACTCTTCCTTCTCCCGAAAGGGAAGAGGGGATCAGAATGAAAGAAGGCTGGAGGAGAGGAGCTGCATTCAACCACACTGGCAGTCCAGTCCTACTCCTCCCCCTTTGATGCAGCCATGCTGAAGTGGCTTGTGCTGCACCCTGGGGTTCTCGTGGTTAGGGAACATTTGTTTCCTTACCTGGGGGTAAGCCTCCATGGCATGGTGGGGTTTTCTTGGGTCTGCAATAGCAAAATCACTGGAGCAGCTCTGTGTGGATATTGAGTCCAGGGTTTGGATTGAGTGGCCACCGAACCTGTCCCTGGACCCAATCCACCACTATCACTGCCTCAATTGCCTCCCTGGTCCACCCTCCACCCACCTCGTCCCACATCACGGTGGTCTGCGACAAGAATCTGGCCTTCCCACTGGTTCTCCAGCAGTGCGTGTCTTCACACACTGCTGGAATGTATTTTATGACTGCTGTAAGGCAGTTAACGCTAGTGGAACACTCATTCTGCCAGCCTAAGAACCAAGAGGATTGAGCTGCGGGTCACACTGATGTTAATGGGGCAGCCTTAAGTACATCCTTAACTGTCCTATAGAAATAAAGAGATCTTAATGTCTGGGAGCTGGCCTGGAGCTCCGCTCCACTGGCCTCCCTGAGGCGGCCAGGATCCCGGCCAGCAGGCTTTCCCACGGCGATGGCAGCAGCAACAGCCCAGGGCCTCCCTGCCCCAGTGGTGGGTTGGGCCACAAGAAGGGCAGGCCAGGCCAGGCCCAACGGGACCTTGCACCCAGGCTTCAACAGCTGAAAGGATGGAGGCCAGGGCGGCAGGCCCCGCACTGCCGCACCCGGCACTGCCGCAGCTGACAGCAAGGGCAGGCAGCCCATCCCTTCCCCCTCAATCGCAGTCGGCCAGTCCTGTTGTGAATGAGAGAGAAGTCCACCTGGCCTACTGGTACCAGGAGCAAGTGAGAGATAGCCTGTGTCTGCAATTGCCAGAGAAGGGAGAGTAGTAAGTACTTGCAGGATCAGGGGCCTGGAGGGTTGTCAGCCTAGCTGGGAGGAAGGGGGCTGGGAGCCTCTCTGTAACCCCAGGCAAGCAGTTGATGAGGGCGGTCTGGAGGAGGCTGGCTAAGGTAGGATGCTGGCCAGCCAGTGAACCCAAGCAAGGCTGCTGGACGGGAGGAGGACCAGTGGGTGAAGGACCCCCTCCCCCATCTCTGAGGCTGCTGGATCCCTCAACAGGCTGGGAGGCTTGAGGGAGCCCTGACACATCTGGTGTCAGCTCCAGTGCTACCTCTCGCAGCGCCCTAATGTCGGCTACCATGGGGGCAGGTGCTCCTTGCCTAACAGCGCCAACACTTAGAGACGCTAGTTAATGCCCAACAATGGATAGCAACAAAAGACAGTCATGGTAGAGCACTAGTGGAATCAATAACCCATGCAGGGCTCCATGGCTCCAGAGGTGGGGGTGGTGGTTAGGATTCAGTGACAATATCTGCTATTGTCTCTACCCCCTTCCAGTCCTGATCCTCCCTCCAGGCCACCCTTTCTCTGTCCAGTATTCCTCAATCCCTCCCGTCTCTCACCTCCCCCCCCCCCCCCCCCAGGTCTCGCTGCTGATCGACAGCAGTACTTACTGCTTGGTGCTCCCATCAGGTGTCTTCTTGGTGCTGAGGCCCAATGCTGACTGGCACTGGCCTCAGCACCGGCCCAGCATCTTTACCACTGGTGCCAGAGTAGCTTATGGCACTTTTTATGACACCTGGAGTCGGCGGTAAGGCGACAACGAGAGTGGCAGGATCAAGCTGTCCATTGCTGCTCATTAAAACAGTGTGGTTTACTTCTGAGTAAACAAGCACAGGGTTGTTCTGTCAAGACCCCTAGTTTTTTTTTTAGGATTGATTCTGCACAAATGTTATATAGGAAAGTACATCCATATGGATGTCAGTATTTCAAACTAAGCATTAGTACGGAATCTAAATGTAGTATAAAACTGCTGGAACTGACTTTTTAACCAGTAGGAAATTTTTTAAGAAATCCATTGATCCTTCTCAAAAGGAGGCACACCTTCCAAACTTCTGCCCCTGCATGTCCTCTTTCAAGATGAAAATCCTCTTAGAGATTTCTGAAGTCAGCAACTAAGATAATGCTACTAATCCAGAGCTGTTGCACACCCTGCCCTTCACATTCACTTTTCATGGTGAGAAAACCTACTTCCAAGCAAGAGAATGTATGAATCAGCATTTTTGTGGGTATGTAAAGATTTGTGGGTAGAGAAAAGAATATTGCAGATTTAGTGAAATTATATCGTGTATATTCAAATAAATCCTTTCAGACTGTCTCAGAAAAAAAAGAGGGTGTTTGTCAAAACCCAACTTCTATTATTATTTGTCCCATTTTCACAGGATAGTTTAGGATCCCATGTTAAGGATAGTTTTATTTGCCCAATAGCCAATCATACTTGCCAATACCATTTTCAGGGCCATCTTCCACAGAGATGCTTGTTATCAGTCCAACAAGCTGATGTTTATGAAGAATGATCACCGCTAACATAGCACATTATACTTTTCACATTATTAATTAGTTTGCACTGGAGCCTCACCCTTTCATGGATCACTGCCTTGTCGTGGCGAAGGGGCTTGAGTAGCTCAATGAAGCTGTGAGCTATGCCATGTAGGGCTACCCAAGATGGACAGGTCACAGCAGAGAGTTCTGACTAAAGGTCACAGCAGAGAGTTCTGAGCCTCAAGTCAGGTAAATCAAGCACATTGAGCATGTAAGAGTGCAATCCTAATCCCATCCTGGAATAGGGAGGCCAGCTTGCCCCATATCCAACATGCGGCTGGGACCGGCTGCGGCACAACCCAGGGCAAGGGGAATCTATTCCCCTTCCCCTGGGTAATGCACCAATGGTCTAAACAAGGCTACGCAGATCTTTACCACTGAAATAGGCAGCACAAGTCCGAGCAGCCCAATTTGGCAGCAGGCCAGTGGGAGCAGGGTTTAGGATCCGGCTTAAGTGTCAGATCCTGGCTCCACCCCCGACCCTGGGCCAGTCTGTTCATGAGCCCACCTGTCTCCCACCTTCTCCCACACCACTCTGCCTTCCCCTGCCTTTCCTCCACCTTTCTCCCAACCCTCCTCCCAGCACTGGCCAAACTTGGCCAGTGCTTCCCCACTCATCTGGAGTGGCATGGAGGCTGGATGTGGCCTCTGCGGGCCAGCAAAGGCCCAGTCGATTCTTGGGGTGGTGCAAACGTGACTGACAGCATGTTTGTGACAGCACTGGGTCAGTGTAAGGGACTTACTCCGGCCCAGCACAGTGTTTGCGTTGTACTGTAAGTGGACTTCAGTGTATCAGTGATATTCATGGATTTTTAAGTCTCCTGGGCCTTCAATAAGTACAGATGTTACAGCGGCAATTCATGAGCTACCATGTTTTGTGCAACTGGAGGAAGTCAATAGTTCTCCAGATAGTTCTCTGTTGACATTTTGAGGTTTTCAGTATTTATATTTATTCTGTGAAAGGGCTGCAATGTAATATTGACAGTTTGGAAGTGTGATCTATGCCTTTTTCTTATGCTATTTTTGCTCAAATAAGGAAGAAATCATATTTCTCTTTGTTTTGCACTGTGTTTTGACATGTCTCAGGTGTACTTAAGGCGTGACAAAGTTGAAGTTGGGAATTGTGCTAATTTTTTTAGTGTCAAAACCTGTTATCTAAAAATGTGCTGTTCTAACATGTAAGCAGCTATGGCAGTACAACCATACAAAGCATGACATTATTCAGCAACACAGATATGCAGAAACAAATGTTACAGTGGTTGTGCGAGAAGGATTGGAGGTGTGTGGTGAGATAAAATGCAGAAACATTTTCAAATGGAATGTGGATCTTCAGAACATTACAAGGAAGAGCCACATTCCTGGAAGAGCCACATTCCTAGAAAACAAATTTGGCCATCTGGGAGCTCAAAGTGTGATTGCGCTATACCAGATTTATTTTGGGATCAGATAAAAAGCACTGTCTCTGAGCTTTGGTTTCTGCACTCGGAGATGGTCCTGAGATGGTACTGGTGTTTCTACTTCACAGCAATATTGTGAGGATATATGAGAACATACTTGTCAAGTGTGTTATCCACTCCTGCCAAAAGTGCTATGAAAATGGTCTGTATGAGGTTGATTATTATACTAAGCAGGAGGTGTGGACTGATAGTTGAACTGCTGGTACTGCCAGAAGCTAAGCAGGAGAATTGGTGATCTATTTTTGGATGGGAGATGGAACGCCAGGCTGTGACAAGCTGCAGTACCTGTTGTGGCAGAACGAGGTCACTGTGGAGCTGATTAGCCAGTACAGGAATGTTTTGAGAAGGCCAGCCAGCAAAAGAATGGAGTATGACCTTGAGGCTGGACTTACGATCACCTGCTGAAGCTCGCTGTCACACAGCCAGAGGAGAGAACCACACTGTGAAGGCTACATCTGGGACTGAGGATTTGGTGAATCGCAGTATATTTACTGTATATTTGAATATTGTATATTTGTAAAAACCCCATTGAAAAATGGTGGTTTAGATTAGCCTGCCCATGTAAGCTGCCTTGGGCATTTGCTTCGGCATGGGAAAGGCAGGGTATACATTCTTCAAAATAATAAATAAATAAAATATAGCATTGGGTCCTAAAAGACAATCCAATCCAAACTAAATCCTAACCTGCTGTTGCAGCCATGCAAATAGAGCACACACTATATCCTGCAGGGGGGGAGGCCTCCTTGAGGGAAAGGAAGTTTTATTCTCTTGCCCTGGGGCAAACCTCCACTGCCCCAATGGGTTTCCTCAGATCTGGGCCAGTTATTTTGCTGGCACAAAGTCCGAGGAGAGTAAGGGAGAGAGAAGGGGACAGAAAATGGGGTAATGATCTGGTGCAGCTAAGATGCACCCCCTTCTTCCTCATTCCTCCCCCTCCCTTCCCAGCCCTGCCACTTGAACCAATGTAATTAGTCATTCTAGGGCTTGAAAAAAAACTTAGGACAATCAAAAAGCTAATCACACCGTTCCAAGTAGAATGTAAAAATTCACCTTATCTTGAAATTTGTTATTCCAAAAACGCACAAATAAACTTCTTTGTAAAATTATCCTCTGGCTATCTTCATTCTATAGTTGCACCCAGATTACATAATTACACATGGGGATGATTTTAACAGGGGATACTGAACAGGAGGTAGCAAGGGGAACAGTACAAAACAACTTTGCACAAATCAGGTGCTGTCACACAACAGGGTTGTCTAGATACTTTAGGCCTCACTGTAGTGATTCAGTACCAGGCTGGGATATGACGGCAGGCTTAAGTCATTCCTGCTACTTGTTGTTAGGTCAGGGATTCTTTCAAGATAGTGCTTCTCTGGCAGCTGGAAAGCTGGAATTTCCAGATACAATGAGCAATCTTGAGTTGCTAGAACAATGTGACACCCCCTTCCTGCCATCCTGCCCTGCAAATGCTTGTATGATGATAGAAAGAGCTGTGTGGCACTGACTGTGTTTCTATAGCTAATTTTGTTAAATCTCAGATCTTAATATAATATATCAATCAGCCCAAAGATCAAAGTACCATAGGAATGTGGTGATAATACACATGTGCAGAACTGTTTCCATTGGAAACTGTGAATGGTATCACTTGCCATTCCACCACCTAACAATAGAAACTGACACAGCTTGTTAAATTTAGCTTGATGTATAGCATTGGTTCAGCTGATATTTTCAAGAACAAGTATTTAGCTTCTGCATGTTCAGATGATCTTGGTCTTTGTTTTTCATGTGTCATTGGCCATAACTAGTTTTATATTATTCACTCTGTCCAATTCTATTGCAATCTGCCTATTCTGACAAGGACGCATCTGTTTTCAAGGGGAACAATGAAAATCTTTTGAACCTACCAGAGGGGTTCATTCCACCATTCCTAGTAATACTTGTATCATCTCGGCTTGGTTTTAAAAAAAAAAAAGGCACAGATGGCTATCTGTGATATGTGGGGCAAAGAAAGAGTAGTCATAGCATTGTGGCCCATTTTCTTCCGAGAAATACTTTGCAATCCTATTGCCAAACTGCTATCACTGCAGAATATTTACAGCATTGTAAGATGGGATTGAGCTGCCAGGTGGAGCATGTTGTGACAATGGAAGTGACAGGCAGCCCAATCCCAAGTCCCATAACACCCTTGGCTTCAGCAGTGCCAAAATGGTGACTGCTGGATCCTATGGGTGCCTGCCGAGGATACCACTGGGGCCTCCTCACAGTAAGGGTGCAATCCTAACCAGGATTTAGGCTGGCACAGTTAGGCCAGCAAAGTTTGACTGGCACAAGGGACACCATAAAGTATGTTTGGATCACTCTCTGAGTCAGGGAGGCCAGCACACAGAGGTGCACCATCCTTCCTGACTCCAAGATTGGTCCAAACGTGCTTTACGGTGGCCCGGCCAAACTTTGCTGGCCTGATTGTGCCACCATAACTCCAGGTTAGGATTGTGCCCTAAGGTAGAATTTGCTCTCTTACTCCAAGTAATGTTGCAGCTGCATCAATGGGTCTCCTTGGCTCTGCACCTGTGCTGGAGCAAAAGCAGAACCGAGGAGACCCATGTTGGGCCACCCGGCTCATGAAAGGGGTCCGGACACAGTGGCAGAAGCCGCCACCATCCCTGCCCCCCTCACAAGTCCGATCCTTCCCTCCCTCTGCCCTGTTCTGCCTATTCCCACCCCAAAAACCCTTACGGCCGGCCGACACTGCTGGAACACTGGCTGGTCATCCCCTCTGCTACGAGGTGCAGTAGCAACTGACACTGGCCCAGTGTGGGCCGTGCTTACTCTCTAGGTTACAACACCCAGAGCTGGCAGTATGAATGTACCACTGGTTGTAAGTCCTATAGGACTGGGCCCTTAAGCTGTCACAAAACAATCACCAATGGCACACAAACTGCCCTGTCATTGGCCATTTTGTGTGCATGCTGCTGCAAGAAGTGGCAGCACTGTAGCACCACCACTGGGCCTCGCTGCACTTGGAAAGTCAATGGTGGGGGCGGGATTGGGCAGGGAGGGGGAGGACTGGGATAGGGAGGGTGAAGGAACAGGCAGAAAGGAGACAATGGGAGTGGTGGATCTGGCAGCAGTGATGCACACTGGAACCTGTTCCCTTACCTTTTCTCCCCATAAACAAACACCATCCAAAGTACAGGTGTGCCCCGGTATCCACTGATTCAGTATCCATGGTTTCAGTTATCCATGGATACTGGGACTCCTATTAAAAAGATGAGGGAACATTAAACCTCTTTTTTTTTACCTTGTTGCAGCACAACCACTGAAGTTCCCCTATCTTTATTAAGGCGTCCCCAGTATCCACGATTTCAAGTACCCATGGTGGGGTTCATAACTTAATCCCAGCAGATACCAGGGAATGCCTATATCCAAGAATGTTCAAGAAATAGGATATATCCTAAAACAGATACGTAGTAATAGGAAGTATTAATGTGCAGTAAGATGCACATGCTGGTCATGAAAGTGTTGGTCATGAAAGTGCTACCCAGGAAGGCCTTCCTGTTTTGGCTTTCGCTTTTTCGAAGTCTGGCTAAAGTGCTGAGCATTGCTTAGCCATGGCAACAAGTTCCATCATTTCCTGAGCTTCATGGGATATTTAGCTGAGGTTAGTTTTATATCTGCCTACAGAGCTTTATGCCAGGCTTCAGCAGCACTTGTTAATGATTAAGAATGAGAACACGGGCATTGGTTGAAGAGGCCAGCCTTATCTCATTAGATAAAATGTTAACTGCAAACAGAGTCATAGAGAGCAAGAACCCCAATGAAGGCATGAAATGTTTTCTTTAGGACCCTCCCACTGAATTGTAAAGAGAAATCAAACTAATATAATATGTGGTTGTGCTTTATGTAGGACGAGTGGTGTGTCTGCAAGAACTAGCAAAGTATTGATTCTCCTTCCTGTAAGGAACATTAAACGGTGACCTTCAGCTAAAAAGGTAAGGCATTTCTCAGACCACATGAGTCAGTGTTCACATTCATGTGCTGCCTGGTGCTGTGAGCTGGGTATTGGGGAGAGGGGAGGCTTGTGTCTGCATGCTAATTTGGGGTATGTAGTGGCACAGTGGTTGCCATTTCAGATTGCCATTTGAGATTAGTTTGGACTGCCCCATTCCATGAGCTACAGTCACGCACTTGTGAATGTTTGTTTCTTTCAGATTCAAGGGAAGATAATGTCAAATGGATAGACGAAAGGAATGGATTTGGGTGATTTTGAGTCTCTTGGCCTTTTTAACAGGTATAGTATGACAGTTTTTGGGTTGGCCAAGGCAATTGTGCTCAACATAATGTTCAAAGAGACTTCAAAATATATTTGCATGGGCTTGTAGCCTTCATGTAACTTCATGTAACTATAGAGGGTCTCTCAGTCAGCACTTGGGAAAGACAATGACCTAGGCATGATTTACATGGGCTGGGGTTTCTCATGCTTTGGGTGGGTTTAATTTTTTCTTAATTGTAAACATTGTAAATTGGGAATTTAAATAATGATGCTTTATACTTGTATTTATTTTTGGTATTTTGTCAGCCATAGTGAGTACCCTCAAATGTGGGGGAAAGTAGGGTTATAAAGTCATTAAATAAATATGGCCCCTATGCACATTTCTCAATTTGCCTCCTGCTGAGCCTATGGGTGTTTTTTTTTTCCAGTTTAGGTCCTTTAAAAAATGTTGTTCCAGTTGCTAACATGACCATTCCTACTATGAGAATTGTGCATTCTCTTCTGTTTGTTAACTTCCCAGAGGCAGCTGGTAGGCCACTGTGGGAAAGATGGCCTTTGGCCTGATCTAGCAAGGATGTTCTTATGGGAAGACCCAGCACTGTGCTCCATTCTTGCTCTCCTCCTTGATTGGGGTTACCTAATGGAATGGGGTGGGTGGAAGGAGATGGGGCAGGGACAGTGGTGTCATTCAAATGATTTAGGAACAGGAACTCACTTTTGATTGGCACTTGTTGGGAAGCCGGAACCAGCCACGGAACCCGTTAGGATCTGGAACGCCCGTTCTGGTCCGTTCCCCCTGAATGACATCACTGGGCAGGGGGTGGGCAGATCGACCTGGGGAGGAGGTGGGTTTGACGGCAGTGGTGACTGCTGAATCCAACCCCCCTTCCTGGACCTGATCCGTCTGCATGGGTCAACACTGAGTTTTGCCAGTGATATCACTGGTGCAGGTCTGAGTTGACCAGCAGCTGCTGGGGTTTACCTCAGGGCAAAAGGACAAAAGTCCCCTTATGCTGAGGAGACCTCCAGCAGTCAAAGCTCTCCTATAGGACGCAGCAGAGGCTACACCATTGTTGTTGCATTGCTGTGTGAGGGTTTAGGTAGGATTGAGCTGCCCAATCATAGACATGATCTACTTGATGGGTTTTACTGAGACAGTAAACCATTAACCTTCATTGTCAAAACTCTGTACTCCATGATTAAAAGACAAGCCTACCCAGTTTTGAAGAAAGTGCTTATAAACAGCATGCTAAGTTCAATCATTTCTCTTATTTCCTGTTTCTAGAATGAACTTCTTAGACATTTTACTTGAGTGGTGGTTCCTAGTACCCACTAATCTTTTATTTGTATCATTACTAGCTCATGTACATGTCCATGGTCTGTGGGTACCTGGTCTAGTCACCTGACTTAAGCTAAGCAGGTCTTTGTTTAGAGCCCAATCCTATTCGACTTTCCAGCGCTGATGAGACTGTGCCAACAGGGTGTGCATTGCACCCTGCAGAAGGGGTGCAGTCAGGGAGACTTCCTCAAAGTAGAGGAACATTTGTTTCCTTACCCTGAGGATGCATTGCAGCTATTGGATAGGATTGGACCCTTAGTCAGTACCTGGATGGATGATGGTCTTATAAACACCACCTTGAGTACTATATTGGCAGAAAAGGGAGTACAGCATATAAGAGCGCAATCCAAGGTGTGTCCTAGGGCTGATGCCTTAGGGGTGGGCATGCTGGGAAGTGTGCCAGTCCGGGGAAGGGGGTGGAGTTGGGATGCGGGCGTTAGGCCACATCCCAGCTCCTGTCCCTGGGCCATGCAGCCCCAATTCGGACCTCTTGCCACGCTCTGCTCTGCTCCTGCTAGCACAGATCTGAGGAGCTGGCACCAACCCTGGGGTAAGGGCACGAATAAGCCCATGCCCTGGGGAGGTTCCAGGCAGCTCCAACTTGTGCTGGATATGGCACAGGCACGTCGGCCTGCCCACTCCAGTGCAAGCTGGATTGTGCTCTAAATGTATTAATAAATGCCTCTGAAAGAAATATGGCTTTATTCAGCTGACGTTTCCTACAGCATTTCACTTTGGCTTCTCCAAGGGTGTGCATTTTTTTAATAGATATCATTAAATATCAAAATTCTTCAGTGAGGTGTAGCAACCTTCCTAAAATAAGGAAGCAGGTGACATATTTATTGTCTGTTCCAATGTGAGAATACTCTCTTACATGACTGTGGTTGTCTATGTGCATGCAGGTATCTTTGTTACATGTTTGCAGACACAGAACTTAATTTTAAATTATTCCTAATGCACATTTAAGTGCAATTTGACTGCATAGGCCTTAACTACATTAGTATAACTATATTAGTATATTCCTTTAAATCTGTTTGAAAATAGGCATTTGTTTCACAGACCACTACATCCCACAGACATAGGGAATCATGTGGAGATGCTAAAGCTGCTGTTGTTTCAGTATTGACTTATTATATATTTTAATTGGATCAATTTTACAATAAGATGGAACAACCTAGGGATCCTGATTTATAATACATGCCTAAATAACAGTCATTAGCAATGGAGAAAAATGGCCAAGAAGCATTCTGGACTCAGTTCCATTTTTTTGCTAGAAAACTACTTATCTACTTGAATATGTAGTTCAAAGGAATTCTGCAGAGTATTTAGACTGTTATGCAATCTTTAACACTGGAGAACTCACATGCATTTTCTAGCAATTACTTATTAAGCTCAGTTTTGTCAGCATGAGAAATTAAAGTCACTTCCAATCAATCTGCTGCTCTGAGCACAGAGTCTTGAAAACTTAACTCTTGCAGAGCAGTTTGTTCAAGTCATACAGGACAAATTGAGAAAAAGAAAACAAGGTATCCTGAACATTTAAGATAGAGCAGACTTGTAGTCCAATCTAACCAACTTTCTAACACCCATGCAGCAGCAATGCAGCCCTGAGATAAGGGAACAAATTTTCCCTTCCTTTGAGGGGATGTCTATGACTGCACCTCCATGTAGTATGCAAAAATAGGTAGCACTGGAAGCATCAGCACTGGAAAGTTGGTTAGGACTAACAGTTCCACAACTTTCAAAATTGAAGTCAAAGAAACACTTCCTAAGATGGCACAGCAGTTTGTAATCAAAGTGTGAACACCTGTTGACCATGGTTGTTTCTGGAGTGGGCCAGGAATTGGGAAGTCCTTGAACTGGAATTCCAAGGACCATAAGGAAATGTTGTAAAATTAAACATTAAGGGCCCGCCCAACCCAGATCCCGTTACCACCAGTGGTATGTGTGTACTGCTGGCTAACAGCACAATCCTACCCAGCATCGGAATGGTAAGGCCGGACGGCCAGCGCCATATCCTAAGCTGGGTAGGGGAGGCTGGAGCCTTCCCACGGCAAGGACACATTTGCGCCCTTATCATTGGGGAAGCTCCAGCCTCCCCAATGTGCTACTTGGATCTGCGCCTGCTAAACAGCAGGCGCAGATCCAAGGAGACTGTGTGGCCCAAATCGGGGCCACGCAGCCTCCCAGAAAGACTTGGGATTCAGCCTTATGGTCAGGGCTGAGGTGGGGTGGGAGATGAGAAGGGTGGGTTCACAAGGGGGGCAGAATGGTGGCAGCTTCTGCTGCTGCATCCCAACCCCCTCTGGGGTTGGGTAGCCCAAAACAGGTCTCCTCAGCTCTCAAACATGGGCAAGGAGACCCGTTGCCATTGACTCATTGTTATCGCCTCAGGGGAAGGGAACAAATGCTTCCTTCCCCTGAAGAGATCTCCAGCGGTAAACCGGCAGGGCCAGGATCCAGCAGTTGCCATTTTGGTGCCACTGCAGCCCGGGGCTCTGTTAGGCTCAGGATTGGGCTGCCTATTATTATTTATGCACCAAAGACTTCGGAAGCATGTCTTGTTAGGAATTGAGTGCCCTGGTGGTGTGAAATTTGTTCAGTTGTTCAGTAAAAACAATTTCCATAGGGATACAGGCACAAGGGTGACACATGCGGTTTATAAAGAAGAAAACAAGTGTTTTGACTTCAATTACTGTTTCTCATATACTTTTATTAATGCTATTTAGGTATTTTCTTCATTGATTTTTCTTGCCATTTTTGTAAGGGAATAACATTTTTATCCTTACAAAGAGGGAAATGAGCGACACAACAATTCAATAGTTTGAGTAGACAAGTCTCCTTGGCCCTCCCTCACCAGAGCCCTGTTGAATTCTCCCTGCCTATGAGTGCTTCCTTTTGCAACGTCTGCCTCAGATGAATACATTTTCACACCTGAGAAATAAATAATGAATAAGTTATTATCTTGTTACATAAATTTAGCCCCGTAGACAATAGTAGGAATGATTCTGTCTTGGGAGATAAATACATGTTACACAGTAATACCTGGAACAGTGTCCCAAAGATTGTTTAGAAAGTAAAGTTTGCTGGGCTGGATTTACAGCCCAATTCTATGCCTCCCAGTGCTCAGAGGAACAGCACTGCCAAAATGGCGGCTGCTGTATCCTGCAGGTGTGGGGAAGCTGCCCAAACCGGCATGGGGGATTGGATCCAGAGGAGGAGGCCTGCCGGCCTCTCCCCCATTCCACTCTTCCCCCTGCCTCCCACTACCCTCCACACACATCGCTGCCTGGCTCTTACCTTTTCACCACCAACAAAAACTGGGGCATCTTCTGCTAACTGGGCAAGAGGCACTTTTTCAAGTGGTGTCCTCTTATATTTAGCAGGGGGAGAGCAATTGTCCCTCTTCACCCCAGCACAGTGTCTTTCTCGTGGCTGTTGCTGGTGGTGTTCTCCATTCTTTTAGACTGTAAGCCCTTTTGGGACAGGGAGCCATTTAACTTTAATGTTATTATTTGCCTGTAAACCGCTTTGTGAACTTTGTGTTGAAAAGCGGTATATAAATACTAGTGATTGATTGATTGATCTTCGGCAGCATCCCCCTGCCAGTGTGGCTTGCTCCTCGGGTGCCTCAGGTACGGCACATTTGTGGCACTCAGGATTGGACCCTTAAAGTGGAGAAGCATTAGGGGAAGGGACAGTAACCACCCAATCCTAGGCATACCTATTGAGCTCAAAAGGACTTACTCCCAGGTGAGTGTTCATAGGGTTGCAGCCCAACTCCTTTGCATAAGGAGGACAGCTGCCAGGATTGGTGTGCTCAACACATTTTCATCTAATATGTCTCAAGGGGAGTAAGCATTTGTTAGAAGTCGCTGTTATTGAGCTGAAGTTTAATTGAACTGCTTCATGAAGAATCAGAATAGTTCCTTAACCAAGATTCATTTCAAAATGCATTGAGGACAACAGTCCCAGTTACCATCTTATTTACGTAGTACGTAAGTTATAGCTGTTTGTGATCTTCTTTTCTGTTTGTTGCCTGGCATAACACCCTTTCCCTTTCTGTTGTTTTCAGGCAGTGTTTTGAAGCCCAAGTGACCTTTTTGCTTTTCTAAAAAGGCACCAGGGCACTGTGACACATGTGAATGTAAAACGTGTAGCTTGCTTGTGTGCACAGTGACTCACACTAAGGACAGGCCCCTTTTTGTTTCCGAGCACATTGCAGCTGCACAGTACCCAATGATTGCTTACTTTTCTTTCTGATATTGACAGGGATACTCAGCCTCCACCTAAAGTGTCTGGCATTGATTTGTGTTACCAGTGTACTAATCAAGTTAATGAATCCATCACTTTTTTTTGTTTACATGGATGTTTTAATGTACTAACCTCTCTGCCACTGTCTGGGCCCCAGCCACCCAACGGGATGCAGTGGAGGCTGTGTTGGCATCCCTGCACCCCACAGCTTGGCTGAGTATAGGAACTGGACCATAAGTAAATAATCCTTGTGATATCATATTTATGCAGTTGGGCGATACTTTGCACAGGGCGATACTCCGTGTACTTTCATTTTCTAACTGTTATCATGCAGACTGCGCGAGACAAGCTAGAGACAACTTTGTTGGCATAGGTGTTGGGGGGCATTTAAATTCCTGTTTGTTTTGCATTTCAGATCCTGGGTTTGGCTATTCCATCACAGAAGGTCCCAGAAATGCAACAGTGCTCGTTGGTTCAGTGGCTCAGTTTAGCTGCACGGTATCGGAGGGATGGAAAATTTTAATATGGCTTTTAAACGGGCAGCCTAAATTGTCTGTCTTGAGTACTGAAGAAACCATTCAAACAGATCCGAGATATACTCAGACGGGTCACAAGGTTGGCACTGAGTTTACCTCAGAACTGAGGATCAACGATGTCCAACTGAGTGATTCTGGACAAATAACATGCAGCCTCCAGAATGACGCAAGTGAATTTGCATTTCTTTCCGTTCAAGGTGTGTATACCTTTTCACCTATATTCAGTTTATTTATTTATAAACTAGGCTCATTGGAAGAATCATTTGTGTCCTGTTTTCATGTTATTTTGTATTTATGCCACATGTTTGTTCTCAGAACTTTAAAGGTAAGAAGTTCATTAAGTTCTTACCTTCTTTAAAGGTAAGAATGTCCATTGCAGCAGTATTTACCTATCCCCGATTAACAGTCGAGGGCAGTGGTTCCCAAACTATGGGTCGGGACCCACCAGTGGGTCGTGAGCCAATTTCAGGTGGGCTGCAAAGCACCTAGAGGAGCCATATTGAAAATGTAGGAAGATGGGATGCTGGAAAGGGGAGGGCTGTGTAGTTGTTTTGCCTGTGTCAAGGTTGTAAATACGCTTTTTTCTTTCTGATTCACTTTGCTATTGGAAAATGGCTGAGAAAGAACTCAATTTATTGCTGCGTTCTCAGGAAAGCAGCAAACTCTGGCATTCCAGTCATGACATCACTTCCGGTGTGTCCCGGACAGATTGTCATTCTAAAAAGTGGGTCCCGGTGCTAAAAAGTTTGAGAACCACTGATCTAGGAGCCCAATCCTATGTGTGTCTGGTCAGAAGTCCCATTATAGACAATGGAGCTTACTCCCAGGTAAGTGTGGATAGGATTACAGCCTATGTGAACAATCCTGTGCAGCATGTAGGCTTGTGCAATGCACACTGCGATGGAGCTTGCCATTACAATAGGTAGGACTGGGTCATAATGGTTTGAAATTAACTGATGGTATTATCATCATCTGCTGCTAAAGTGAATGGGGGTGCAATCCTAAACTGAGTTAGGCCAGCATAAGTTAAACCAGCAATGTTTGGCCAGCACACGGGACACTGTAAAGTATGTTTGGACCACTCTCTGAGTCAGAGAGGCCATCACACAGACGTGAGCCATCCTCCCTGAGTAGTTCAAAAATGCATTATGGTGGCCCTTGTGCTGGCCAAACTTTGTTGGCATAGCTTAGGCCGGCCTAACTCCAGTTTAGGATTGCACTCTAAGTCACAGTTCTTACCTTGTATGTGCCTCTTATGTCTCATAGCATTTTGACCTCACTGTACAGTATAATTTTTTTCTCTGTGTATTCCCTCTCACCCTGTGACAGCACACTCCTATATTTGTCAGTTCAGAAGTAAACCCTTTTGAGCTTATTGGGACTCCCACTAGGATTGACGCCTGAGTGAGTGAGGGCGTAATCCTAACCTGGAATTAGTCCAGACACAAAGTTTGGCTGGCATAAGGGACACCATGAAGTATGTTTGGACCACTCTTCAAGTCGGAGAAACCAGCACACAGATGTACACCATCCTCCCTGACTCTGAGAGTGGTCCAAACGCGCTTTAGGGTGGCCCTTGTGCTGGCCAAATTTTGCTAACTAACTCCAGGTTAGGATTGCACCCAGTGGTGGGATTCAAATAAATTAACAACCGGTTCTATGACATCATAGCCGGAGCAAAAAAAAAACCCGAAGCCAGCCGAGGTAAGCAAATGGGCGGGGCCCGGCCATTTAACAACCGGTTCTATAGAACCTGGGCGAACCCCCTGAATCCCACCACTGATTGCACCCTGAGAAAAAGCCATCTGTGCCAATGGGGCACGTGCTGCATCCAATGGTGAGGGTGTGGTCATGGAAGCCTCCTAAAGATAAGGGAATGTTTGTTCTCTTATCTTTGGGCTGCATTGCAGCTGCACCAGCACTGGAAAGTTGAATAGGATTGGGCCCGTACTCTTCTAAAAAAATCTCAATACATCTAGCCAAATATTATTTAAATTGTTCGTGAAAGATCTGCAGCCTTCATAGTTCTGTGGCTTGAAAGGGACGTGTTCGCACTGCTACAATGTTTGTAGCCATCTTATAACAAGAAATTGGTAAACTGCTTCTGTTTTTTTTTTAGTCATCAGTGGGCTGGTAGAGATGCTTCAAAGATTACTTTTTCCAACCTAGGAATTAATCTCAATTTTTAAAAAGAAATTAACACATGGTTTGGGGGGATAAATGCAACTCTGAGGGTGCAATCCCTTGGGCCGATTGCATAGGCCTGCGCGCACAGTGCTAGCGCAAGAGTACCATCCCGGCCCCCCCCATGCCAGCACTATGTCCACAGGGCCGACGCTGTCAGCAGCATTGACCCAGCAAGGCCAGCCGAAGCCAGTAGCACGACACTCCCGTGCTAGCCAAGTTCAGCTGGTGCAGGGGTGTTTCAGGGCAGGAGGAAGGGTGTTTCCAGGTAGGTGGTGGGCGGACTGGGAGGCATGCCAACCTGGGGAAGGGGTGGATTTGGGATGTGGCTGTTCCCAAGCTGTCCCCAAGCTGCGCAGCCCCAATTCGGGCCACGTGGCATCCTCAGCTCTGCGTCTGCTAAACAGCGGGCACGGATCCGAGGAGCCCATGGGGGCAGTTGGTGCCTACTCCAGTGCGAACGTGCCCTTGCCCCATGGAGGCTCTAGCCTGCTCCCAAGCTGCACTGGATACAGTGCAGGCCTGCCAGCCTGCCTGTTACAGTGCATCTTAGGCTTGCGCCCTAAACTATTGCTGAATCAACTTTTAAAACCAATCCAATGACAATTGCAAATATTCTGAAGAAAGGAAATCATCTTTTTTTCAAACAGTTAATGGATCTTTGAATATCAAAGATAGCAACTTGGCAGTAAGAAAGAACCAAACCATTGAAATAGTTTGTGAAGCCTTTGGCTGGGCTCCTGCACCACACATGACCTGGATGGTAAATAATATTTCAGTAGCTAATTCAGGGTACATTACCGGCCAGAGTCAAGGATCCAATGGCTTGTACAATGAAGAGAGCATCTTAACCCTGACTCCAGTGACCAATGACACTGTGACTTGCTTAGCTGCCATAGATGCCCTTTCCAAACCTCAGTATGCAACCATGTCTCTCTTTGTGCTTGATGAACCTCCTCCAAGTAAGTGACTATTGTTATCTGCACACTTCTTTTTTGTTTTCAAATTCTATTATTTCAGTTTATATTGTCTGTTATGTACAACCAAAATAATAATAATAATATTATTCAGAGCACTGAATCAGAGCACTGTGGGACTGTCAGTGAGAACTTCATGCCACTTCAAACCCAATGAGTCCCAGTACAGTAGGTCCTCCTTTGGAGCTGACCATGAAACAGCCCAAATGCTTCCATGATAAACTTGATGAAGTACAAGAAAAATGGCCATAAGCTAAGATGGTAAATGAAGTGTCATGATACTGTTGCCTTTTGTCTAGAGATGATGCCTTGTCCTTCTAGAATGTGGGTGGCTGTTGGCTGATTTCATTATGGAAATCAAACCAATAATATTTTACAATTAATCACAGCAACTAAAATCTCATTTGGAATAGAGAAAAGAAATAAAAGATTATCCCCCACTCAATAATCTCAGTATTCAAGAGTCACAATGTTTTCTGTAACTTATCTTCAGAGCAAGCATTCTATGACATGATACTAATAGGTCCCCTTAGCTGTAACAGAAGAAGCTCTCTTAAAATTAGACCCACAGCTTGCCCAGTACAGCCTACTTTGAACTTCATCAGTTCTTCAAGCTCTTGGGCGGAAGCCTTTTCTTAATCTGCTCCCTGAGCTGTTGAAACTGAAGTTGCCAAAGACTGAATCTAGGACTATTTGCATACAAAACTGGTGCTATACCAGTCAGTTATAATGCCCCCTCCCTAAAGTAACACTTTATTGTTGGTTTTGGCCACCCTTGTTATAACACCCAAGAGGCATGGTACCCAGGGCTCTTTACGCCCCCTCAGCCCCCATTAGCTATGCTAGTGCATCTAGTGTACCATAAGCAAGCAAGAGAGAGAATTGCAAGCCCCACCCATGCAACTTGTTTAAAAAGAAAAAAATATTCCGGGGTCAAAAGAACATGCCTTTATTTGCTTGCATATCTAACATGATACACCGTATCTGGACTTGAGCTACCGTGATGTGATCTAAGAAGGTGTGCTCATATTTGATTAAAAAAGGGTGTGGTACCGAAACTTAGATACAAGCTAATTGATTATTTAATTTACATTTCACCTTTTAGTTATCAAGTGAGGTTTCTAGTTTCACATTTCTGATCCTGGTAACGTCGTACTGCATTTGGGAGAAAAAGCATTTCCTTGTTTTCTAGAAGGAAATTGTTGCAGTGGAGTGCTTCTACATTTAAACAACCAAAGAGTGATCTACCTGGAAGGTTTGAAGAGAGTACCCCGCCCCATAAAGTTCTTTTTGTAATTGTCTCTCTGCTACTTAACCATCTTCCATTGTGATGTGATGTAACCCAGAATAAAATCGGATATCCCAAAGTACATTTATAATATACATACTGATAATCTAGAAAAATCCTGCATTTTTCTCTGAGAAACACTGTACAGAAGCAGATATAGTTGAATTGTCAAGGTTGAAGTGTATAAAGTCTTCTTAATTATTATACTAAAGTGGAAACTCATCAGTAGTAATGAACAAAATGAGCTCTCTTCAAACATAGACATGCTACAGATGAAATTTAATAGCTTCCAGGCAGCTTTTTAGATTGTTTCATGGTCCCCCACTTGCCTGGGACAGAGTGGCTAGCAGTAGTGTCATTCATTAACCAGGAGACGGAACGCGAGGCGGGACTTACCCCTTGATTGACAGGGAGCCCGTGACGTGTTGCCGCCTGCCGTTCCGCCACGGGGACTCCTTCCGGGTGGCGCGCCCCTCCGCGGCTCTCCTGAGCACCCAGCGCGCCACCCAGGCAAGCGGGCACCCCCTCCGAGGCCAGGGGTGCCCGCGCGGCGCTCGGCAAGGCAGCGACGCGTCAGAACCGAGCAGCCAATCAGGCGGTAAGTCCCGCCTCGCGTTCCGTCTCCTGGTTAATGAATGACACTAGTCTTTGATAAGGCTACTTTCTTTGTGAAGAGAAAATGTCAGCCCAATCCTAACCTTTGCTGGTATAGCCAGGCCACATGGATATTTTCCCCTTTACCCTGTGTAACATCCCAGCCTGCTTTATGGGGCTGTCACAAATCCGAGAAGCCCAGGTAAGGCTGCTCAGCCTAGGTCTGTGGAGTAGAATACAGCATGTGCTGCCTCTGCCAATCCCATAAGATCATAAGAAGAGCCCTGCTGGATCAGGCCAAAGGCCCATCTAGTCTAGTTTCCTGTATCTCACAGCAGCCCACCAGGTGCCCCAGGGAGGCATGAGACAACAAGATGCTTGCATCCTGTTGCCACTCCCTTGCACCCGGTACTCTGAAGTAGCCTACTACTAATGTAAGGAGGTTACAACCCATCGTTGCCTATAGCCCACGATGGACTTTTCTTCCAGAAATCCGTCCAATCCCCTCTTAAAGGCATCAAGACCAGATGCCATCACCACCTCCTGTGGCAGAGAGTTCCTCAGATTAACTACCCGCTCAGATTAACTTCCTTTTATCTGTTTTAACTCTCCCAACCCTCAGTTTTAGCGGATGCCCCCTGGTTCTGGTGTTTTGAGAGAGGGAAAAGAACATCCTTCTATCGACTCTATCCCTTCCATGCATTATTTTGTATGTCTCAATCATGTCCTCTCTCAGGCGCCTTTTTTCTAGGCTGAAGAGCCCCAAACGCTGCAGTCTTTCTTCATAAGGGAGGTGCCCCAACCCCGTAATCATTTTTGTTGCTCTCTTCTGCACCTTTTCCAGCTCCACTATGTCCTTTTTGAGGTGCGGCGACCAGAACTGTACACAATATTCCAGGTGTGGCCTTACCATTGATTTGTACAATGGCATGATAATATTGGCTGTTTTATTCTCAACCCCTTTTTTAATGACCCCAAGCATGGAATTGGCCTTCTTAATTGCTGCCGCACACTGGGTCGATACCTTCATTGAATTGTCCACCAGCACCCCAAGAGCTCTCTCTTGAGCTGTCACAGACAGCTCAGAACCCATAAGCCTATAGGTGAAGTTTTGGCTTTTTACCAAAAAAAAGTGCATCACTTTGCACTTGTCTATGTTGAAACGCACCTGCCATTTTGCTGCCCATTCTCCCAACTTGGAGAGATCCTTCTGGAGCTCTTCACAATCCCCTCTGGTCTTCACCACCTGGAAAAGTTTTGTGTCATCTGCAAACTTGGCCACCTCGCTGCTTATCCCTGTCTCCAGGTCATTTATGAACAAGTTGAAAAGCACGGGCCCCAAGACAGATCCCTGGGTCACTCCGCTTTTCACCTCTCTCCATTTTGAAAATTGCCCATTGACCCCCACTCTCTGTTTCCTAGCCCTCAACCAATTCTGAATCCATAAGAGGACCTGCCCTCTTATTCCCTGACTGTGAAGTTTCTTCAGCAGCCTTTGGTGGGGACCGTGTTCTGAAAATCCAGGTATATGATATCCACAGGTTCACCCACATCCACGTGCCTGTTGACCTTTTCAAAGAATTCCAAAAGGTTCATGAGGCAAGACTTACCCTTACAGAAGCCATGCTGACTTTCCTTCAGCAGTACTTGTTCCTCTTCGTGTTTTAGGATTTTATCTTTGATGAGGCTTTCCACCATCTTACCCGGAACAGATGTTAGGCTGACCGGCCCGTAGTTTCCAGGGTCCCCTCTTCTCCCTTTTTTAAAGATTGGTGTGACATTGGCTATCCTCCGGCACCGTGGCTGTTTGAAGGGACAAGTTGCACACTCCAGTTAAGAGGTCAGCAACTTCGTTCTTTAGTTCCTTAATAACTCTTGGGTGTATACCATCTGTGTCTGGTGACTTATTTATCTGTAATTTATCAATTTGATCTAAAACATCTTCTTTATTAACCATTATTTGATTTAATTCCTTAGTTAGGAAGGGCTGTTCGGGCTGCGGTATCTGCCCAAGTTCTTCTGCCGTGAAGACGAATGCAAAGAATTCATTTAATTTCTCTGCAATTTCTCTGCAATTAATTTCATTTAATTTCATTTAATCCCACCCGCTCCTGGGCGCAATCGACCCCCTCCTCCCACCCCTGCACACACTTTGTTCCAGCACTGACAGCTCTAGTCACAAACTTGCTTTGCAGTTGTGCCAGCCCAAGCCAGGGTGAGGATTGGGCTGCTCATTCTACATCTACAAAATACCCTTTGAGCATAAGGGTTACTCCTTAGAGAAAGGGTGGGGCACAAAAGAGACAGAAAGGCAAACAATGAGGAAGCAGGTGAGGTGGGAAAAACATATGATACAGGTTGGACTATGGCTGGAAGAGGGGCAAGAGAGAGATGGTGATGCTTGTGGTTATTATTATTGGTAATAATATTTATATAAAACATAATTTAAAATGTTGCCCAAGACCTCAAGCAATGGATTAAAACCACATTGTGGGATTTAGTCCCAATGTTTTCCTTTCAGCTGTGGAAAGCCTCTTCAGGGTTTTTCCCCCCTCTGCTCACTGTTCTGAATAGCATCTCTTTTTAAGGTAGATGTCTTTATTGGCCCCACCTGCTAGCTGGCCACAGGCTTATTGCCAGCTTTTACTTGAATATTAAAGGCATACCCACACCTTTTTTTGCCTTACCTTTTTTTTTTTACCTTAGAAATTGCCACAATTTCTTATGCAGGTTTTTTCTCAAAGTTTTTTTGGGCGCAATCCTAATCAACTTTCCTGCACCAGGGTAAGGGCAATGCAGCTCCAAGGTGAGGGAACAAACATTCCCTTACCTTGAGGAGGTCTCCATGACAACTACTCCCACTGACACAGCTATTTCAGTGCTGGATAGTTGGTTAGGATGGCACCCTCATTCTAGTACAGTGTTTCTCAAACTGTTGGGTGAGACTCACTTGTCTGAATTTTCAGTCTGAATTGTCAAGTGAGGCTTTAAAAAAAAATGGTCCAGTGTTTTTACATAATATTTTGTCCTAATCTTGCTTTCTGTCAGGGATGTTTCTTGATTGTGCAATTGTTGCAGTCCAAGAATGCCAGTTTGCATTCCAGGAGTGCCGTTTTATTATGTCACAATGACAGCAGTTCCTGCTTGATGATGTCACTTCCAACCATGACATCACTTCCAGGTTAATGACATTACTTCAGGTGGGTCCTGACACAAGTGTCATTCTGAAAAGTGAGTACCGTGCTAAAATGTTTGAGAAGCTAGTATGTTCAAATATTGGAAGCCAGGCATTGCTTACAGCGAGAATCTCTTATTTTTTTGTTCATATTGTTTTTGTGCTCCAAAGACCACCACTCTGTATGGCTAGTGTATATCATATTCCTTGCAAGTGTGGAAAAGTCTACATAGGGACTACAAAAATGAATGTACTTACCATGGTGAAGGAGCATGAAAGCAACTGCTGCTTATAATGAAGTGAAAAATCAGCAGTGGCAGAGCATGTTCTGATAACTGGTCAGCATATAAATTTTAATTTATTTCCACAGTGCAACAATACCATAGCAGAATCTATAGGGAGGCCCTTGAAATTCAAAAACACAAAAACAGTGTTTAGAGACCCCTGCAGTAGGGAATGGAGACTAAGGTGTGGTGCCAAAGGTTTTTCAGAAACAGTGGGGCTCCAGACTGGATTTGAAGGGAGCAAGCAAGAAAGTTTCTCTTCAAAATTAAAACTCAGTTTTAATGCTGTCTATATCCCAGAGCAGCACTCTGGCTCTTAGCCCCTCTCACTGAAATCAATTTCTCTCTACCAGTATGTGAATTTACAATTTGCACAATCCACTAAGAGCCTTGCCTGCATAAGACCCCAATTTATGTGAAATTTTGATTTCTTTCCCCAATGTGGAGCACTTTACACTTATCTAACCCAAAGGTTGCAATCTTATCCATCTTACATCACTTCCATAATTGTCCCTCTGCGCACCCTCTTCACCCCTGCGCAGTGTCTTGTCTAGTGGCTGCTGCTGGTGGTGTTCTGCATTTTTTAGATTGTGAGCCCTTTTGGGACAGGGAGCCATTTAACTTTATTATTTGTCTGTAAACCGCTTTGTGAACTTCATGTTGAAAAGCGGTATATAAATACTTTTTGATTGATTGATTGATTACTCAGAAGTAAGCCCACTGACTATCATTGTTAAAAGAATATACTGTACATAGCCTGTTACTAAGTACAGCTCTGTAATATTTCTCCAAATGCAGTCACATACCATGGTAGCATCAAGTCTTAATATGTTTTAAATAAAATACATATTAAAATGAATGGGGACCAACATGAAATTGGCTCGCAACCAACCTAGTGGGTCCCAACCTACAGCTGAGAAACACTGCTCTGTTTGACTTAATTCACTCGTCACTCTTTCGGGGTGGTGGTGGTGGTGGTGGTGGTCCCACAGGGTATCTGCCCAAACTCTTCTGCCAAGAGACCAGGTGCAAATAATTCATTTAATTTCTTTGCAATCTCCCTGCCCCTTTATCTTTTTACATTACTTTTCCAGGACTTTGTATTTATTCTTCCCATTAGGGCAAGACTTCCATTTGCAGAAGGAACCTTCCTGGATAGCCTCTCTAACTCTGCTCACCAGCCATGCTGGCACTGTCCTGGACTTAGTAGAGTCCTTCTTTCTTTGTGGCCTCTATTATTGTTCTTTTAAACCCAGACTCTATTATATGTACTCTGGAGAGATTTGACTGCTTTTACTTTCCCTTTCAGCTTATTTCTAACTAGTTTCATCATGTGCGTGAAGCCCGTCCTTTGGAAATCAATGGTTTTCATGTTCAAGAAAAATCGTAAAAAAAAAAAAAAAAAAGGAATACATAAAAGAAAAAAATTAATCTGGAAAAGACAGAGCGCAATCCTAACCTGGGCTGGAACTGCACAGGCCAGCAGGCCTGCACTGTATCCAACATAGGTTGGGACTGTGCTGGAGCTAGGTGCCTCGATGGGCTTGTATCTGCGCTCGCTATATAGCAAGCGCAGGTATGAGCGAGCCATGTGGCCCGAATTGGGGCCACGCGGCCTGGGGACAGGGGCTTGGATGCCGCCTAATGGCCGCATCCCAGCCTCACTCCACTCCCTGGGCCAGCCCGCCTCCTGGCCCCCCCACCCCCACCCCATTTCGCCCTCCGTCCCGCTCTCCCCCTGCCCAGAAGAGCCGCTGCACTGACTGAACACATCCAGCACAGTGGCGCCTTACCTGCAGGCTGCTCCAGCGCTTGCGTCAACGCTGTGCACCTTGTGCTGGCATGCACGTGCTTTACGGCTTGTGTGCGACAGCATTGGGCCCGTGCTTGTGTCAGTCCTAGGGCGCACTTGGATTGCGCTGCCTGACTTCCAGGTGTCTCCTTTGGGAAACATTACCTGCCATTGTTGCTATTGGTGTGTTTTGAGGGGCATCAGTCAATAAGTAACTCATTCAAATTCACAGGAAGACATGTCTGCTGTTCACAAAATGTTAATTTATTGCAGCACTTAACATGTATTAATTTTTATCTAGTAGAATCTGATAAAAATGAAGATGACTGGCGAACCCGAACTATAATATTAGCAGTTGTGTTATCAGTTGTTGGTTTACTTCTTCTGATCCTTATAATTCTGGTTATTATATGCTGCTGCCAAAGAAGGAAAGGTATGTGGGCTCTTTGGAGCTGGTTACGCATCTTAACATTATGTATGCAAAATTATAAATGGTTCAGGATCAGTTCCCCACCCCCAATAATTTGCGTTTACGGCAGTAGCAAATTCCTACTTGTCTTGCTGATAATTGCTCATCATGATCTGTATAATATCTGGATGTAAAGAGAATAATTGCTAGCAGTAGTTCAGATACACTGGGACTGTTAATAAAACTCACTGTAACTATTGTAACTTCAGTTGTTTAGTATAAGATTTCAGAATCTATTGGGTTTGCTGCAACATAGAGAGACCATTACTTTGCACCTTGCAATGTCCAGGAGGTCCACAGGCCCTCATCTGTTGGCCCTCCTACTGCTAAGAGCACTCTGCATGACAGGTACCTGGAGGAAGATCTGACTGCTAGATTTCCAAGATGAGGTCCAGGAGCCCTGGCCTGGTCTACCCCAACCCAGCTGGGTAGTAGTATGTTGATTTCCAGTTGAGCCTCTCTACTCCTTGCTCTTTGTGTGTGAAGGGAAAAACAGTGGTTCTAAAACAGTGGTTTTCAAACTTTGAGCACTGGGACCCACATTTTAGAATGATGATTTGTCTGGGACCCACCAGAAGTGATGCCATGGCCGGAAGTGCCACCATTGTGATGCCAGAGTCTGCTGCTTTCCTGAGAATGCAGCAAAACATTTAATTGGGTTATTTATCAGCCACTTTCCAATAGCAAAGTGAATAGCAAAAAAGGCCAATTTTTACAACCTTGCTGCTGTTGCTGCTGTTCAGTCATGTCCGACCAGTAGTGCTATCCAGTTGGTACGCTGGGCGGGACTTACGTTTGATCGGCAGTCCGCCCGTTGCATCACACCGCATTCCACCGCTTTCCTGCCCGCTGAGGCGTGCGGGAAAGTGGCGGAATGCGGCGTGACGCAACAGGCGGACTGCCGATCAAACGTAAGTCCCGCCCAGCGTACCGGCTGGATAGCACTACTGTGTTCGACTCTTCGCGACCCCATGGACCCCAACACACCAGGCCTCCCTGTCCTCCACTAGCATCCGGAGTTGGCCCAATTTCATGTACATTACAAGCTTGACACAAGCTAAATAACCACATAGCTCTCCCACTTTCTAGCATCCCATCTTCCCATATTTTCAATATGGCTGCTCTTGGTGCTTTAAGACCCACCTGAACTTGGCTTGCAACCCACCTAGTGGGTCCCAACCCACAATTCGAGAAACAGTGATCTAAAACCAAAAAGAAAAAAGGATTCTCCCCAAAATCAGTGGGGGTGGGTGGGAATAGGCAATCTGCCAGGAGGAAAGAATAAACGCAAGCAGGCTTGGAACATAGCTTGGACATTGGCATTGGTCAATTAGCTAAGTTTGAAACTAACAGCAAGCAATTACAGGCAAACTTAAAAACAAATTAATCCCATAATGCATCTAAATCTTACTGTTTCCTATCTGGTACTTACTGCAAGGTCAGCTTAAAGTGTCCAACATACCTTCTGGTCCTACAGAAGGGAGGTGAGGACTCAGCCACACAAAAGTGTCCCTTTTTTTCTAAGAGAGATAAACTGAAACACATCCAAATATCCTTGTGCTTAACCTTAATGTCCCAATTATACCCATGAGGGACACCACAATAGAAACCTCTCTGCTGGTTCACAGATCATTGTCACCAGTTCAGTGACTGGGAGGTCGCATGCAGCCAATCAGATCGGCTGCTGGCAGGTTTCTTCTGGCACAGAGGCCAAAAAGGGGCCAGGTTCGAGGCAGATTGGGAAGGACAGGGGCAGATCATGGCAGTGCCTTTGCCAGTGCTGGTCGTATCCCAACTCCCAGCCTGGGCCTGACTCGCCCTCAGCAGTCTCCTCAAATCTATGCTAGCGAAAGAGCTGGCACAGATCCAAAGAATCCCATAGGGGACCAGGCAGTGGCCATGGAAGTAAGTATTCTGTATTCACCCTTCCTGCTCTCCTCCTGGAGCAGGGGATACAGCGGTGGCTGCACTGGCAGCCCTGCATCTTGCAGAGACCTAGGATTGATGATGTCATATGGTCATCCAGTTGGATGAGGGGAAGCCACCTGACTGCTTCATCTCACTCCTTCACCCTGACAGGTGTGGCTGGTTGTCCAATTGGTGGGCATATGCATGTCTCAGCAGGAGGTTTGGCTAGCAGTTATTGTCTTCTGTTGGGCCTACATATGTGTCCTTTTTGGGAATGGCAATTCAAAAAAGAGCATCCCAGGGGAATTGCTCTTTCCTCTAGGATACTAGGCAGTCTCTTTGAGAGTCTACAGTTTCCCAAAGTCCTTGCTAAAAGTGGGGGGAGAGACTAGAAATGACAAAAAAATGGTATTAATCTCATCAAGACAAACAAAACATCTTCTTCTGGAAGGATTGAGGATGCTTGTGTACACAGTTGGAGCAACTTTCCATATTAAAGCACGCTCAGCTCAGCGGCACACCCAACCCACGCTCTGCCCAGGGGCCAGATCGACACTCTGCACCCTTAGAGTCAGCTCTCCACCCTCTACCCACCCATCGACATGCCAGACCTTCCCAGACTCCATTTCGGAGGTGTTCAGGGCCAAGGGAGGGCAGGTGGGCTGAAACTGTGTGCCTCTTCGAGCGGCAAGGCACCTCTTCCGCCTTCCACCTGCCCCCAAACCTCCATGCCTGGAGGCCCTTCCTCCCCCCACCCCGGCCCAATGGTAGGTCCACAACTGGCTCAGCTTCTTTGAAAAATTTGAATGTACTTTTCTTTTTCTGTACATTTCCATGTTATTTTACCGTATTGTAAAGTCTGTATTTTTTTTTCCAGAGTCCAACTATCAAAAGGAGCTGAGGTAAGTTTATTATCACTTTTCACTTATTTCTTATTCACTTATTTTCCACCTTTCACTTTTAGGGTGAATTTTATAGGGATTATTAAATGAAGCTGGTCTTTTTCCTGTAAGAGCAACAGGAATTTAGGCAAATTAATTGTTAGCCAGGCTATGCACTTACAAGCAAACATCTTTTTGTGCAGTTTCAGGTAAGAGGCAACAGCACACTCTTCAAAGGCCTGTTTTGGTGCACAACTTTTCATTTCATGTTCATCCCATGGAGGCACTTTGCAACATATACCACCGGAGGTCACTGTGCACCAGAGTAGTTCTCTCCGTGTAAAGATTAGACTAGACAGTTTCAGAGGACCTTGGAGGATTGAATTTCCCTTGTACAGAAACAGAACTGAATCTGAGACAGGTTGACAAATCTAATTGAGACTGACTGGCAGGCAAATTGGATGACATTCTCTGCTTTTCTAAGAATCATTCAAAAGCAACCTTTAAGAGAACACACTTGGTAATAAATTGCTTCCAACTTTGCAAAATGAGTTTTTTTGCGAATGCGCATGAATACACTGATGCCAGCTAATTATCTTTATGTCCAAATGTATTAGGCTGCAAATGCTTAAAACTAAGAAACTATTCATCAATATCAAGACCTTGTACATCACAATTTAATCAAATAATCCCTTTGTGTAAGTGTTTACAATGGCTTTGCACTCACTTTTTCGACGATAAGAGCAACAGTTAACCAAGGTTGAAAATGACTGGCACTAGAGGAAAAAGGGAAACTTAAGCCAGATTTATGGTTAATCAGTTCAGTATCTAACATTTCATTTCGTGTAGACTTGGCTGGATAGTGATTTATTTATTACAATTTGTTGCATAGCAAAAGAGTCTGGCTCAGAGCCACAAGCTATTTGATGCCAATAAATTCAAATTAGGTTTCAAATTTATTGCAAGAAATGCATTGCCAATGAAATGTTAACTGGAATTCAAGAGAATGGTCAGTACAGAGCTTTCAGGTAATATAGCATAACCAAATTTAGAGCGCAATCCTACACTGCGCTGGATTGGCAAGGCTGGCCGGCCTGTGCCAAATCCAACTCAGTACTGGAGAGGCTGGAGCCTCCCCAATGTGCTACTCGGATCTGCACCTGCTAAACAGCAGGCGCAGATCCGAGGAGATTGTGTGGCCCGAATTGGGGCTGCACGGCCTCCCATCAGGCTTAGGATTCGATCTTATAGCCAAATCCCAAGCCCGCCCATGTCCCGCCCCCAACCTCCCTCCCTCCCCCAATCCCATGTCCAGACGGACACAGAACCTCCCTCTGTGGAGCGCCGGTCCGGTTGCTCTAGCTAATGCGCTAATGCTGTTGCCTGGCAAGTTATTTGATTTGCATTTATTTTAATTAACCTCAGAATTTATTTATTCTATTAATTCACAGTGCAATGCTAAGCACTGGCTCTACTGGCACAGTGACCGCAGCACTGGCCTAGGAAGTCCCAAATGTGCCGTAAAGCACTTCTGCAATTATTCTAGAGCAGTGGTACCCAAAGTGGAGGGTTGGGACCCACCGTTTGATACCTAAACTAGGACATTCCCCCTTCAGCACCATTTCCCTTGCAGTGCTGTGAGCACCCAGGAGCTTTTCCCCTTACTTGAGGGGTCGTGCTGGCTTGCTGCAGGGTTGGGGAGGCCCACAACCCCCTCCATGTGTCTCCCCAATGCCAGGAAATGTCCCTATTTGTGCTCAGATCACACTTCTGGTTTTTGCTTGAAAACTGGAAGTGTGCTCCAAGTAGAAATAGAGGCTTCACCAGTGGGCTTTCCACGGCAGAGTCAGTCCTTGGCATCTGGGAAGCTTTGTGACACACCTGAAATTGGCTCGTCACCCACTGGTGCGTCCTGTCCCACAGTTTGGGAACCACTAATTTAAAATTATAAAGCATCAAATAGAAGGTGAAGTTGGATCACATTTCAAGTCTCCTTTGGGAGGGAATTCCATAAATTGAACTTATCACTTTAAAGAGCCTCTAGTACCAACTAATCCCTCTTCAGAAATTGGTGGAACTAGTTCTACTAGATCTACTGCCAACAGCAGCACTGAGAACTGACCATCAGCCTCCCACGTGGATGCACCCTATTGATCCTTCTATGACAGTTGAAGCAAGCACAACTTAACCCCCAGATCAGCTTCCTTCATATGAAAGGTTCAGGAGTGGGCTTTGCAAAGCTAGGGTGGTTTTATCCTTCTTGCCAAGCATCATTGATGCAGCTTTTGCTGTGGCAGCGGATCTATAGAAAGAGCTGTTTAAATCCTACAGCTCCAGTTTAAAATGGCTGTTGATCAAGTGCTTCCTAAGCTAGTTAGTACTTTACGTAAATCTTCCCAAAAGGTACTGACATAATACCTTTACATGTTGGACTTAGAATGGAAATTGTTTCTCTATCAGAACCTTTTGTGAAATGGACATGAAACGAGTATAACTGAAGTGCATAGTAAAATAAACCAGGCTGAGAACTTGTTTTTGGGGTGTGAGTGTGAGTGTGAGTGTGTGTGTGTGAGAGAGAGAGAGAGAGAGAAGAATGCAGTCAGTTGCATACGTGAGGAGGGTCACAGCAGCCACATGACCCCGGGTGGCACTTTCTTAGGGTCCGCAATGCTTCCCTGGGCTACCTGACCCCTTGCTCACAACTGCACTACGACCAGGAGCAGCCTGAAGCACAGCTTCTGTGCCAGCAGCACCAAGAAAAGCTCTGGTGCAGTGCAGCCTGGAACGGAGCCAGCAGCTTCTGAGGAAGCGGCTAACTCTGGTCCACAATGCAAAAGGCTCAGGAATGGGTGCTATCCCCAGAGCCTTCCGCTTCTGAGGAAGTGGCCAGCTCCGAACTGAGCTGCTCTGAGAAAGGCTCTGGGGGCTGTCCCTGGAGCCTTCCTCAGCATAGCCAATTGGTTGTGCCACAATTACTTCTGGGTTGGGGGGGGGCAGGCTGACTGGCATGACCTAGGGTGGTGTGCTGATTGGCTACACCACAGAATGCAATACATGTTTTCATTTTCTTATTCCATTTTTTTGGTTATTACCTTGCATAAGTCATGTAATGACCTTACGGCTAGTTAGCAGTGGCATCAGCCTCCCATTTCTACCTCAGATCATCTATCTGCTTTAACTTCTGAAATGTTTTGGTGAGGGTTCCTGGATTTAAACCTAAGCAATTTTTATTTTATAGAAAGGTTTCTGAGAAAAAAATCACTGATAGAAATTTGGAGACCATGAAGCACAGTGGAAATGAAAATTATGGCTACAGTCCAGAGGAACCAAGGCATACTGAAGAAATGGCAGGTGAGTAAAATTCATCAGTGGGAACAAAGATATACACACATATTGCTTGATAAGAATTTTAAACTCCATCCAAGACTAGGACACTTTCATGGCCGGAAGGTAGCCTGGATAGTGACTTATTTTAAACAGTGGAATGTTTGATGGCTATAACTGATGTGAAGGTTAAACTAGATGAGACACGGAAACTCCAACTCTGGAATCCCTGGTGTTTTTGTTTGTTTTCCTAAAAAGCAGCTGCATGGGGTCCAATTTTGATTGGGCCATAATGTTGGGGGAAGAGGAGGTCTAACCAGTGGTGGGATTCAAATAAATTAACAACCAGTTCTGTGTCCTTCAGGGCGGCCTTCAGGGCGGCCGCTGCCTTTCTTCCCTCTCCCAACCTAAACTTAACAACCGGTTCTGCAGAACTGGTGAGAACTGGCTGAATTTCACCACTGGGTCTAACCCTTTGTTCTTGCGCTGCAGCCCTGTTCTTAATGACCTTCTAAGCCAGTGACGGTGAACCTTTGGGGCTTGGCATGTCAAAAATTCAGAAAATGCCTAACTTGACTCTGCTGATGTGTCACCACCACCACCCCAAACAAAAGAGAAACAATTCTTTACATATTCATTTATTTTAAAAAAAATACAGTCCAACCATGTGTGGTGCTATGTATTACTGTACATAAAGACATGTCAAATGTCAAATAACTTCATTACAAAAATGAAATACAAGTAAAGCGAATTTAGAGCGCAATCCTAACCTGGAGTTAGGCTGGCACAGCTAGGCCAGCAAAGTTTGGCCGGCAAAAGGGACACCATAAAGTATGTTTGGACCATTCTCTGAGTCAGAGAGGCCAGCATGCAGACCTGTGCCATCCTCCCTGACTCTGAGAGCGGTCCAAACACACTTCACGGTGGCCCTTATGCCAGCCAAACTTTGCTGGCCTAATTGTGCTGGCCTAACTCCAGGTTAGGATTGCACCCTCAGTTGTTGTCAGGTGTTGGTGAATGCTGGTGTGACACCCCAAATGTCGTGGCGTGTCACTTTTGACTCACGTCTCATAGGTTTGCCATCACTGCTCTAAGCTGCTCTTAACCATGGAGGAAAATACTTAAGGGCTCAGTGTTTGGTGTTCATTGGAATATCTGCATGGATAACCTATGCACACTTTGTCTCAGATTCTGAGTAGAGTTTTACAAAGCATCAGATAAACACAGCGATGAAGATCATGCCATTCCCTGAATTGCTGTCCATTGACTTTACATGGAAAGGGCATCTAACAATTCCTCCATTTTTCTTCCTTTTGTATTTTGAAATGATTTATAGTTCCATTTAGAACTGTCAATAACAATTATCTTGTATGTATTGTGTTCTGTGTTACAGGTGTTCCTGATTCCTCCCCTGTTAACCCTGGCTTTTATGGTCCTGAACAAGATTTAGAAGTGAATCCTGCATCAGAGGTAATCGTAACCAGTCTCGTTGAGTTTGTGACACATTTCAAAAACATGCTGTGCATTTAAATCTGGCTTTCTAAAAGAACTGAGAGATGTAAAAATCATGCATTCTAGCTTTTCTCCTTAATTCTCTTTAGTATGTCAAGTGCCCTGGGGGATAGTGAAACTGTTCTTAAATATATAGGTTTTATATCAAAAGATTATATGCAAAGATTAAGAATTACAAAGTTGTATCTTCTCTGTTTGGCCTAAAATTTCTCATACTGGGACTTCAGTGAGGCTGGCTATTAGGTGTTGCAGAGTTGATGTGTGTAAGAGGAGCTTCTTGTTTGTTGCTTTTCTAAAATTAAAAGCAGCTCTCAATTTGATTGGAAAAGAGATGGGCAGCCCAGTCCTGAACTGCCCAGTTCCTGTAGGAACAGCGATACTAAAATGGCGACCCCTGCATCCCACGCCAGCCAGGCAGATGCTGGAGACTTCTCGGGAGAAGGGAATGTTCCTCCCCTTCCCCTAGGGAAAGCCCCGCCACCTGTCATGGGGCTTTTCTCAACACCGGTTATTATAAGGTTATAAGATCCAGAGGTGGAAGCCACCGCCAGGTCCCACCCTGGGGGAAAGACTATTTCCCTGCAGCTAGTTTTTCCCATCACACTTGCCCTCTCCCAGAAGCTTTTTCATCTGTGCAGGTGTATGGAAACAACCTTACTGGGGAGCAGCAATTCCTAAATAAATAACATAAAACAAACAACAACGCAGGGAGGGCGATTTGGACAGAAAATGACCTGTGGGAAAGTGTAAGTGCTAATCCCTTCCTGCTGCTTCTCTGATCAAATCTGCAGCTGTTCTTTTTTCTCACCAAAAGACAGGACACTGAGGCACACACCTGATGGCATGGCAGGGAAAGGTCCTGAGGCGGGGAATCAGATCAGGGAAAAGGGCCAAAGAAGGAGCATAAGCAGTGGAGGAGGTGAGGTCAGGGGTGGTGGTGGAAGAAAGGAGCAAGAGGCAGGGGAAGGAGAGAAAAACGGAGCACGCGGCCAAAGTGGGAGAAAGGAATCCATGCTGCCAGGAATGGGTCTTCTCTAGGGTGGGGCTAAAGGGCAATTGCACACCCCCTCCCCACAGAGGGCTTATCCCATGGCCAGGTGTTAAGAGCGTCCATAAGGGCCACAAGCCAGATACTCTGTAGCTGGATCCGGAGATCTAGACCTCAGAAATGAACTCCCTTTGTTGCAGTGAAGAGCTCTCCCAAACTGCCAGAGGGAGGGTGGATCGAAGACCAATGTGGGTTCATCTGCACAACCTGGAACCCAGCACCCAATAAAGGAGAGGATCATAGCACTTCTGGTCTTTTGTGTTCCCCTTCTCCCACAGGCACACTCCATGATAATGTCATACTCCACACCTTATTATGTGGATCTACTTTTGGGGGAGAACAGAGAGTGGGTGGGACCTGCCACAGCCCCCCCCCCCCAAGCCCATTGCTATTGGCTAAAATAAAATGAAGCCCAGCTGGGCTAATAATGATTTTAAACATCTGTGTCAGGGTAGAGGACAAGTCCCTGGGACCACCGGATCCTGCTTATGTGAAACCCATTTTTCTCCCTTTGTTTAGGCTCTGAGCAGACCAATATTACTGTCCCTCTCAGGGTAACACAGGGGTTAGTTTCCTTTATCCTGTTTGTTCTTAGAATGCCTGTCCTTTTTTAGTCTGTTTAATTTAGAGAGAACAATTTGTGCTGAAAGAACAGATCAAAGTCACCTTAACTGTGGGCTATTCCTTGATTGAGAGAGCCAGGCAATTGCAGGAACAATAAAGCAGCATGATGAGTGAGGCAGATCAATTTCATAATGACCCAGTCAGTAAGTTCAGGCGTTTTTTTTTTCCAGGAGGATGGTATAGGTTACCCTGAAGTGCTATGTTGGCAGTGCTGTAGTTCATCAACAAGTAAAAGGAACATTAAAAACTTAGCATTTCTATGTAGGTGTCTTCATGACCTCAGAATTACCCTGGCTCCTGTTTCTGGGCCCCTGCATTGATGTTGTAACATGGTTGATGAACTCATTTGAGGACTAGAATGTTAGACAGTACCTTGAGAACAGTTAGCCTAACAATGGTGTGTATATATGTTGCTGTTCAGTCGCTAAGTCATGTCCGACTCTTCGCGACCCCATGGACCACAGCACACCAGGCCTCCCTGTCCTCCACTAGCTTCCTGAGCTCGCCCAATTTCATGTTCATCGCTTTGGTGACACTGTCTAACCATCTCATCCTCTGCCGCCCCCTTCTCCTTTTGCCTTCAATCTTTCCCAGCAGGAGGGTCTTTTCTAAAGAGTCCTCTCTTCTCATGAGGTGGCCAAAGTACTTAAGCTTCAGCTTCAGGATTTGTCCTTCCAGGGAGCAATCAGGCTTGACTTCCTGGAGGATTGACCGATTGGATCTCCTTGCAGTCCAGGGGACTCGCAAGAGTCTTCTCCAACATCAGTGTATATGTATACGTTTGCTATTAAAATGCAGTCATTCTTTCCTTTTGGAATACATTTTTATACTCATCTTATAAACATTCTAAAATGCAACCGGCTTTGGGTGCAATTCTAACCTGGAGTTAGGCTGGCACAACTCACTTATGCTGGCCCAGGAGTGTTGCAAAGGCAGTCAAGTGCGTTTGGACCACTCTTGGAGTCAGGGAGGCTGGCGCGCATATGTACTTTTATACAAGTATAAACTTATTGGATTGGATCCAGACCCTTGCTTGCACAGGCTTTGAAAGTTTGCCACAACCCCTGAAATGAGGCTTCGCTACCCCAGTGGGGTCTCGACCCACAGGTTGAAGAACTGCGTTATGCCATTTTGGAAAAGATCCAAACCACATTGTTTGGGATTATTGGATGGGGGAAGGGCGAGGGTCATAGGCTTGATCTCAGTTGCCCGTGAGCAGAGGTTGCTAACTAGAGGGTCAGGTGAATTCTGCATGGTTTTGATGTTTAGGTGCTTCCTTGTAGGTGTTCCCTTCTGCAAAGCCCAGGATAAAGTTTTTACTTATTTAATATCCAAATTTGGTGCTTTCCCCCCCCTCTTTCTGGTTTCTGATGCAAACTGAGGGCCTTTTCAAACATAACTGATCTTCAGTCTAGGTCAAATTGTTCGGGGTTGCATTTCTCTTCAGTACTGGGGAATAAAGAGGGAGCATTCCCTGGCCTCCCTACCCCGCCCAGCATATCATCAATCCGCAGCAATACCATCCGTCTTAGATAACCCAAGTTCATTCTCAATACACATTCATTCACAAAAAAGTGAAACAGGATGAGAAAAACATGTTTCCCATCTGAATGCAGACAAGATCTCACTAAACTATCCTCCGGTTTCTTTTGTTTAATGTATAAGAAAAGACACCGTAAAAAAATTGTACTGCTTTTTGACAATGGTACGGATCTGAGTTGAAATGCATGAGACTCCTTCCAATGCTCTCATCATCTTCCATGATTTAAAACAGGATTATTTCCCCAAAGCAACCATTCCTTGAGTCTCTTGATAGAGATTCTGATGTACACTGGGAACAAGTAAAAACGCAGAAGCTTTTTTTTTTTTTAACGGCATAATGATTTCCATGCAGATTTATCATGGTTAGTACTTACTGTATATTTTTTCAAAGAAGTTACTTCATCTGCTGTTACCAACAAATTACCAACAAATTAGTCTCTATCAGACATTATCCATAAATACAGCAAATAGACATAATCATTGTCATGAATACCCAAGGATGTCCAGAAGACAACCATCTGAGAGGAAGGCATTCTTTGGTACCACTCCAAGAACAAGTCTCACAGTATCAATTAGAAGATTCATCATCTAATCTGTGGGTGGGCTACCTTATTCTAGCTGCTTGTGGCAGTTCCAATCTCTGCTTAATCAAATCTGATTGCAATTTCTGGACCTGCTTTTGTTGGATTGCCCTAAACCACAAGAAAAGACAGGCTATTTTCTTTAACAGAAGATTTAAACTGTCCAGATTCATAGCAAATGCTGGTTGATGGATGAAACCTTAACTCTGGTCTTTCTGACACAATATTGGTCATTGCCAGAAAATCACTCTGCAAATGTAAGAAGTGTACATAGTATTGAAAATCTCACTGCTTGCAGAAGATGCCGATTATTAGAATGCTTGCTTCTTTCAGAGTACAAATTCTAAATTGAAATATATATTTATAATAATGCTATTGATCTGTGGAAATAACTGGAACTTGGGAACATTTTTACCTTGCCATGGTAGAACCGTGTCAAGTCAGAGCTGAAACCAACTGGAATCTGGAGAACTTTACTGTGAGAGCAGAATAGTTTGTTGATGTTGTGCATACATACCCAGATATCTTTCCCGCTGAGCCCTTGGGGCCAGAAGACTGACTGACTAACTGACTGACTGACTGACTGACTGACTTATTTATTTATTTATATGAAGAATTTATACCCCGCCTTTCCTATGCCGAAGCAAATGCCCAAAGCGGCTTATGGAGAACAAACAAAATACAATGTAACCATAATAAGAAAAAAACATAAGTAAAACACATTAAAACAACAACAAATTAAACATTAGCAGGAACACCGAGTGTTCCTAGACCCAATTCTCGATATCAGGACCTAGTGGAGGGTGAGAAAAACCATTGACCAGGGGAGTGAAACAGACTATGACAATATACCAGAGGGACAGAGGGCAAACAGCCACACAGTCATCCAATGGTCATCCAGACTAAATAGGTATGATTTGAGCTCTCTCCGAAAGGCCATGATCACACTTAAAGTCACTGAACATCTGGCCATATAAACCAAGCCCAGGAAGCAGGAAGGGAGGACGAGACTGAGCCAGACTATTAGCCGATAAGGACACAGAGGCTGGACCCTGTCCCTGCTGGAATGCTCACAGCTCCTGGAGGGAAACCCCACCAGTCCACCAAATTCCTAAGGCTGCAGACCTGGCTCGGCTCCAGCAATGAGGTTCTATCCATGGCTCTGGCTGGATCCTAGCAGCTGGTCTCAGCAATGACTCCCCTAGCTACATCCCCACCGGAGCCATGACAACATCTCCAACCCTCCAGTGGAAGTTCACTTGAAACGACAAGACTACTTACCCCAGAGCCTTGGCCTCATTGATGAAAGCCCCTGGAGAGCCCAGCGCCCTGCCAGCTCTGTGCTTGGACTAAAGACTGAGATCACAGCCAGGCATCAGTGCCCTGCCTGACTGCTTCAGTAGCAGTCCCAAAAGAAACAGTGCCCTGCCCAAACTGGGAATAGCCAGGCTTCCTGCCAATTGTACCAAGGGTGGAATAAAAGCCATCTTTGCAACTGCACGATGTTTGTCCTGAAATGTTGTATCCAGTAAGCTGGTAAAACCAGGGGCGGACCTAGTCAAAATGGCGCCCGGGGCACCCAATAGAAGTGCACCCCCATGGGAGCCCACGTCTACCCACCTGAAGCAGCCCCGGGTAGACCTGCGCTCCACAGAGCCAAGGTCTACCCATTAGAAATGGCCGCGGGTAGACCTGGGCTCCCGGAGCCTAGGTCTACTCGCAGCTGGTTCCAATGGGTAGACCTGGGCTCCGGAGCCCAGGTCTACCCGCACAATGTTGTGGGGGCCACTGGCGCCCCCCTAGATGGCCCCAAGACGGCGCCCAGGGCTCTTGCCCCCCCTGCCCCCCTAGATCCGCCATTGGGTAAAACCACCTTCTGCCCTCAATATGTCCAATCCCCACCCATTTGATGCCCCACTTCCCCCTTGGGATGGGGCAGCCCTGGCCAAGAATATGACACTTAACTGGATTCTACTGCCTTTCAAGATCAATTTAATAGAGTTAAGGATTCATTTTTTTCCACCTCAAAGCTTCTCCTCTCCAAATGAAAAAGAAGTGCTGAAGATGTCTTATCCTACGTATGAAAAAAAAAAAAGCAAAGCCTAGGAAGAAGGAATTCAGCTCACTCAGCTTTCTTGATACCTGAAGAAGCTGTGAGAAAGACACAGGAGATGATGTGGAAGCTTTGAGTTTAGGAATTCACATGAAGATTCTATTTAAAGGCAGGCTAGAATGGATGGAAATGATATCACCGAATGTGATTACCGCAGGAATGCAAATCCCAGCAACTTTCCCTGTAAAAAATGAAAGTCTTTTTTTAGTATAGCAAGTACCTACTCCCCACAAAGGAATTATATGAGTAATGTAAAATCATGAGATTCATATGCACAAAGCCTCTGTATGTAGTTTTTTTTATAGTGTCAACTTAGAAAAACTTAGGGTTCCAGGACCTCAGTTATACTTTTATTCATTCTTTGTAAGTACCTGTACTTGCAGAATCAAAGTCTTTGTTTTTCCAAGAAATAATAGGTCTCTACAGCTATTTCTGCAGCTTGCATACTTATCATGTTCTGCTTCATTTTCTTGCACAGATTCCATCACAGTTGTCTAGTCCAGCACACACTTTTCAACGTATGTCCCCTGTTCCATCCTTATATTCAGAAAAATATGCAGGACAGGAACCCAGGAGAAGTCCTCAGTTGCAATTCAGAATTCCCTCTTCAGAGAATCAGAAATTCAGAGCTCACCAGCAAGATAACTGGAAGCTGAACCCCCAAACTTTGCAACCTAAAGGCCAACCTAAACACCTCTATGCCAGGAGTGTGTACCCGCAAAGGCAGCAATCTAGTGGTCAGCGTGCATACTCCAGAAGGCCAGCCCATCAAGACCCGTCCAAGCAGTCCAAGACCCAAGATCACAAATTGCTCACTCAGTTGTCGAGGAAGCAGCATATGTATCCTAGAGTTCAGCAAAAGAAGAGACAGAATTCTCAGCCTAGGGCTCTGCCACAACAATATCCAATGCAAATGTCCAGAAAAAAGCAAATATATCCCAGAACCAAAACAGATACAATCAGAGTTCGGCCTCCCATTTGAGCCTGTCACTGACTCATGTCTTAGAGCGCAATCTTAACCTGGAATTAGGCTGGCACAGTTAGGCCAGCAAAGTTTGGCCAGCACAAGGGACACCGTAAAGTGCATTTAGACCACTCTTGGAGTCAGGGAGGATGGCGCACGTCTGTGTGCTGGCCTCTTTGACTCCAAGAGTGGTCCAAACACACTTTACAGTGTCCCTTAAGCCAGCCAAACTTTGCTGGCCTAACTGTGCTGTCCTAACTCCAGATTAGGATTGCATCCTTAGTCACATCTCGACTAGACTACCACAGTTCTCTATGTGGGGGAGTAATGGGAAAGCAACCATTTTTAATTTTTTTTTACTCCCGTTATAGGGTTGAACCCTAATGGAGTTTCTATTCTTTTCAGTGATGATTAAAGAAAGAACATGATGGCAGTGGCAGCATTCATAATTAACATTTTCAAGTGTAGAAATGTTAGGGTATTCAAGACATTTGCAATGTATGAGGAAGGAATGATGAGCCATGGCTGGAGGTATAGCTACAAATGGCCTCCAGGAGATCGTTGAAAAAAGAAAAAAAATATTCTTACTTATTAAATGAAAAGGCTAACAAAAAGAATGCCATCAATTAACTTTACAATACGAGCGAATCAGAATACCTTATTGATTGATGAAGGCAAATAGTCATTAAAGTGGGAAAAGACACTGAGGGCGCAATCCTAAACTGAGTTAGGCTGGCATAAGCTAAGCCAGCAAAGTTTGGCCAGCACAAGGGACACTGTCAAGTATGTTTGGACCACTCTCGGAGTAAAAGAGGCCAGCACACAGACGTGAGCCATCCTCCCTGCCTCTGAGAGTAGTACATACACGCTTGTGCTGGCCAAACTTTGCTGGCTTAGCTTATGCCAGCCTAACTCCAGTTTAGGATGGCGCTCTGAGAGGCCATAGTTCAGCACAAGCAGTTGCAAGCAGAAGATGTGGTTGCAGTTTTTCACATATCAAGTATACGGCCTGTTCAACTGTGGCATTAGGACTGCATGACTTAAACGTTTGTGTAAGATGCAGATATGAAGAAATGGTAATAACTGGAAAACCAATGCTTCATACAATAGGGGTTCTCAAACTTTTTTACAGCAATTCCTTCTTCTGAAAAATAAGATACAGACATGCCCTGGTATCTGCTGGGGTTCTGTTCTGGACCCTCCCCCTGCCCTCCGTGGATTCATAAAACTGTGGCTACTGGGGTCGCCTTTTTAAAGATAGGGAAACATCAGTGGTTTTTCTGCTACAAGGTAAAAAAAGAGATTTAAGGTTCTCCAATCTTTTTACTAGGTGTCCCAGTATCCATGCTATTTATGGATAACAGTGGATAAAGAATTAGGAATATTGGGGCAAATTTATGTGACTTCCCTTGACATACTACAGGTAGTCATGGCCCACACTTACAAAACCCCTGAAGTAAGACTTTAGTCCACATAGCTCAGTATTGTCTATGCTTAATGGCAGTGGCTTATTGAGGTCCAATGGCGGGGGGGCTAGCCTTGCCTTACTTGTAGATTCCAATGGTTGAAACTTCAGAGCTTTGCGACCCCCTTCCAGATTATTTGAGAAACACCTGGAGGACGTAATCCACACTATGTGAACCCCTGCCATACGAAATTGACTTAGGGCACAATCCTAACCAACTTTCCAACACTGACATAGCTGTTCCAATGGGGCATGTGTTGCATCCTGCAGTGGAGTAGTAGTCACAGAGGCCTCCTCAAGGTAAGGGAATATTTTTTCTCTTATCTTGGAGCTGCATTGCCCTTACCCTGGTGCTGGAAAGTTGGTTAGGATTGCACCCTATGTGGCTATTGTGCTAGAATTGCTTTAATGGAATTGAAAGGGGATATTTTGAGATGTTACCATTTTTATTAATATTTTTTGTAATTTTAAAATTTAATTACTGTGATTTATTAGTATTTGCTTTAAAGGCCATTACTTGGAAAAGCAGACTATAAATCTAATAAATAAATACATATCTAGTGTGCTCGAACACTTGGATGAGTGTTATGGGATTAAATTTGGGAGAATATGGTACAATTTCAAGTTTAATATAAGTAAAACCTACACAACAAACCACATCAGAGTCCAGTGTGCAAGACTCAAGGCAAAGAACTGCAGATAAACAGCATGTTTATGCACCTGTGGTATTGTCTAATGTGACTTTTGTGACTCAGGCCAAGAACAAATGTTCAAAAACCCACATAGAAATCAATCTTCCCCATGGACTTAGCAAAACTCCCAACTCTTTTCAGCAAGCAAGTGCAATAGGTGTACATGCAGATACAGGACAGCAGCCAAAGGATGATTGAGGAGAAAAAAAAACCCACAGACTGAATGTGTAGTTGCAATTCAACATGGGTTGAAACTCAGGGGTCTGCTCACTGATGTAATTTCCTACAGAATAATTGTTCATCTGGTGTGGGCCTCAGTAATTGAGTGAGAAACACAGAACACCCCTATTGATGGGATGTCTGTGTCCAATCACTTATCCCACAATTCAGATTTAAGCAATATGTTCCTGTAAACTTAAAATTGGACACACACCATAACACATGCACATACACACACCTAACTGGGGAAGAGACACATTTTCAAGTGGTGCTCCTCTTATATGCAGCAGGGAGACAGTAACTGTCCCTCTTCACCCCAGCAGTGTGTCTTTTCTAGTGGCTGTTGCTGGTGGTGTTCTACATTTTTAAAAGATTGTGAGCCTTTGGGGACAGGGAGCCATTTAACTGTAACTTTTGTTGAAAAGCGGCATATAAATGCTATTGACTGACATGCACATGCGCTCGTGTGTGTGCACACACAAACACACATATATGCATAAGGGTGTGGGCATAGTCAGGGGGGGAAACAGACATAAATTTGTATAAAATTGTAGTTTTTTACCAAAATAATCACAAAATCATATTTATGATCAAGATTGTAGGTTTACTGCGTTTTATCATGCACATTGCCTATCAGTGATGGAGAGGGACAAAAGGATGTGCAGAAATTAAGCAAACTGAACACTGTGGCAAACTGTGCAGGTACAAATTCTCCAGGTAATGTTGTTCTAGTCAACTGGAATTCAGGACGAGAGCAGAGCAATCTGGGAAACAGTGAAAGAGTGGAATGGGGGAGGGGAATGTCCCACCTCTAGTTCCAGACCACTGTGCGGAAAAATAGCTGCTGCTACAAAAACATGAGGCCTCTGTTGTTGGCGTCCATTTCCCCTTGAAGAATGATGTACCATTTGGGGCATTGTAGAAAGAAAATCATCTGAGACAGTTGGCCAGATGAACTCTGTTGCTTCTTTTCAACTTTAAATTCTTTAGTTAAGGAGAGAAAGTCAAACCCACTACTGCCCTACATGGTAAGCCCCCCCCCCATTATGAAAATGAATGAATTCTCAAATGAACTGAATAGCATATACACTTTTAAGGACTTTTCCCCCATTTGGTTCGTAGTTACTAAAAAGGGAATCCAACTGTGCCATTGCAAACTTGTTTGTCATTCATTCTGAAACAAATGCAAACTTCCAATAATCATGAGAAAACTACTGAAAATTGCCCTGACAGTCTAATAACTTAAACTACTGTACCAGTGTATCAGAGAAAACTCATCACTTTGCAAACTCAGAACCTCAGAGCTTCTGCAGCTGTTGCCATTTACTGCATCATATATCAGGGGCAGGGTAGGGCATTTATGCCGCACTAACAGGGCTGGGGGATTGCATCCTTAGGATAACCAGATTGTTACACCGTGTCTCCCAAGCCACCCACAGGGCTCCAGTCACTCTTTGGGTAGCCAGCCATTTTAAGCTCTTTGGGTCCTTAAAATAATTCAGTGCTATACAGAAAAACATGATTCTTACTTGAGTCAAAGCCAAATTAAATATTTGGTGTTGTTCAAAACTATCAGTAAGTTCAAGGAACTATGACTATATGTCCCAAGACACTGGCATGATATCTCAGATCTGCCGCAGCTGTTAGAAAAGATAACAAATAAATACAGTAAGCACACATACTGTTATCCTGCTGCTTTCCAGTTTTAGTTCTACAGCATATGAGATAGATGACAACTGACAGAATCTCTGCTTTGCTTCGCACTTCCAGAGCATGAATATCTGAGGAGCTGCCATCTGGCAAATCGAAAGTTCAGAATTCTGTGTCTAATAACCGATGTGCACATATCATGCATCATAATATGGAAGTCATAACAGGAATTGTGGGAATCGTACAGTAGTGGAAACCCTGGCCTCCCTGTCCAAAGCCGTCTGAGATGAGATGAGCGCGTTTCAGCCTCCCCCTTCTTCACACGTTGCCACTTTCTCTTGTGATGTTGACACAGAAAAGACATACTTGGGTGTCCAACCCAACAGCCAACCCCACAGGTCATCCTTGGATTTTGTCAGCTTTTCCGGATGCATTCTTGAGGACCAGTTGATAAACAAAGTTCCTGATATTTACGTGTTTGGTAGGGAGTTTACATGGTAAAAGGGTTTGGAGAGATATTTCAGGACTGTGAGCTTGATGAATGCATTTTGGTCACTTGGGCAAAGGGTTTCTTTGCCTTTAAACTGGAAACTCTCAAATGTGTCTCATCTGATAGCAGAACATTTTATTGTTTAGTCCCATCCCTGCACTGCCCCTCCCCTGCTTAATTCTGCTCTCCCCCAAGCTCCGAATGAGCACACCAGCAGCAGCAGTGTTACGGCGGCTCCTCCGGGCACTGGGGTCTTGTGCTGGGCTGGCCCTGACTGCCGATGGTAGAAGTGCCTTAGGCCACTTTTGCAACACCATCGCTGGCGGTAAGGGCTTACCACTGGTGCTGGGCTGCTTAGGATTGGGCCCTAAGTCTAAACAGGTTTATATTAATGCTGCATATGCCCTGTGATTATGTAGACGAGCCTAGACCTCTCCAGCATGGGAAAAAGTGCGCAGGCAGACCACTGGATAATCTCACTTGATTTCCAAGGCACCAAGATAAAGTTTGATTCGGAAATTTAATTCCAGTCTGGGTTCTGCTATTGTAAACAGTTATGAATGTGAACTGACCCCTGGAGACAACTAAGTAATGTGTGGGTTCCAGTACTGCAATATAATTCAGCCACGTTCCATAATAATTAATAGTGTGTGTTTGAAACCAAACGAATAGGTTCTCAGATGTTCTGAGAGCATCGTGTGGCTTTTCTGAATTGTCGGCAGCTGAATCCCACAGCAATATTAGGCACATTTGTTATCTAACATCTCTCCTTATAGTTTATTAAATAACTAATTCTCTCTCTCTCTCTCTCTCTCTCTCTCTCTCAGGGTGTACCTAAAGGGGGATCACAGCACTAAGTTTTGTGAGCAGCCTCTCCCCCGCCCTCTTCGGAGCTATTCCCAGCAGCTAAACTGTTGGCTCCGAATAGCTGCAAAGAGGAGTGAGAGTGGCTGCTTGTAAAACTTAGTGCTGTGATCCCCCTCTAGGTATGCTACTATGCACACACCCTATTTAGGATGTTTAATACATGAAATGAGCTGCATGTATTCTTTGAAGACAAAGAATCTATACAAGAGATGTGACTGATATATGTGAAACAACAGCATATATGCCTCTCTTATACTTCAGATCAAATCAAACCAGAAGTGTTAAAAGCGTTCTGAAGCTTTCAGAATGCTGTGTGATGGGACATTGCACATGGGTCCAAGATCTTAATGTGAGTAGAGGGGGCGGCAGTCTGCCCCCTGAGCCAGGGTGGCACACGGGCCAAGTGCGCAACTGATCTCAGTGATGCAGAAATGATTTCAGAAAGAGAAAACAAACAGAATATAACTGCTGATCTTGCTTAACATCCTCAATAATCTTTTGGTAATCTTTCAAAGTACTTATTTTTTTTTTACATTAGAACAAATCTGTGAAATGTTTTATTCAGTGTTTTAAGCAGCAATATAGTAAGAATTGGGCCTAAGTATACACATGAATTGCCTCTTGCTATCTTGGGGTCTTTATTGCTAAATCAAAAAATATCTATTTCTTGGACTACGTCCATGGCATAAACAATTGATTTGCATATAAAATGCCACCTAATTACTGCACAACACAGCTCTCATGCAGCAAACAAAACAATGAAAGAGTAAGAGCATTCTCATTTGTTGTGTGTTTGTGAAGCACCCATTTTTGGCCCAATCCTATTCCCCACTTATGGCTGTGCTGCTCTACATCCACTGACAATGGCACAAAAGGCACAGAACCAAGGAGACCCATTTGGGAATCATCCTCAGAGTAAGGGAGCAAATGTTCCCTCTGTGACTGCCCCCCTCATCCTAAGATATGCGTGTGCTCCATTGGCACAGCTGCAGCAGTACATGCCTTTGATAGGATTGGACTTTGAACTGGTTTGGTTCTGATCCAAATCAAAGTAGTCTTGACTAAATTTCAGCTCAATCTTATGTATATCTACTCAGAAATGAGCTCCAGTCAGTTCAATGGGACTTACTCCCAGGTAAGTATGCAAAGGATTGCAGCTTTATACCCCAATCCTAATGCTGATGGCCCATGTGCTCCCCCAGCAATGGCCATTGCAAATGTACAGTAAGGCACATCACTGCAGCCAGGAGAGGAAGTTGTCATTGGGGAGGCCAGCACTGGTTGGAGGCCTGCCTGGATCTGGGAGCAGTAGGTTTCCTGCCGAGTGGCGGGGAGGTGTTCCTGGGTGGGGAAGGGCAGCAGGAAGGTAGAGAGGGGTAAGTTCCCTTATCCCAAGCTGCTTCCATGGCCCCACATGATACAGCAGTGGCTGTTTTGGCATCGCTGAACCATGGGGCTGAGGTTTCAACAGGATTGGGCTGTCAGTCACAACAACTCTGCTTCATTGGCTCCAATGGGACTGAGGGCACAGTCATAACCTGGAATTAAGCCAGAACAGTTAGGCCAGCAAAGTTTGGCCGGTACAAGGGACACCATAAATTATGTTTAGACCACTGTCGTAGTCAGAGATGTGTGTCATCCTCCCTGACTCGGAGAGTGGTCCAAACGCGCTTACGGTGTGCCAACCAAACTTTGCTGGTCTAACTGTGCCGGCCTAACTTCAGGATAGGCTTGCGCCCTCAGTCCTGATCAACTTTAGTCAGTCAAACCTTGGTTTTACGGAAGCTGTTTGTGATTAATATCGTTTTGATGTGCTTTATTAAAGTTGTGTTATACGTATGATTTATAGGTCCCTTATGATGGACAACATGATGAATTTCCTCCAGTCAATCCAAGAAATATCAGAAATGTGACAATTGTATAGGACACTGCTCCTCCCTGCAGAGTGCTTGTTGTCGGAGTACCACGTCTTTCAAAGCACAGCTTCTTGCTGTTCCCACTCCCTTTTCCTTGCAATTTGTTTATTGACGTCAAGGTTGGAAATCTTTATGAGAGTTGCAATTTCTACTACTTTACCTGCAAACCAGCCAGTAATGGGGAAATCTTAAATTAGGGAGCAATTGCCAGTACCTTACAAATACTGTACTACTTAGTTTGAAAGCAGAGTGGACCCCCTTTTTTTGCTTTAATATTCTTCTTGCCTGATAAAGAATTCTAAGTAACATGAAATCTTATACCATCGTTGAATGGTTTGTCAGTCCAATAGAAGATATCATCTCATTGATCAAATGTCCAAGGATCGATTCAGTATATTCGTCCACTGAACCAGAGATTTATTTTCTTTAATATAACCAATTACTAGGAGTGGGGATTTTTTTGTTCTATTGTTTTTTCAATATTTCTTGATTAAGGAACATTACCTATCCCACATTCCAGCTCTGGTGTAGCCGCAGTGCATCCTCAAGGTAGGGGAACAAATGGGGAACTGCAGAATGGTGGTGCATGCCCGTTGGCACAGCTACATCAGTGCTGGAAAATTGGATAGGATTGGGCTCTAAAATAGCAAATTGCGGTATGTGTTTTTATTCTTCATTCTCGTTCCAAGTTCTTATTTTTATTAATTTTAAATGCTTTAAAAGTGTCCTAGGTAGATGATATACTTTTTCAAGTGGTATTCCTCTTATATTTAGCAGGGGGAGAGTAATTGTCCCTATTCTGCGCAGTGGTTTTTTTTTAGAGGGTGTTGCTGGTAGTATTCTGCTTTTTTAAAAAATGTGAGCCCTTTTGGGACAGGGAGCCATTTAACTTTATTGTTATTTACATCTAAACCGCTTTGTGAATTTGTGTTGAAAAGTGGTATATAAATACTGTTGATTGATTGATATAATATCAGAAATGCAGCCACAGCATTATTTCTAATTGGAAAAGTAATCTATTTTAATTTCTGGAAAATGTATTAAAACACCAAAATGCAGTGTTTTGTGTTTTTATTTAAATATTTTAACCCCCAAAATACAGTGTTTTGTGTTTTTATATGATGTTTAAAAAGAAAAAAACAACCACACCCTTAGATAATATTTTATTTAGGGTTTGTATAGACTACATAGCTGTGATGGTAGAACAAAATCAGGGGAGACACATCTATGGATACCCACAAGAGAAAAATCATTAGAAAAGTCATAAGTAGAGGGATGATAAAATAATAGATTTTATCGCGGATGAACTAAATTCATGAAGAATCTACTATTTCAATAGGATGCCACTTTTGAACATGCATTGCACAAATCTGTTACTTGTCAACATTAAATGCTTAATATTTCAGATCTAACTGATAACGTTCAGCTATTCAGGATTACTGTTTAGATGGATAATGTTTATTCTGTACGTTTATGTTATTCTATTTACATTATGTATACTGTTGCCTTTCTGTTACTGTTGCCTTTCTGTTACTGTTGCCTATTATTTTCTCTTACTCAGCTCAGCTGTTTGTTAAAAAAAATCTAAGAATGTGATCCTTGGCAGTGTAGTTGCTTGCAATCAGTGGGTCTTATTTCAGACAACCCCTTTTTCCTGTTGTACAGTAACTTCTGGAGTTTTAGCACCAGATCCCAAAAGAATTCGGTTGTTCATCAATCAATGCACTTTATATTATCACATTATCCAAATAAAACTTCCAAATATTATATCAGTTTGAGTGTCAGTTTCTGTATCCTTTCTATATGTTAGCAAAAATGTGGAAGAAACTTTATTCTAGTTTATACCGAATAAACTGTCTCTGGTGCAGATGATTCCCTGGAACCTGCCCAATATGACACTGGCAAGATATTTTCTCTAGTTTCCCAATGTATGTCTACCAGCAGCCAAATCCCATGCAAAAGTAAGTACACTTAAGCCCACTGAAATCAATATGGCATACCTAAGTGCATAGGATACATAGTAAATATCTTAAAAATAATGTACATTTTCTTGCTAGAAATCAATTTCTCCAGAAGTCTTATGGTCTACTCCTGTTGGCACCTAGTGCTAGGGACTTCTGGCAGTCACAAAAGGCCATACTCTGGAGCATGCACCTGGATGCTGCCAGTGGACTCTGGATGCGCATCAGCCCTGGTAAGTGAACATAGGGGGTGGGAAGGAGGTGAGGGTGGAAGGAACAGGGTGGCATTGAGATTGGGAAGGAGGGAGGATCAGGACCAGGAAGGGGGTGAATTCAGCGGCAGTACCCTGGACCAGTCCATGCAGACGTATGCCAGTTATAGACCTGGCAGCCCAGCATGGGTTTATCCTGGGACAAGGGGAAAATGCTTACTGTAAGCTAAACATGGTGTGTGTGAATAACAAACTTTTTAAAAAATGCATGTAGGGTATTGTTACACACTGTAGGAAACTGGGAGTGGTAGTGGCCACATCCACACAAAGCAATAAATCCACTGGCCATATATTGTGGTCAGCCTGACACCTCACTTATTAAGGTCTCCTGAGAAGTACCATGCTGGATGGTGGGCTCCAAACAGCTTGGTGAGTAAGATTATCCTGAAGGTGCAGGTGTATATCATTTGTGGCAACTGTTATTTAAATATTTAAAAAAATTATTTGGGCATCTAGCAACAAACATTCTGTAACCATACAAAATTTCAGCTCTACCTAAGCTTTCCTCAAGCTTTTCTCTTCAGTTTTGAATTTCATATTGTGCCAAGACAATCCTAATCCTATACATAAGGGTTTATGACAGCGGAACAGAATTCCGCTGACATAAAATGGTTGCCAACAGAGCCCACAGTGCTCCACTGGCGGCCATTTTGAAAGCATTGCCACTAGAGGCAGCAACACTGCAACTCTGTCAGTGGATTCCACTGCCCGCCAGACAATATAAGGCAACAGTGGAAGTGGGGAGGTGATGAAACTGGATGGAGAAGGGAAAGGACTGGGACGGGGAGGCTGCAGGAGGGTCTGGTCCAGCGGTCCAGCTCCTATCCCCTCTTTTTCATATCTCCTTGCTCCTTTCTTCTCTTGTGCCAGCTAAAGAACAGAGTGAGAAATAATTCCCCCTGGCCCCAAGGCCTCCTGATCTGCTCCCCTCCCCGTGCTGGCTACAGCACATGCCTTTTTGGTGCAGCTGCATTGGCAGGGGGAGGGGGGCGAGGATAGGATTGGACTCTAAGTTACCTGACTTGATGAGTCATAGCTATTTAAAAATACAGTCATTGTAGCTTGTAGGAGAGGCTTTTCTTGACAGCAGGGGGTGGGAGCATTTTGCATTTGAGTTGGCCACTAAAGTTAACTGGGGCATAATTTTAACAGTGCTGGTGATTGTTAATCACAATATTGACAGTAAACATTTAATTGCTCATTACAGGACAGAGCCTGCAGCTAAACTTCATTTCAAATATGAAGCTGTTGTGTAATGACTGTCTTGCCAGTGATAAAATGTACAGTTGAAGCAACATTCTAGAAATAATAAGTTTTGTAAAATACATTCAGTTGGTTTTTGTACTGGTTGATTCTGATTTGCTGTATGAAGCATTTTAGGATATTGTGACTACAGCTGAATTAATTTTGTTGAGTTAAAAGGTTAATCTCATTGCTTATTTTGGAATGAGTAAGCTGCCAAGGCAGAAAATTCATAATGTTGGAGTGAAAGCCATGAGGGAAAATAACACAGTAACGTATATTGTATTGAGTACTTCAGCAATTTAAGCACAACACTATGTTTATTGATTTCTCTTTTCCACAGAAACCTAGGGAATTTATTTTTTTAACGTATACTTCTTTTAAGAACAATGCCTATCAGTTTCACTATGCAGCCAAGAACCATACACCAGCTGTCCCCAAATTGTGGGTCTGTGACCCACCAGTGGGTTACAACAATTTTTGATGGTTTGCAAAACTGACAGGGTTGATTAGGCTATCTGTATCAAGGGTTAAAATGACTTGTTACATGGGTGGGGTGCGCTGCTGCCCAATTACTGTTATAATAACCACAGAGACTTGAGTGGCTGGTAAAGTGAAACTTTTTTTTTTTAGGTGAGTCCCAATGCTAAAAGGTTTGGGAACCACGGCCATACACTATTTCTTGGACTAATGAGTAAGTGTTGTGTCAGAGGAAAATAAACCATACCCAACAAAGACACAAAATAGCCAGTAATGGGCCATACAACTCTTAAAGGGATTGTCTGGATAGGTTACTGCAGAAATCTATCAAGGACATCTCAAGTTGTTGAGTTGTCCTCAGTGGTAGATTTCTGCAGTAACCTATCCTGACAAATCAATATCACAGTGACCAATGGTATTATTAGGATAACATTTTGATCATAATCAGTAAAGCCAGATAGAAATACCAATATCTTTGGAAGAACCTGCTCACCTTCAGAGGTCTGTGCACACAGCTTCAGATAAGAGATCCATGAGCATAGCATGTCCACCACCTGCCCCATGCTGGCCACACTGGTACTCTGGGGCTTATCAAGACTCTGTACATGCACCGGCGAGGCTCCCCAAGCCTTATTTTTGGAGTGTAAAGGGCTCTGGGGACCAAAAACATTGAGAACTGCAGCCTAAAAACTTACCATCTAGTATGAGCCAGATAGGTAGCATCCCTGTGCGTAGGTGTACATCCATGTGTAGAAGAGAAGGCTGTTTTGTTAGAATATGAAACCTTCCAAGCAGGAAGTTCCAGCACAAAGATCCTTAAGAACTGTGGTCTTCCCAGGGCTCCAGAAGCCTTGACAAGAGACAGTTTCCATGGTTCTTGGGACAAAGCAGCCATTCTGACATCAGTGCATGACACGTGTTATGGCTACAGGAAGATGATGTCAGCAGCATGACAGACCAATATAATCAAATTGGTAGACGGCAGGTTAAAGGACATGAAGATTGTGAGCCCTTTGGGGACAGGATTGTGAGCCCTTTGGGGACAGTAGTATGGAAGGAAACAGGTGGGATATTAATATTTTAAGTAAATATTAAAAAGGACGTTATGAAGTTGCTATATTTTGTGTGTGTGCTATTCCTCTTTGGCCTGTTTCTCTGTGGAACTCTGTGTGTGTCTCACGCAGAGGCTAGAAGCAGCGGTAATGTGGTGACTTTGCATGACTTCATAACACCACTTAGAAGAGATGGTGGTGGTGGTGGTAGTGCTGGCGCTGATGGCAGCAGCAGGGAGGTTGCAAAACATAAGGAGGAGGAGGCCTCTACATGTCTGCGGCCATCCTGGTGCTGCTGCTACTTCTTCAGGCCCTGCCATATTGACTGGGCCGTTCACAGCAAGTGCCCAGGGTGGACAACCCTTCCACACCCCACTTGCTACGCCAATGGTCTCAATGTATCCCTCCCACCTCTTGCTAGCAAAGCAGTTCAGGGATTTTTTGTTTGCTGAAGTTTCATTTAAATGGCATTTCCTGCTGGAATGCAGGGATTGTTGAGCAGGGAAAAGGTAGAGATCAGCTGAAGGGGATCAGCTGAAGTGACTAGGCAGCCAGCACTCCTCCAATCAGATAGCAGGAGGCCTCCCCAGAACACCTCTGGATGCAGCCAGAACACATTCTGGTCATCTCCAGGTGATGGACTGAACCAGCAGGTTACATTATCTGTGGGTTTTGGTATCTGCAGGGGGTCTGGGAATAGGTCCCTCACAGATACCAACTGTATACATTTGCAATGACCAAATAGCTAACATTTCTGGAAAATGTGGTTCAAAAACCATCTGTCTTCCTTCGTCACAGCAATTCTTATCATGCTTTTAACTACTTTGTTAATGTTCATATATTTCAGTCTCTCTCAAAAATGAAGGAGTCATATAGGCCTAGAAGCCAATAAAATACAATACAGAAAATCTGACACGTGGCGTGACAGAGCAAATAAAATCACGTGTCTCTCCTCAGTTGATACAGAAGGTATAATTCTCACATGGAGCGATGCACAGTGGGATGACTATGCATTTGGGTACATGGCCACATACTCCAAATGTTTGCCAAAATGGAAAGAAAATGTAAATATTAAAAATAAAGCCTGCAAAGTGAAAATGAGCTCAAAAATGCAGGAGCAATATTGGCTCTGTGCCATGTAGTAACTGCAAAATGCAACAAAATGTCCTGATGTTATGAAGAGCTTTGAAGGAAATGAACCAAAGCAAAACACTTGGCCTTCAAAGTCCTTTGAAATATCTGGAGTTCTTTCCATTTACTTGGGTGGGCTTTGGGCCAAGGTCTTTATTAGCAATAAAAACAGTCTTCAGTCTACACAGCAGTTTGTGATGAATGGCCACCCGGACTCTTTGAGGCATGAGGAAATTAATTAAAAAAGCTCTTCTCAGGACAGCTTCAGCTATTGGGCTTTCAGAAATTTAATAAAATTAATTATCCAGTTGCATCTCTCTTTGTTTTTCCCTTGAGGAATCATATCCAAAAGAATTTCTACAAACCTCAGAAATTTTAAATAAGTTTGGGCTCCACAGATTGATGCACCCACAAGAAAATGTGTCCTTAAGGTACCTTCATGTAATTCTCCAAGTACACACGGTTAACATATTGACAACTTCAATTGCTTGCTTTTCTGCATGCTGCTTCTGCTGTGCTGGGCGTACTCTGTCCACAATGACCATAGTTTGACCGCACAGCTTCAGAGTGCAATCCTAAAGTGCGCTGAATGGTGAGGCTGGCGGGCCTGCGCCATATCCAGAACACCTTGGGTGCTCTGGGGAGCTTCCCTGGGGCAAAGGCATGTTCGCAGGGGAGGATCCAACCTCCCCATACAGAGCTGAGGAAGCCGTGTGGCCTGAATTGAGGCCATGCAGCCTGTGGGGGCGGCGGCTTGAATGCGGCCTACCAGGCACATCCCATCTCTGCCCTCCTCCCCAGGCAGGCATGCCCACCGGCACGCCCACCCCCTTCCCAGAACCACTCTCCCTCCCGCCCTTGCTCCTCCCAGAAACGCCCTTGTGACAGCCGAGTTTGACTGGCACAATTTTCCAGTGTCCCATTTTCCCATATTTCCTTTCCAATGTCCCATTTCCCCATATTTTCAATGTGGCTTCACAACCCACCTCAAATTGGCTCGCATCCTACTTGTGACCCACAGTTTGGGAACCTAACTGTTCTAACACTGTTCTAGAGTGTTACGAGCAGTGCTGGAAGTCCACTTAGGTCAAGAAGGTGTTGTTTAGAATGATACAGCACTCCTGCTGGCGCATAGGCTGAAAGGCTGCACGCCACCAGTGGTTCCACGCAGACGAGCCACTCGTGGATAGCCCAAATCAAGGCAGGACAGGGCGGATCGCCTTGGCACTGGCGTCCACTGTATTCAAACACACTCACATCCCTGGCCTGACATGCCCCAGGCACTAGCTTCAAATCTACACAGTGCCTGGCATAGAAAGAGCTGGCGTCCCATAGGGGACCAGGCAGCTATAAGGTGGTAAATAAAGTTTTTCTTTCCTAACCTCCCCTGGCCAGCCTGCCCCTGTGGCTCTGCATCCTGTGAGTTGGTGTGGTTTGTGAGTTGGCATGGGCTGCTGGTTTGGTTCCTGATGTGCAACCTACCACAAATAGAGTATCTGAAATGAACAAAGGGGAGTGTTCCTTGAATTCAGTTTGTTTCTGTTGTCTTGCCTATTGCCTAGTAAACGCACTGTCAGCTATGTACTTGATCGAGTTGGTTTTTTCCCTCCTATTTTCCTGCCAAGTGCTAAGGAACAAGTACATTTTATGCCGGTTCAAAGATCTGACCAAAAGGTCAATTCAGCAATCAGCAGCAATTCATTCTTTTCAGTTTCATGACCTTAACAAGTGAGGTCTTTCCCTTCGGTTAGAACTGGCATTTCCAAGCTAGTAGACCAGAGTTTCCATATCTATGGAGAAAACCTCTTTTCAGTATTGTGCTTATAACAATTATGGAAATGTATAAAGCAAAATCACCAAAGGGCATTATTGCATACTTTATTCATCAGTCAGATGTCTCTTGAAATTGGAAGACATATATCATATAGCTGCCGGGGCTAAAAAAAGACATTATTTATTTATTTGATTAATGAGGTACATTCCCTAGTAAGAGCCAGTCGTTCTCCACTGAATATTTTTGAAGCAAGAAAAGTGAGGGGGACTTTCTTTCTACATCCCTTTTTATTGACACATGCAGCCCTGATTTAAAAATCACCCTTCATCCTTGTGATGTCATCATATAGCCAATCAGATGTGGCTATAGGACCTTGTAGGTGAGGGGAGCACTGCTAAGTGAAGGCTTGCAGATACAGGAAGTGAATGATTCTCATTTACTTCCTTTTGCCCCAGTGATGTCACCACAAAGCCAATTGGCTTTGTGATGGCATCACCCTCACTAGGATGAAAGAAAATAATTGAACTGCAACTGATGGAACGACAGAGATGCTCAAAATGGACTATCTGAGGGTACTGTACTAAAGGGTGGTGTTTTATTTCTGCAGTGCCCCCTACAATACAATCACAGAAAAACATATCCCCAAATCACCAGAGGGAGACATTTTTTGTGAGGTGAGAAGATTTTAATGAAAAGTATCCCCCTATGTTGGCTCAGGCTCAGTATGTAGACATTTTTCTCTATAACGTCAAGCAGGCTGAAATATAGCCATCCTCCTGCATTTTACCTGCAAGCATGCTAGAAAGCAGTCAAATGTGATGTAGTTCTAAATAATGTAGATGGACCAGTAAACGCACAGAGATTTACGCTTGCTGCGAGGCATGCACATCCTGCATCCTTTACTAGCCTAAGCCCCCAGGTAGATTATTTCCCTGCTTCAATTTATACCCCAGTTTTCATGTTTCATTCTATATACTCTCCCACCTCTGCCCCAAACTGCAAATCAGTCTCATCTTCTCCCCAAGAAACTAACCCAGCATTCAGCAAGTGATGATGAAAGGAGACATTAGTAGACATTTCTTTCCCTATAGGTAATTTTGGAAAAATCAGAATTGGCCACACAGGCAATTCTATTACTTAAAGGGGGCAGTCTCGCATGGACAAAGGAATTTGCACCAGTAGCATAGCCAGAGGTAGGTAGGTATTGATGCTGCCACAATGCGCTGTGTAAGTGCCCCCTCCTAGTCACCATCAGAGCCACTGGGGCAGCAATGGCAATGTGCAAGTGTTTGCCTGTGCATTGCTATCGCTGCCTCAATGGCTCCGATGGTGAGTGGGAGAGGCTGTTACACAGCACGTTGCGGTGCCTGTAATAATTACCGCGCTGCCCTCCCTCTGGCTATGCTACTGATTTGCACACACAGCTGCTTCCTCCATTGAAGCCAATGAAGCAGCCATCACATAAGGATCTGCTGCCAAGAAGTGACTTTCTCATCATCTCTTGTACGATGATGCCCTCAGCAGTCATATCATTGCACATTACCCAGAAGCATGTTCCCTCTTGGCAGTTTTTCTGTGTGGCTACAGTCTATCTGCCAAAAAAGTATATTGAGACATGGTAAAGTCATACTCACATGTAGCCCTTATATTTTCACAGGAGTATACTATGTATACTGTGTATACACAACAGTATACTATGGCTTCGGAGTAAGCCAGGTGCTACTCTTCCATGAGTTAACAGTATGTTACTCAACACTCCTCTCCAATATCAGGTAATGTCATCTGTGCATAATTACATAACATCATTAAAGATTTAACTTTTGAAACTTTAAATATAAAAAGAAAGTGAAGACTCACCTGAAATCAAATTCCACTGACCTTCGGATGATTGGAAGGTATCTGCTGAAATAAACAATTGTGCACATAGAAATGCAATATTCATGACAAGACAGCCAAGAAAAGCAATGCACAGGCCAAGTCAAGGAGTACAACATGTGCACTCCTGTTCACACTGTGGAGCGCACAATTTTATTACTTATTAATTTTTTCACATGTTTATACCATCCTTCCTCCAAGGAGCCCAGGATGGTGTACTTGATTCTTTCCCTTCGTTGGTCCTCACAACAACCCTGTGAGGTAGGTGAGGCTGAGAGAGAGTGATTGGCCCAAGGCCACCCAGGCAGCTTCATGGCTGAGAGGGGATTTGAACCTGGGTCTTCCAGGCAAGCGTGCACAGCAAAGTGTATCTGCATCCAGTCAGTGCACGTGGGCTTCTGGTATCTCCATTGCTTGATCAAGGAAAGTTTGTTTTAAAGGAAACGCACAAGCACACGTGCAAGTAGGATTTCTGCTTATAAGGAACAATCACAAGGATTTTGTACTGTTCACATACATTTGCTTTTAGAACGCCTTATACTTTGATGCTTGCTATAGAAGATTCTGCTTAAAATATCCAGCGGATGGAAATATCCAGAGGCAAATGTTGAATGAAAAGATTTCATTCTCTGCCTTGGCTTTTCTCAAAGTCAGTTGAGGAAAGTTAAAGGAAAGGGTGTACTTTGAGCTTCAGCCTTTCAAGAAACAATGGGTGAGGATCTTCTTGAACACGTTAATTCCCTTGTCGGCATGGAGATTGAAAATGGGTTAACTGATAATTAATATGTCTTGTTACCTTTTAATTAAAAAGTTAACTGCCATGGGTAAATGCCATGTAATTGCTTTCTGACACACAGTTTTTCTGCAAGAAGCAATGCATCAAAGGGTGTATAAAGCATCCCAGCCTGAAGTCAGGATCCAAAGATCCTAAACTGCCTAGTCAATTTCACGACCCACCCAAAATTGGGTCGCAACTCACTTGGTGGGCTATGGACCCACAGTTTGGGAATCACTGGCCTAAGCCAATCTTTGGATCCCAGCCTGTGTTTCTGGAGGAGCAAACAACTAATAGCCCAACTTAAGGAGTCAAACTAGGTGTGACATTAAAACTTAATTGTATTCCCATTGTTGTTTTTAGATAGCAGCCATGGTCAGGGAGGGGAAAGCGGATGATGAATTTAGGAGCAGAGAGCATGAGCAGAGAGAGGTTTATGCCTTCCCCACCCTACGCCCCACACTGTGGTCCCAATGAAAATCACTGCCAATGCTGCCATTTCCCACGGCAGAGAAGCTGCGATGGTTGCAAACAGCTGCTTCAGCGGGAGATCTGCATCAGGACTATAGCACAGGGGAGAAGGGAAAAGCTCTCTTCCAATATGCCACAGTCCCAAGCCAGACTGTGAGCTCAATACTATCCCTTCCACTGGTGGAGTGTGCTGTGTGTGGAGGCAGGGGGAGCCACTCAACAGGGTTTGGAGGGGGAAAGGATTTGAATTCCCTCGCCCCTCTGTAAACCGCCTGCCCTGCAATGGGTCTTCTTGGACTTGTGCCAGCTGTGTAGCTGGTGCAAGTCTGAGGAGAAAGAAAGGGGTGGGGAGACTGCAAAAAAACGGGAGGATAGCTTCTGTCACACACCATTACCAGGTGCTTACCAGTAACCCTGAATTGACTTGCACTCCTGTCCACATAGAGTAAGCTCTACTGATTCCAACAGAACTGCTTCCCAAGTGAAAGGCATAGAACTGAGTTGCCAAACTGAGTTTTGTTTTAAAGTCTTTTCTTCTCCTGGATTTTTATTTGTGCATTATTCAAATTTTACTCAGGCAAATTACCAGATAAATGTGGCTGTCCAATTACTTACCACACAGTGTTTGCTAAATCTCTTACTATCAAGGAGCAAATTAAAGCCTGTAATTACAACATGCACTGTATAATTAAGGCTGAGTTTTTTTATTTCCATTTTCAGGCATTTCCCCCTCCCCCAAAAGTCTCCTTTTTTTTTCATACACCCTTCACTCATTCTGAAGTTTTCATTTCAGAATTATGTTTAAGAGTAAAGGGGCTAAACTGGACTTATCACTAGGTAGGAAAACACAACAGAAGACTGGTTCAGAAAATGTTGTTATCCTCCATCCAGTGCCATGCAATATCCATGTTCCCCAGAACATCTATGTCTCAGCCCCTCTTTTGAGAGAGTTCAGTGCACTTGCAGAGTTGCACAGAGGCAATCCATCCAACTGCCCTTCTCCACACACCAATATACCTACAGTAGATGTCAAACCACTCTTTATGCAATGAAAGAAAGACCTTAAACTCTTCCAAAAGGGAAGAAGGGCTGGGGAATCCACACATTGTGAATGTAACAGTCCTTTATTGCTTGGGGCCGGTCAGGTGCCCAGATATTCTTTCCCTGGCCTCACATACTAATTGACATAAAACGTGGTCACTTTGGGCCCAATCCTATCCAAATTTCCAGTGCTGCTGATGCTGTGCCAACAGGGTGTGTGCTGCATCATGATGTGGGGGTGGACAGGTGGGAATTGTGGAAGCTTCTTCAAAGGAGCATTTGTTCCCTTACCTTAAGGCTGCATTGCAGCTGCATCAGTGCTGGAAAGATGGGCAGCATCAGGCCTTTTGACTAGTTTGTTCTCTGTCTGCTTTTTCCAGCCTTCTGAATACCTCGATCTGGTCTACACAACATGACAGTTGGTGAATTTGGACAACGCCTCCAACCAGCCTCTTCTACCACATGATGCAGTGCACGTCCCCCTCCTCCTCCTCTCAGTGCATCATCCCATAGCAACATAATCATATGGTGTTGGGGAGGAAATGTCATCTGAACCAGCTCAGCGCAAAAGTACTTTGCATAGTCTAAGTGCCCAATCCTGAGCCTCTTCGTGCTGGCGCACATACCACTGGCCCTGGGTGTCACAAATGTGCTGTAAAGCACTTGCGCGGTTCCAGGGGAAGAGGGAGTATCAGAGCTGGACCCGCGCCAGTCAACCTGAGCCTCAGCACCAAGAAGACATCATCAGAGAGCTGCCAGAGTAGGTTTTGCAGCCAATTGCCAGCAAGGCCTTTTGGGATGGGGAGAGACAGGGCGGAGTGCAGAACTGGGTAGGGATAGGGGAGATTTGGGCATGGGAGGGGGCAGAGACAGCGGCAGGCTCTACCACCATATTAAGTGCTCCCTCCTGTCTGGGCAGCCTGACAATAGCAGGGTACAGGGTCAAGGAGACCCATTTCTGCTGGCTGCAGTCTCTCTTACCCTGAGGAGACTTTCAGCAGCTTCCTGGAGCCCACAGGGTTCAAGAGAAGCCATTTTGGTCCTGCTGGCATTGCAGCTGTGTTATCTAGGGTGAGCGAGCAAACACTCCCACTCCCTTACCTCGAGGAGACCCAGGCCAGACCCTCTGTGTGACCATTTCAGGTAGTTTCATGGTAAGGCAGGCCCTGGATCTGGGAGAGCAGAAGGACTTTGGGTGGATAGTGTTAGGGGATTGAAGGAGTGAAAGTAGAAAGACAGATCTGGAATATGAGGACAGAGAGGTTACAACAGAAGCTTAGCCAAGCACAGTGTCTACCAACCTGCCAATGCTCACACATTTTTGTACCTAGTCTCAGTATCGGGAACCTAAATAGGCAACAAATGCTTTATGAAACTTCTCTGTTTTAACTTGAAAAAGTTGCACAACTGCATTGCGTATCAGGAGGTCGATGGGATGATATCAGCTCAGCTTCTGCAGGCAATGTTTACAGAGCACTTTTGAACAGCTCTCTTCACATATGCCCACAATCAAAGCTTTACGGAGAGTTAAAACTGATATACACGTTGACTGAGATAAGACTGAAATCCTATGCATGCTACGCACTTGGGATTATGCCTCTTTGAACTCAGTGGTATTTATTTCTGTGAAACCGTGGCTATGTATAAGATGCCATGGGGAGCAGGTGCAGGGACGGGGGAAGCACCACCTGCTCTATTGCTGCCTGTCATCCAGCTGCTGAACAAAAAAAAGGTTCAATCAGAAACATGGCAGCAGCATTAAGTTTCACTCAGAGGGCACAATCCTAGAGCGCCCTTGGGCCGTAGCATGTGTATTGTGTTGGCCCAGCGCTGTCGTGAAGGTGCCATAAGGCACTTTTGCGCCAGCGCAAAGCACACTGTGTCGATGCAGGTAGTTGTGCCAGACTGGGCAGCCAGTAAGCTTTTCTTACTGTAAGCCAGGGGCTTTTCTGGGCAGGGGGAAGGTGGGAGGGGCAGAATGAGGCAGGGAGGGCATTCCCACGGGCATTCCCAACTCGGGCTGCTGTGGTGTGCTCCGACTTGTGCCTGATATTTAGCAGGCACAGATCCGAGCAGGCCCATCAGAGGGGCTACTGCTTACTCCGGGGTAAAAGGATCAATGTCTCCTTGCCCTGTGGTGAGGCTTGGAGGCAGCAAACCCACTTTGGATACAGCACAGGCCAGCCGGACGGCCTCTTTCCAGCGCAGTTTAGGAATGCGCTGTCCAAGTAACTCTGCCTTTTAAATAATGGCTGTGCATTTCCTGATGGTGGGCAGGGCAATCCAACCCCCCTTGGTCGATGCAAGCCACTTGCTTCATCCCTGCGCTGTCGCACACGTGCCAGAAAGCACCTGCACACCAGTGCTGCATTGGCCTTGCTATGCGGAGGAGCTGCCGGAATAAGGCACCCCTGCTTTTCAATCAATCCAAAAAAAAAAAAATCAATCAAAAAGTATTTATATACCGCTTTTCAACATGAAGTTCCCAAAGCGGTTTACAGGCAAAGAATAATACAGTTAAATGGCTCCCTGTCCCAAAAGGGCTCACAGTCTAACAAAATGCAGAACACCCCCAGCAACAGCCACTAGAAAAGACACTGTGCTGGGGTGAAGAGGGACAGTTACACCCCCCCCCTTGCTAAATAGAAGAGGAACACCTCTCGGAAAAGTGCCTCTTGCCCAGTTAGCTGGGGTGGGGGAAAAGGTGGGAGGGAGGGCTGAACAGGGTGCGGGGAGGGCAGTTCTGCAAGCGGGGAGGCCTGGGAAAAGGGAAGCCTGGACGCAGCTGTTAGGCTGCACTCCAAATACTGATTCCCAGGCCACACAGCCCCGGTTTAGGTCGCTGCGGCCTGCTCTGACTTGCACCTACTAAAGAGCAGGCGCAGATCCAAGCAACCCCATTGGGGTGGCTGGCACCTACCCTGGTGGAAGGGGACAAATGTCCCCTGCCCCACGGAGGCTCCAGTGGCCTCCTAACCTGTGCTGGATTCAGCACAGGCCAGGCGGCCTGCCTGTTCCAGTGCAGGTTAGGATTGTGCCCTGAAAGTATGACAGCGAAGGAGCTTGATATTTGGGGGCTAGGAGGAGATGGAATGTAGGTCCCCAAATCCCCATGATCTATTTTTTTCTCTATGGACCTGACTGACCTTTGCAAAGCTGCCCAATATACTGTTGAAAACAGGAAAGCTGACAGAACCGAGCACTTGCTTCAAGCCCTGGCAGGCCCCGAGACATTATCCTTCTAATCAGTAACAAGCTAATACCCTGCAAAAGCTATTTTGGGTTCCTTTCAGAAGTTCCCTTGTCTCCCTCTTAGGCCAGTTCACATCAGTACCACGGTAACCACAGCAACCAGCTCTACAGGTGGAATACAAAACATAATCCCTGCTTTTTGTTTAACCTTTAGAATTCTTGGAAAACTTGGTTTTCACTATGAGTTAAAATGGAGTTAGATAAAGGATGAAGACCCGGGGCATGCACTGAAAAATGTTTTACTTCCTGTCTTTATTCATTTTGTTGTGCCATGATCGTGATCATGTCGGTGTGCAGAACTGTGTTTGTGGCGTCATGAAGAATCACCTCTTTTCATTTTCAGATTGATCCATGTTGTTTGCCATGGGTTTCGCCTTCATTTCTTCTGCCTGTAACTAGTGGTTTTTCCAGCCAAGGATTGCTGTGTTGATGCAGGCAGCTACGTCGACACAATTGCACCAGAGTGGGCAGCTGGTAAGCAGCTCCTGCACTGGCTGAGTTCAGCTAGCACAGGGGCTTTTCTTGGCAGGGAGGGAGGTGGGAGGGGCGGGGGAGGGCATTCCTGTGAGTTGGGTGGCCCTGATTCAGGCTGCCACCGCCGCCTGCTTGGATTTGCGCCTGTTAAGCAGCAGGTACAGATCCGAGCAGGCTCATTGGGGCGGCTAAGGCTTACCCTGAGGTAAGGGGACAAATGTCCCCTTGCCCCACAGTGCGCTCCAGAGGCAGCAAATCTGTGTTGGATACAGCACAGGCCAGCTGACAGGTTAGGATTGTACTGTGGGAATGGGGAGAGGAAAAAATACTGCCTTGGAAACGCTAAGACAAGGCCGTCTAAAAGACCAAGGGCCCAAGCCTATCCAACTTCCTAGTTTGGTGCAGTCACAATGCTGCCCCGAGGTCAGGGAACAAATGTTCCATGAAGGGGCCTCCCAAGGCAAGATGCAGTACATGCGGCATTAGCACAACTGCATCAACACTGAAAAGTTGGCTAGGAGTGAGTGCAGTGACAGAAGGAAAAGGCCAAGCCCAACCGAAAACACACGTATATTTTGCAAAGCCCAATCCTGTGCAGGACAAAGCGGTATTAGCCCGGTATGTATCCACCTTCGCTGGTGACTCATTCGCCTACTCCAGTATGTATCCACCTTACATCCTACTTTATTAATGCATGTATCCACCTGGTTCTAACATTGAATTCTCTTTCTTTACATCCTACTTTATTAAAGCACTGAAACACACATACATCACCCACTTCTCTCTCTCTTTCTTTACATCCTATTTTATTAATGCACTGAAACACACATTTTTACATCTGTCATCAACAATACGTTAAGTAAAACGTGAACACATTTATACCAACGGAAACTGTCTGGAGATTTCTGCTATTATTTCATGAAATGGCGTGTTTACATGAAGCATTACTAGCTGAATGAAACCTACTTGATTACATTTGCATTCCTGACCCCAGCTATGACCTCACACCTTTTGCAAACACAAAGGAGATAGGCATGTAGTTTCAGCTTTTTCCCACACTCTGGAGCCATGTTGGCCTAACCGAAGGTGGATACATACCGAGTTAATAGAGCGCATCTCCAGCGAAGGTGGATACATACCAGGTTAATACCGGACATACCGGGTTAATACCGGACAAAGCTATAGCGCTTGGTGACAGCTGAAAGGTGTCCCACTGCTATAAAAAGTTATTGCCAACAGCACAATGTCGCCAGACCCCACCACAGCTAAGAAGGCCTAAATTCCAACATAAATTCCAACATCCTCTGGGACTGATTGATGGCCAATTGTGCACAGCTTGGGTACATGCAGAACAAAACAAATGGGTCCTCCTGCCCTGAAATGAATGCACCCCTCTTTAGAATCCTGCCCTGAGCCTGGCCGACAGAAACTTTGCTATCTCAAGTGTGTTCCTCAGCTCAGCCCGAGCCTCAGCTGCTAAGCTCTGATTTCAAGGAACAAGCTCTGTTTTCTATCAATGAAACATCTGCCTTGCTTAAAAAAAAAAGGCACCAGTGGATTTATTCACGGTGGCACCATATTACCCCTTTATAATTGACTGGCAGCGCAATCCAAGCGCACCCGTTGTGTTGATGCTATGTGATAGCATCAACGCGACATTGGTAGCACCGACGCAGGGGTGCCAAGCAGCGCCCCCAATGCAGCTGCAGTGCAGACCTGAGGTAAGGTAACAAATGGTCTCTTACCATGAGGAGGCCTCCATGACTGCCCTCCCACGGCAGGATGCAGCACACAGCAGGATGGTTGCATCAGCGCTGAAAAGTTGGATAGGATTGGACCCTCAGAAGGGAAAACCCTCAGAGAGAAACTCCAGCCCTTTTCAGCAAGCAAGTGTTGCTAGAAGTCACACAGACCAAGAATACACTACAGTATAGCTGAGCAATGATTCACAGCTGTAGTTACACTCCAATGAAGGAACTAGCATGTCTCCTCCCTGCCCCCCCCCCCCCGCAGATTAACACCCCCTTCCCAAGATTGGAGTGAATTTGTAGTTGCAAAACCTATGGGTGGACACTCATAAATGTGGCTCGTGGATGTAATTTCCTTTGGCTGTATACCATGTTTGGTCTGGGCCTAAGACTGTAACTAAAGGAAGGAGAATTGAATAGTGCTTATGAAGATGCTGTTGCAGTTTCACATCTCACAGTCCAGAACTGGTTGAAACTGGCAT
>JAJKFI010000029.1:942280-1024398 GCA_029204185.1 Lerista edwardsae | reverse complement strand
TATCCGAGCCTCCAACTCTGCTATTATTTACACAAATACTACAACAGATGCACCTATTATACAAAACATTTGCCAGCAAATGGATGAAACATTTGAAACACATGAAACAAATGGTTGTTTTCAACCATTAAGGTCCTGCAGTATCAGAGGCTACTTCATATTTGGCTGTGGTAAGAAGACAGATACCCTGACTTGCAGATGTCTGTTACAGGTGGCTGTGTTGGGCGCAGTATATTTGCAGTGGTCTTTTTGCACAGGTGTGATAATACTGGGCAGGCAAGAGCTGGCTGTTTTGAGATGTGTACATTCCGACTTCTGGACAGACCTGGTATGTATGTTGGGGACTGAGTGTTCAAGCAAACCAATTGCTGGCAAGTTCAGAGAGCCTCAAGTAATTACACTTGGTTGGTCTTATGAGCTGGAGATAACAGAATATTGTAGCATCACCTCATTTTTCACGGCAGCTCCACACGTTATGCAGTAATGAACATGGATCTCCCAGCTACAGTAGGATTCCTCCAGCCCTTTTGCCTCAGGGCTCCATAACAGGGATCAAGGATCCAAATGATGCTGGTCTCACACCTTCCTCTTACCTGCAGAAAGAAGCTGAGCACTTCCTGGAACTCCTCCACCTTCTATATCACAATGATCCAAAAAGCAGACACTTCCACGAGCAGTGATGAAAAATCTTTAGGAAAGGGGGGAGTGTTTTTGGCATAGCAGAAAATGTTCCTGAAAAGCAGTGGGTAGTTTTTGACTCAGCCCCAGTGACATATTGGTTAGAAAATCACTCCAGAGGAATTCGCTTAAAAAGGAATGCTAGAAGCATGAAAGGCATCAAGCAGAATGGGGAAAAAATACACATGGGTGTGGAGCAGGGCACTCGGGGCCTGATCCGATGGTCCATGTTACACGTGTAAAAGTGTTGCGAACGTGCCATAAAGCATGTTCGTGGCACTCAGAGAGGAGAGAGCACTGGTTGGGCCAACGCAGGGATTGGGACCCATTGGTGGCTTCCATTGCTGGATCCAGTGCCCCACCTTGGACCACACAGTCCAACACAGGGCTACTTGATGATCCGCAAACAAAATAGCTAGAGGAGACTTGAAGAGTCTCCATTGTGGGGGGCAGGTCTTTCCCCAGGGGGGAAGGAAATGAACACCCCCTTCCCTCAAGGAGACCCCGGCATGGATTCCATGGAATGCAGTGGTAGCCATTGTGGTACTGCTTCTCCTTTGGGACCCACCCAGCAGCTCAGAATTGGGCTGCCTGTCTGTTGTGTCATCAGTGCACCTATGTTTCTCACTTAATGTGCACAGGAGCCAAAGCTTTCCTCGAGCTTCTGTTTCATGGGTACTGCATCTTTCCTGCACACAAACTGCAATAGTTTGCATTTGAAAAAAAAGGTGGTTATTCCCTCAGATAATGCATTGCATCGGTTTGGCATTGCAATGGTTTTGTGAAATGTGGTTGAATGTTATGCATGCCGGTTGAATGTTATGAATTCTCTCCAGGGGCAGGGTTACCAGATACAAACTGGGATAGAGTGCCTCCACCTTTAACCATTGTATAGAGAAGGGAATTTGGGCAGGTGCAGCTTTTGAAATGTTACCATGATGAGCTGTGCCTGCCCCAATTCCCTCTTCTATACAATGGTTTAAAGGTAGAGGCACTCTGTCCCAATTTGTATCTGGTAACCCTATATCTAGCCACAGTTACTCATTTTAAAATGTATACTCCACCTTTTTTTAAAAAAATCCAAAAGTGGCACACAAAGACAAAAGAAAAACAATCAAGAACAATAATAACGTAACAATAAACATTAAAGGAAATGGTGCATCTATCCCAGCGTAACAAGATCGCCTCTCCTGTAACATAGCTAACAGCTCAGTTTTTGCCTGGTGGGTAGAAATTCATGAGATAAAGTCTTGGTCAGGATGAAATACAGTGATGAGGAAAACCACCTGTTGAAATTTTGCAGCCATTACAGATACTGCAGCTCTGTGAGGAAAAAGATGGCTGAGACCATTGTTTGCCAGAATGCTTGTTAGATAAGTGCAATTATGATTTACTTTCCTTATTCCTATACTTGATATTTTCATTTGACAGTAACAGTAGGAAAGGTTTCAACTTATAGTAAAATCCTCACAGTTCTCTCCCCCCCCCCAACATATTTGCATTGTCTGTCCACTTTTCTCCCTTATAATAAGGAAACACAGTTTGAGAACTGTAACCTGACTCTTAAGCCTTCATTTCCACTTCATACCACTAGGTGGCCCTTTGTGCTCTCAGATCCAGGCTGAGGGGTTCAGCAGGTGAATGCTTCTTATTGGTTTACGGCAGGCGTGATGCCACTGGGCAGCCCTTTTTAAGAGAAAAGCTAGAAACTCTGCAAAGAGCTTGGTCCAGTAGCCCTGCTCAGAGGAAGTGGAAATCTGTGAACATTGCAAAACAAACATGAGTGAGGTGAGTGGACGAACGCTTTTATCTGGAGAGAGAACTTGGCAGGGAGCAGCAGAAAGAGACGCATGAATCAGATGGGGGAAATGCAGCTTCTTTTGAATCAGGCAGGGGAGAAAAGAGGAAGCATCTGTGGAATGATCTAAGTTTCGAAAAAAAAAAACGTGGACATCTAGAAGGCAGAGGGTTGATTGAAAACGGTAGTGAGATGAAGGTTTTTTAGGAAGATGTAAGTATGCAGATATTACACTTCAAAAGTGAGCAAGTAATCCTCATGGCGAGACTTAATTAAAATGAATGCAAGAGCCGCTTCTTACTCTCAAAAGAGTTCGCAGGTATTTAAAGCGTCTGCTCTGTGATCTGCAAAAATCCACAAGAAAAACCCAGTTTCCAGTGATCCTTGTGTTATACTATTAATCTGGGCTCTCTGTCCACATGCATGGTATATTGAGGGTATAACGATTTCAGCGTCTGTGTTGCATGCTTAAAATTAAGCAAGCTTAGGGGCTGGTTATTCCAAAGTTAGACATCAAAGTGTAAAGCTGACTTTAAAAATCATGCTTCTTTGACACAGCCATTCACTGAATAGCTGCTATTGCTGAAAATATGACATCTACACTGGTACACCCAAGGAAGTACATTGGTAGAAGGGAGCCTCGAAGGACCTTTGTACGTTTAAACAAATGCATGGAAATTAAACAGGTACATTTGCTTCTATTTTAGTGAAGTGGCTAGCACTTCTCTCAGTAAATTGTATCGCTCAGGAAAGCCATGCCAGCTCCGCAAACAGAGATCCATGTTTTCCATTGCTTATTTTTGGAAGTTATTTCCATTATAAAGGAAAGCTCTATTTTTGGCAGAAGGGTGTCTTTTTCCTACCAAGCAAGGTAAAAAAGGACACTTCTGTAAGATTCCCTCTAAAGCCATTGTGCGATATGCTGCATTTTACAAATAATACGGACAATTAAATCAATAGGACAAAGTCAATAACGAGAACAAAATAAAATGCAGAATATTCTTTCATTGTGAATATCTTATTCATTAGAAGCAGTGTGCTTCAGGGAACTTTGCAAAGGGCACGTAGCAGCAGATATTGTGTTTCAGGGAAAGACATTGTTTTAAAACTAGGGAATTTGCACATAATTATAGGTGTTTTTGAAAATGATGCTATTTACGTTACTCAGAAGTAAGCCCATTATGTTCTGTAAGACTTGGGCTGCACCCCTATCTTACTCACCGGAAGCCAACACCTCTATGCATAATGTGTGTTTCCCGTGTTCATTAAATACACAGCCCTGAGCAAATTCACTTTCCAACTTGATGTTCACAGCTGAATAAATAAGCTGGAAAAGGTCACCGTTTTTGCATGCGAATTATACTAAAGTTCCCTTTCAAGAAATGAGCTGGCTTCTCAGATGTCGCTCTTGCTCTCCCTCCGTTTGGAATGGCGAGCTTTTCATCATTCTCCTGAATTATTTTTCGTTAATGACGGAAGTCCATTTGCCATGGCGCATCTATTTATGCTGCCAGGTCAGATTCCCATCCTATTCCCTTGTCACTAGTTATTCGTGCAATCATCATTCACACTGCAACAGTTTACATTAGGTTCCTCTCAGAGGAAATCTTCCTTGTCTTCAGTACAGGAAACTAAAACTTCCCAGATACCAAAAATAGGGCTAAGTTGCTCTGTACCAAAAATAAGAAGCCCCCATTATGAATGTTTCGCTTCCCAATCAAGAAGCCCTTGAAACCAGCTTTCTTCTCAGAGAAAGCCGCATCAGCCTCTGATCCAAAGTCCACCCAAATTCTTCTAGGTTGTTTAACTTAATTTAAATTTTAATTAATTTGCCATCCCTTGGCAAATAATGTTCTAACATCAGACAGTGTTTTGGCTGTGTGAGAAACCTTGTTACCATGATTCAGAAGAGAACAACCGTCGGTAAGCTTTTATGACTGCTTTCATCAGAAAATAAAACCCAGTCTCTGGAGGGTTGTGGGGTGCAGTGAGTGGGGAGTTCGTTCGATCTAGGCAGTACAAGAGCCTCAGAAGATCATTTTAGTTTTCTGCACTTGGGGCAGAGTTTCTAAAAGAGGATTGTTCACTGAAGTCTTGCGTCTTCTAACTTTTTTCCTGTAGCATATTATCTAGATGAAAACTGACTATAGTGTAATGGAAAAGAGAGGCTCAAATATGGCTATGAAAACATTGTCCCAAAATAGACCTGGGTATGCAACTCAGAGAGGTTGGCCCAGCAGCCAGCAATTGTTTTTATTCAAAGAATGATCCGAGACCCATACCAATTAAGTCGAACAGTTAGAAAGCTCTGGACCATTCACAAATGTTGATCTTCAAATGCCCATTTACTCTGCCACATTTGATTATTTTCTCATTTCCTGCTTCAAGACAGGAATCAACTTTGTAGTCTTAGGATGGCTCTGGAAAAGCAAACAATGTTATTATGTTCATTAGTTTGATCTTGTCATTGTTTTTTGCCCTTGAAAGTTAATTTGTGGGGCTCTCTTTTCATTTGAAGTTTGCTTAGAAGCTTTATTTATTTACATGGATGATCCTGTGTATGGAAAAAGCATGGCAGACCACAAGTCAACACAAGCATGCCTCAGAATGCAGCAACTCTGATGGCCTTAAGCATGCTTAACGTTGTGTCAGACTATGAGTAAAATAGTCAAGTATCCTGAAGTTACTGGGAATTTTCAGTCACTTCTATGCCACACAGTGAATATGAAGAGCTAATCCAAATAAAATATGTCTGAAATGCCAAAGTTTGGGCTCTTGGACCTTTAATAGCTGTGGGGTCTAGCCTGTCAGTGCACTGTATCATAAAGGCCTCCTCAAGGTAAGGGAATATTTGGTCTCTTACCTTGGGGCTGCATTGTTGCTGCAGCAGTACAGGAAAATTGGCTATGATTTGGCCCTGTATAGCAAAAGACATTTCCGCAGGTGCAGATTTTAGATCACGGTGCTGCAGTATGTCTGCCAAAATCCCCTCCACTATTCAGAGCACAACAACTTCCCCTGTTTTCGGGACAATTAAAGCTTCAATAAGATACCTACCACCCCTCTAGTAGTACAGCACATACATGCTACACATATAAAGAGATCTAATTGTCCTGCTGTCCCATCCCTAGGAATCATAAGTTTGTAAGATGAGACTAGAGCTTCAATCCTATCGGACCCTGAACTGCCAGAACATCTAGCGCAAAGTCCTATTTTCTCATGTCAATGACAATTGTTTGCAATTGTCATTAACATGAGAAAATCCTAGCTGCTATAGCAGATCTGAATAGATGCTATGCATCTAGATGCTAGGTGAAGGCTGTCGTATTTGCACCCTGCTTATGAACTCCCAGGGGCATCTGGCCACTGTAACTGAAAACCTCCCCCCCCCCAAAAAAAAATTCACTTTTTGGCTCTTGGACCTCCTGCATGCTCTCCAAAGCAATTCCCACTGTGTTAATTTATCACCCATCAGCTTCATCCTACCTCTTCCAATAAATTCATTTCCCCCTACAATGAATTCCCACCCCCAGCTTCTTTGAAAGCACAATTTCATACTCTTGCACAAAGAATCACAACACAAGGCAGGATTGCTGAAAAATCATATAATAGTGGGCATTTGCCTTTGAAATGCTTACACTTGCCCTGGAATAAAGAGACCTTAGGAAGGTGAAGTTGCCTCTCCCTTTCCTTCCCTTCACACAAGGTTGAACATGAGCAGTGCATATGTTGGAAAAGTAGATGGGAAACTGGGGTGGGCTACTGAACAGTAATGGGATTAACAGTGAACTAGTATTTGACATTTACAACAATCAATTGCTTCTTTTTCTGCTGACTTTGCCCCCGGTTCACAAGTGCTACAATCGCTCATATGGTCAACTACTTGTATATACATCTTTTTATTGACAAGGTTTCCCCACGACCGAAAGGTCTAGTCGTGACCGACTGTAGGGGGTGGTGCTCATCTCCGTTTCTAAGCCTGTAGAGCCGACATTTTGTCTGAGGACAAGCTTCCATGGTCATGTGGCCGGCATGACTATATGCCTCAGTGCACGGAACGCCGTTACTTCCCACCAAAGTGGTCCCTATTTATCTACTTGCATTTAGGTGCTTTCGAACTGCTTGGTTGGCAGGAGCTGGGACAAGCAACGGGAGCTCACTCCGTCACGCGGTCTTGAACTCCCAACCTTGCGGTCAAAAGCCCAGCAACAGCGGATTAACTCGCTGCGCCACCACGTCCCGTATTGACAAAGGTATCTGCACTAAATTCTCCTGCACTAAAATCAGTGAGAACTTTGAGCACAAGCCTATACCTGTCTACTCAGAAGTAAGTCCCATTGTTTTCAATGGAGCTTACTTTCAGGAAAGTGTGCATAGGATCACAACCTCAGTCATAGATTTCAGTAAGAGAACAACTTCCACCCTCAATGGAAGACTCTGTGATCTGACATGCTGTCAAAGGGTCTAGCAGCCAGTGCAGTTTAAAGTGAACCAACCAAGTCTTTCTGCATGTTATATGTTAGTATGCAGGGTGACCTGAAACAAAAGAGGACAAAACTGCCTATACCTTGAGCCAATCTATAAAATAGGGCATTTTGGCAGTTACAGCTTTTTAAACCCTTCCGTGTTGAGCTGCACCTACCAAAATTCCTTTTGCTATACAAAGGTTAAAGGTATAGGCATGGTGTCCTCCATTGCAGCTGGTTGGCTAGCATGTGATTAAGAAATATTGAAGCCATAGGGCCTGAGTGGGTTTTGGGTGTCCAAAACCCCCACAAAGCCTTAGTTCCAGCTGGAATATTGAAAAATCAAATTTTCAGAATTGACAAACTGAAATCCCATGTAACATCATTGGGGTGGGGGGGGGAGTGTTACTGTTACTTTACACTTTGCCCCTTGCAAAATTCCCTCATGCTTTATATTGAAGACAGTGTGATCAGGCCTGGAACCATGGCAGGAACAGTGTGACAGGAACAGTAGGGTAAGTTGCCCTACCTCCTGCCATGTTCAGTTTCATCTCCCAGGTGTGGTATTTAAAAATTAAAGCGAGCAGAAAAAACCCCACAGGAGTACATTACACATTCTGTGTATCATGTGGTTTGGTCTTCAGCTACAAAGCTCAGCAGGTGTGTTAGTCGTTCACTCTTCCCCCAACCTACCTCACAGGGCTGTTGTGACAATTAATGGTGAGGAGCTAGTACACCACCCTGAACTCCTCTTGCGGGAGGGATATTTGTTTACTATAAATGTTTACTATAAATATAAGTAAGTACTTATATTTACTATACTATAAATACTGTATAAATAAATATACTATAAATATAAGTACTATAAATATAAATATAAGTACTATAAATATAAGTTTATAAGGGATAAATGTTTACTATAACATAAATGAATAAAATGACTAATTATAGCCCTTGCATAAGCAGTGCAACCATGTATTAGTGAGTATAAAGTGTATTAAAAGACTAGGTATCTGTGAGTAGTAATCAATGAGACGTGTCTTTCCATGGAGTATGTTTTGCCCAGAATTAACACAATTTAATGCTTTAACTCCTGTGCCAGAATAGTCATGATGTGTGTTGCTGCTCTTGCCACCTTGTGTGAATATTGCCTGCGGTGTGGTAGAAGAATGGGACTTAAACTGGCAGAGTTTCCCATCAAAAGCATGACACCTGAGATGTTAAAGCCTTTGTAGAATTATCAGAATCTGATTTCGTTTGGTTGCCAGAGAGGACCAGGAAGAGGGAAAGAAGGAAAGGAGGGACTTCCTGTGAAGGAGCCATTTGTTCCTGGTCTGAAATGGCTGCTGGTTTTTCTGCCCTTCTTGAAATAGCCTTCATCGCCCATTTTTTCCTGTACTTATCAAACCGCGTTATATCCTAGTGATTCTAACCCAGACATTTTCAGCCAGTGTGCTATCTCACATTGGTGTACTGCGCATGGTTTGCAGGTGTGCCATGGGAGTCTGAGGGAGGGTCATTTATTAGTAGAGCCGTTGGGGGATATGAGGCCCCCTGCTGGCAGCCTAGTGTGTGCTTTGTCAATTGTCAAACACTGATGGTGTGCCTTGACCATTTTAGCACCTTTCCAGTGTGCCATGAGATAAAAAGGTTGAAAATCACTGCTTTGGTGCTCTAACCCATGGAGGTAAGATGACAGGAGATGACATGACATCATTTTCTTGAAGCCATGGGCGTAACAATATGGCTGACTCAGATCTTTCCTGCCAAGGAGGATTGCCGCGCATTCACGAATCAAAATCTCCCCGCACGTGTGTAAAAATTAATCTCAACGTCTTTAATAATGACTGCATGTTATCGCGGTTCAATAAAACTACAGTTCAGTGAGTGCATTATTTTTGAAGCTCTGTAATTTCCTTTTGTTGTACCTAGCAGTCGTATTCACCATTTTCTGACACCCACTGTTAATGGTCTAGAAGGTAAAAAATATATATTTCCCCCCTCCTTTTCCCCCCCTTCCCGTTTACACTTTTTTTCCCACCTTCCATTTTTTTTCTTTCCTTCCCGTTCACATTTTATTTTTCCGCCTTTCCTTTTCTACTGTAATATTTATGAAATTCTGAACATTAACAGAAATTTTTTTTATGGGGCATGGCCGTTTTATTTTTGCTTGTGTAGATTTCAAAAAAATAAGTCTGTCAAAACAGTGCAATCTGAGTTTAAATAGACAGCAAGTAGCATTTCGTCCGGTATGTTCAGTAATATAATTATGCGGAATTAAACCTTGTAAGTGCATATTAAATCATAATAAGGTTACCAATAATGTTTCTACACGATCACACGTTTTTATTTTCGTGAGTTTTTATTTCAGGAGTAAACTATTCAGTCCTAAACAGTACGAGGAAAGCAATCTGAAATGCTTGGAATAAGGATTGTTTTGAGCGTAACAACATGGCTGCTAAGCCCGCCCCCCTGGCCTCATTTGGCTGCTATCTCTTCTTAAGGCATGTCGTCTCCTGTCATCTTACCTTCATGCTCTAACCCAAGCGGTCTCCAAACTAGAGACCGCTGCAACAGCTGAAAGTCTCCCCGGTGTGACCCATGCTTGCTGTTCCGCTGGGGAGCAAAGGTACAGCCACAGCTACAGTCCCAAAGTATCCCTGCGGCCAGACATACCTGCCCAGAACCCCGGGCGCTCAGCCTGCTGGGGTGACAGAAGCTGGAAGCAGCTGGCCGCAGCAACCCTTGAGGACTGTAGTCGTGACTGTAACTTCGCGCCCTGGTAGAACAGTAAGTGCTGATCACCTGGCGGAGGGAAACAGCAGTCACCAGATACAGCCTGCAGGCTGGAGTTTAGAGACTGCTGTTCTAACCTGAGGTAAAACTGCCTGCCGGTGCCCAGGTACAGAACAAACCTGAAAGGGGGGCTCTCCTGACTAAATAGAACTATGTCCCCAACAAAAAGCAGCATAGTTTCATATGCTGCTCATTAAATCATAAGGCACTCAAATCTCAGGAGGGGTTATGACTGAGCAGGCTGAAATACTTGAGAAAATCACCCAGTGAGCTGATTCCCCTTGACCACAGTAGTTGCCCAGCTCCACAAGCAAGGGATATATGTCTATAATTAGGACAAACAAGATATTCTTGCCACGATGAGGAAAGAAACCCTCAGCTGGCATAAAGTGGGTGTGGGGGGGGGGAGGCAGGCAAAGAAAGATCCCTTAATAATTTGAACTGACAGCCTTGTATTAAGTGGGTGGTGACCTGTCACTTGAAAGTGGAGGGCAAAGGCTGTCTTAAACATCTCACTTTGCCCACGCTCCCTTTTGGGACAGGATAAAGATTCATTGCCCTTCAGTGCTAGGCTGGTAAGACTGTTAGTATAGAGCATCTTTAAAAAGCAGCTACACCCCTTTTTCCCCCACCTGGGTGACCATATACAGTCAATTCCAATTTTTTCTTTCTTAGTCATAATAATATCTTTCACTGGTAAAGCCTTCAGTTTAAAAGTTCACGTAATGCATCGCATAGCAATCTTGCATCTTTTGCGTCTTTCCACCTCCCTTAAAAAGAAGTTGCAGAGGGCAGTTTGTTATCTGAGCTTTGAATGGGAATATTGCAAACATACATACCAATTTTCCTTTTAATAATCCTATTTAAGGGATATATTGACTTGCAGTGTATTTTTGCATCTTTCTAACTCGGCTTACTTGACTGCCAGTTTCCAATCTCTCCCCTGTCATAAACATATCATGTTGGGTGAAGGAAGGAGATAAAATGGTTGTTGGACAGATACAATGGAGGACACGACGCCTATACACTTAACCATTGTATAGAAGAGGGAATTTGGGCAGATGCAGCTCATCATGGAAGGGTTTAAAAAGCTGCACCTGCCCAAATTCCCTCTTCTATACAATGGTTAAGTGTATAAGCACTCTGTCCCAGTTTGTATCTGGTAACCCTACTTCTAGGCAATGTCTCGATCTGCTTTCTCTGCCAATACCAGGAAAATGGGGACTAGCAGTTATTGCCATGTTTGCAGATGATTAAAAGAGGCAAAAAATAGACACAATGCTAATTCTTACTGGACCAGCTTCTTTATGAGAATATACCATATAAAACCATGGAAATTACCCAGAACCCTTCACGAAGCTCCTTTCCATCCTGGCTTTTTAAAATAATAATTTTCCCCCTCAGAATGTTACACCTCCATAGAACATAGTGAATCCTCCCTATTTGAAAACAACAAGACTCAGGAATACCCTTTGTTTCTTACATCTTGTTCCTGAAAAACTACATGGGAATGTAATATTGCTTATGTATTGCAAACTAGGGAATACTGATCAAAACCTTTAAAGAAAATTCCAGTCCATGTGTCCATTTGTGCTTCTTTATATTTTGTATTTCAGTTCCTGTAATAACCATAGCCATTATACCCAGAAAACAGATGAATGAATTCCAAATCCTGTTACTGAGGGAGATGTCAATATGAGACATTATTAAATGTTTTCTAAAATCTATATTCCTGTCTCATAGATTAACTCATTTGTTCAAATAGAGCCTCTGGAGATGGACAGCAAAATTCTACTTAGTTTTTAAGGCATGGAACACACAGTACATGATGTTTTCAGCATTGGATGAAGAAAGCTTGGCAACCTGAAATTATGTATTTAAAATATTTGTCTCTTTCTCTAGAAAGGTAGCTCACAGCACAGATTAACATACAATGAAACGTAAAAGAACATACCAGTAGAGCATATTACCTAAAATGTCATCAGCATTAAAAACAAGGAGGGGGGGGGGAATACAGAGGCAGTCAGAATCAGTAATCAGAAGTAATCAGAAAGGGTTGCCAAAACAAATATGCCTCCAGCCTTTTAAAAAATAATAATAATGGGAGGTAGGGAGGAAAACTGACCTGCAGTGGAAAGGAATTCTAGAGGGAGGGGCCATCACTGACAAGGTCTGCTTGCATGTCCACACAAGTCATGTCTTGGACATCAGTGTAGTGGAACACTGTGCCTTCCCAAAAGATCTGAGGGCATGGACAGATTCATGTGAAGCAATAGAGTTCTTCAGGTACGCTAGACCTAAGCTGCCCAAGATAACAAGCCTCTTGAATTCTTCCCAGAAACAGACTGGCAACCAATGCAGCCAGAACAGGAAAGGTGTGACATGATTGCAGTATTTTGCACCTGTTAATATGCTCATGGGTGCATTTTGTACCAGCTGACACTTACAAAGGGGTTTTCAAGGTAGGTACATACAGACATTCAAATGAGAGGTGACCAAAGCATGGACAATCGCAGTCAGGTATTACTGTGACAAAAAGGGACACTGCTGGCACACCAGCAGAAGCAGGGCAGATGTTCCCTGGACCAAAGTCATCAACAAGATATCAAAGAACTAGGCTGGGTCCAGGATTATTGAGTCACAACCACATGCTTGAGCACTTGGCCCAAAAATGATGAATTGGAGAATATCTGATATGTAGGATTCATGTAGGGGTTCTTTAGCATAGTACTAGCCAGATACGATAGCAATATGCCCTACCTGAGAGCCTGGGAGTGTACCCTGCCCGGCTTTATTACACTCCCAGCCCATTTGGTCGACCCTGCTCTGGCAGATTTTATAAGCCGAGAATGCAAGAAGATGATTTCCTCAGGCTGCACAAGCTGAGAAGAATAAAAAAAAATACAGATCAAGCAGATGTCACAAACACCTCACCTGGAACTGCCTATGTGGATTCCAAGTCATGTTAGATGTGATAAATTTTATCTGCAAAGTGCCTTGCACGCTGGGCACAGTTGAGCTTGTAAGATGTCCTCCCACCCACCATGCAGGTCCAGATGTAATAAATCCTGCATCACTTGCAATAGCTCCACTGACGGGCTTTTGGCAGATGCAATGATGGTTAAGACCTATCTTTTGGGGGGGGGGGGAGGCTATCATCATGATTACTGAGTATTCCCAGCAGCTCTAACCCATATTCAATTAGTGTTGGTGCAAATATTCCACCACGGTGAATCAAGTTTAAACTCCCCAAGTTTAAAATTGCTGGCATCCATTGCCAACTCCTCCTTGGCAAACCAAGGAGCTGTGTTGGCTCTGCAGTCAGGAAGAAGGTGCTCAGGAGCAATCATGTCAACCAATGGTGCCAAGTGCTACCCTCAGTTTATGACCGCTTGTTTCAGTGTCTGAAAAGGCAGTGTCCCCAATCATAAAAATAGATGCACAGACTCATTTTAGATATGGAAACAAATGTAGCCTATTACTGTGATGCCACCATGGGCACCCCTCTCCTACACACTAATTTCTGTGTGGTGTCATGTGAGAAATGGTCTGTTGTGACTTGACAAGAAGGGACTGTCGATCGGCAGCAAACCACATGCTTTGCAGGCAGAAGATCCCCAGTTCAGTGAAAAAAAGATCTCCATTCTTAGGGCTGGGAAAGAGCTCTGCCTTGGACCATGGACTTCTTGCTTCTAAAAGCAAACAAAACTGGCCTAGATGGATCAATGATGTGATCAGTATGTGGTGGTGGTGAAGAAGGCCAATTCCATGCTTGGAGTAATTAAAAAAGGAATTGAGAATAAAACGACCAACATTATTATGCCATTGTACAAATTGATGGTAAGGCTACATCTGGAGTATTGTGTACAGTTCTGGTCGCCGCATCTCAAAAAGGACATAGTGGAGCTGGAAAAGGTGCAGAAGAGAGCAACAAAAATGATTACAGGGCTGGGGCACCTCCCTTATGAAGAAAGACTGCAGCATTTGGGGCTCTTCAGTCTAGAAAAAAGGCGCCTGAGGGGGGACATGATTGAGACATACAAAATTATGCATGGAAGGGATAGAGTCGATAGAAGGATGTTCTTTTCCCTCTCTCACAATACCAGAACCAGGGGATATCCGCTAAGATTGAGTGTTGGGAGAGTTAAAACAGATAAAAGGAAAAACCTTTTTACTCAGCGGGTAAAACCCTAACTCACACCACCCAGAGGAGGTGGTGATGGCATCTGGCCTAGATGCCTTTAAAAGGGGATTGGACAGATTTCTGGAGGAAAAGTTCATCGTGGGCTATAGGCCATGATGGGTTGTGCAACCTCCTTACATTAGTAGTAGTAGTAGTAGGCTACTTCAGAGTGCCGGGTGCAAGGGAGTGGCAACAGGATGCAAGCATCTTGTTGTCTTGTGAGCTCCCTGGGGCACCTGGTGGGCTGCTGTGAGATACAGGAAGCTAGACTAGATGGGCCTTTGGCCTGATCCAGCAGGGCTCTTCTTATGTTCTTATGACTCTACATAAGGAAACTTCACGAATGTATCCAGGACGGCCACCTATGAGTTTCATGGCTTTGGAAAGCGGTTTATAAATCTTTTAACTAAATACATGGCTGAGTGGCAGGTTGGAATTGTGCTGGAAAAACTGTGATCCAAGTTGCCACTTGGCCATGGAGCTCACTGGGTGGCCCCAACATTCCATCCTCCCTACTTGACACTGGCTCTCACATTGAGTCTTCCAACAGATGGGGATTTACAAAGGGGGTGGCAGTAGAGTAGCTACATGGGGCAGCATGGTACTATTGCAGGTGCCACACCATGCTGTGTAACCGGTCCCGCCCACCTATTGTTGGAGCCATTTTGGGCAGTGACAGCAATGACCCAGAATGGCTCCAATGGTGAGTTGGAGGGGCCAATTACATGGTACATTGAGGCACTTGCAATTCCTACCACCCCAACCCTGTAGCTACACTGCTGGGGGATGGCTTGTTGATGTGATGTTAAAAATGGATGTGGATGAGGAAGGCATGCCTGATGTAGGCGCTCCAGGACTTGGAAAGGAGACACTGTCATTTTTTTCCCTATCATGCAATTTTTAGAGCATGAGGAGTACATGAGGGTTTTGAATTCATTTTCCTCCTCCTACCTTCTTCTCTTGCCTTGCTGCACAATGCTTCTCCGTGTTGTTTATGATGGTTTGTTGACATGGAGGGCTGTTTTGATGCTGTAAAAGAGACCCAGACTGAACAGGAGGGAAATAGAGGGAAACAGAAGGAAAAAAAGAAAATCAGGGGCATAGTTTAGCTCTTGGTGGGGTGTTCACAAGATTCAAAAACCTGCTGCTGTTGTGACTTAAATCACAAATAAAAACAAAGCCCGAACAGCATGTTTTAAAAGACGTTTGTTGAGTTTATACTGTAACTGTGTTATGAAATCCTTGGCTATGATGCACCTGAGAGATGATGGCCTGTGCCTGTGCGTTCCCTAGAAAGGGTGCTTGCAAAAAACTGGAGGCTGAGAATATGGTACTTCTGGGGCTCCTTCAAGAAAGTAGGCCACATACCAAGGAATGTATCTGTTGTATCTTAGTTTGAGCAGGCTGTGTTGTATTAAGGAAGACTGATTTGCTTCTCAGCCTTCTGAGCTACTCTGGAGATCAGATGAAGCTACTGTGTACTACTAGTCCATTCCTAGTCCATCGGTAATACCCACGCAGACTGGGCTTTCCAGGATTTTAGACAAAGGTCTTCTCCAGTCCTTCATGGAGGTGCTGGAGACTGAAGCTGGGATTTTGTGCATGCTAAGGATGTGCTCTGAACTATGGTCCTTCCCACCTATATCAGGACCTTGGCCAAGGGCCTGCTATGACCTCTGCCCCCAAGCAGTAATTTGGATTCAGAGCCTGAGGAGGAAGCGCCAGCTGGACCAGTTCTAGAGCCAGACCCAGGTCCTAACACTGGGTTGGAGAGGATGCCCATCAGCTAAGAGCTCCAAGATCTTGCAGCCCTGAGCCCAGTACCCTTAAAGAACAAACCTTGGAACCTTGTACTCCCCACCTTTGCATGTCAGGGCTTGACATTCATCAAGAAGACATTTCTGGAAGGCCGTGCAAGACTCACTGCAAGACTCACTTTAAGATATTTCTCTGTCTAAACAGTAGGGGCAGAACACTGGGAAGAAAATCTAAATCTCAGGATTTTTAAGGGTTTAGCTGAGCTCTAATTGCTAGAGGCCCATACGAAAGGCAGAGCGCCGAAGAATAGATGCTTTTGAGTTATGGTGCTGGAGAAGACTCTTGAGAGTCCCCTGGACTGCAAGGAGGTCCAATCGGTCCATCCTACAGGAAGTCAAGCCTGATTGCTCCCTGGAAGGACAAATCCTGAAGCTCAAGCTCCAATACTTTGGCCACCTCGTGAGAAGAGAGGACTCTTTAGAAAAGACCCTCATGCTGGGAAAGATTGAAGGCAAAAGGAGAAGGGGGCGGCAGAGGATGAGATGGTTAGATAGTGTCACCGAAGCGATGAACATGAAATTGGGCGAACTCCGGAAGCTAGTGGAGGACAGGGAGGCCTGGCGTGCTGTGGTCCATGGGGTCGCGAAGAGTCGGACACGACTTAGCGACTCAACAACAACAACAACAATTGCTAGAGGCAAGAGGCTGTTGAGGGCCCAGCAACATCCTTTGTGCCAAGATGTTAAGAACACTTAAGAACACTGATATGAAAGAGGAAGATAACTTTGACCAGTTGCCATATGATAGATATAAGTGAAGTTCCATTAAACATAGTCCTTTTAGTTACATGGCAGCTAAAACTATTTCATAGAACCCAAGTGTCCTTCAATAAAATATGCCATTCATGAATTGAATCAGACCAATTGTGGGGTCAGTTTGTGTACATTTTCTTAGGGTGGCAAAAGATTGAGTACAATACAGGTTATAATCCATACCCTTTCTACAAATTCACCAATCCTCCTAGAATTCATGATATGCCTCTTGTTATATGGCTCTGCTTTTCCTGCAGTTGTATTTGTACTTGGCTGCTCAGCCTCTTTTTCCATTGTTTAGGAATTGTTTTTAGTCTGTTCTTAGTTGCTGGGGTGGTGGTCCTCCATTAGAAGCGTGGGGTCTTGCTGTACGCACTCCATTATGATGCAACCCTCACCCTGCTTTCCACTAACATGCTGTTTGGTTGCAACTTGCTTTGAGTCGCTTTTGACTGAAACAGTTGTCTCATTCTGACATGCATGTATAACAGGGGTGGCCAAACTTGCTTAACATATGAGCCACATAGGATAAACTTCAGGTGTTTGAGAGCTGCAATATTTAAGAAGCATTTAAATTCTTAAGTATATTTACTCGCCATGAACATCAGTGCACTCTCAGTTTCCATCCAGTAAATAATTATGAAGCTTGAAAACTTATTTACTTCTGATATTATGAGGCAAAAAAGAGCTCAGCCAACGTATTTCCGAGAGCTGCACATTATATGTCAAAGAGCCACATGTGGCTCACAAGCCACAGTTTGACCACATTTGATATATGTTGAAAAGTTCCAGCTTGTCCAAGATGCATGTCAATGGACTGATAAATAATATGACCCCAACTCCCAATGCAATTGTGGCCTTTTTATTGTATCTTTGTGGTTGCATAAGGCAGAGTTGAAGCCAACTGCAGTCCTCATCTGAAGGTTTTCCTTGCATATGGATTTTCCTCTGGTGCCATAAGGCCTGCACTGCCTGTTGTAGACCATCTCCCTTAGCGGCAGCCTTCAGCATATGAAGCACTGCCAAAGGAAATGAGGGCATGGCTGACATGTGCTTGTTTTACGGCAGTACCTGATGGATGGCAAAGTTCCATCTGAGCAAAGTGAAGTCCCGAGGCAAGTAAGATGCTTCTTGAGCTGCGCTGGCAGTCAAGCAGCCACAAATGCAGCATGTGGCCAACGTTTCAGCCTTCCCTTAGAGCTTCAGTGCGTTCTGAATGGCAGATCCTGAGGGTTTGTGGCAAAGCGACAGTGCGCAAAGTTATGGGCATTTTCTGCCCAACGATATGGCTGGTGGCTCATTTAGGGATTCTTGAGGAAAACCACAAGCAACTCTGCACGAATGCAAAAGAGAAGGGGGGGGAAAGGTATTCCTCAAGCTCTGTAAGGTAATCATCCTTCAGTCTTGGGAGCAGATGAGTCCGTTTTAATAACGGTGGGATCAATATGCTCAACCATGAGGCAATTGAATGGGGTAAGCTTCTGCCATTAATAATTGTGCTGTCCCTTGAAGGCACCCTTTAACGTAATTACAGCTGGATGTGCTTCCTGGAAAATTAAATCTTGTTTAATCTCTCTCCTTCCTCCCTGTTTTCAAGCAAAGCTCAAAGCAAACCTGTTTTTAAAAACTCTCCCTGGACTGCTCCTTTCTGTCCAAATGCCGTCCTCCTCCTCTCTCCTGCCAACAAACTCCTCAGGCAAGCAATGAGGAGGGATCAGCTGCTTACATTTGATACTCTCTTCCAATGTGACTTTCCCTCTCCTCAGTTCATTCTGCTTAAATGTCTGCGAGACTCTTGGCGATACCTTCTGGACATTATACAAATAGTGGTTATAAATAATTATACACTATTTATATAGGCATTATACAAATAGTGGTTCTCAAACTTTTTAGACCCACTTTTTAAAATGGCACTCATGTCAGGACCCGCTGGAAGTTACGTCATTAACCTGGAAGGGGTGTCATAGCTGGAAGTGACATCATCAAGCAGGAAGTGTCATCATTGTGACAGAGTAAATGACACTCCTGAAACACAAACAGGCATTCTTCGAGTGCAGTAATTGCACAACTATGGAACATCCCTGACAGAAACCAAGATAAGAACAAAATATTATGTAAAAGCATTAAATTAAAAACAATTTTTAAAAAACACCCTCACTTGAAAATTCAAATTGTTAATACAAAAAGGAATACAGCAGTAAGAGTAATGTCTGCAGATTCCAAGATGGCTGCTCCCAGCATTCTCGGACCCACCTGAGATCAGGTCACAACCCATCAAGTTTCTCTCCAAGTGAGAAACAGCGCTCTAAAAGATTCAAATTCAGGTTTTCATGGCCATTCCATGAAGTGCTGCCCTTTGATATTCACAAGAATTAGTTGGCCTCAGCATCCTTGGGATTCAACTCTTGGAACCGCCATTGATGCCGAAACCACGGATAATTGAATCCATTGTCGGACTGCAGGGGATGTCCAAATGCAACCAGAGGTGTCCTCCAATTGAGTCTGGAGGGTGTTTTGAAATGCAGGGAGGCCGCATGTGGCCTCCCTGTGTCTCAGAATACGGATGAGAGGCATTTAACACTTCTGGTTTTTTGGGGGGGGGGGAAACTGTGTCTTAGTGGCCTCTTGCAGGCCCTCCAAGATGTGAGGAGACTCCTTGCATCTCTGAGGGCATGCCAGCGGCCTCTAAGATGCATTTCTGGTTTTTCTGAAAACTGGAAGTGCTTCTTAGACACCTCCCACAGATGCCCTGGGATGCGGGGAGGGCTCCCCACATCTTAGAACACCCTCCAGATGCAACCAGATGACACCTTCACTTGTGTCCAGAGAGTAAAGGACAGCCCTCACTGTGGCTGTGGGGGGAGCAGCAGATGGTTTCACTGCCTCCGTAGGTGTGCCACCCAGGGTCAGTTGTCCCTGCTGACCCCACTAGGTATGCTCTTTCCTTCTGAGATGCACTCTCACGTTCACTTCAGTGCAGCACTGTGCACAGAAAAAAAAGTCCTATGTAGAGGCCCTGTCCTCCATTACAAGGAATGGACAAACTGATTGCGTCAGAACCCATATGCTTATCATAATAGGCTCACAATAAACCTCATGAAGTGTCTGCTGTATGAGAATGTCCTCATTTGACTGCAGGAAGATATTTTGAAATAGTCATAATTTCACGGAAGAGCAGAATTCAAGACAGATGTTGGCCAGTCTGGGCACTGGCTGAGGGCCACCTGGCTGGGTCAACACTTGAATCCTCAGTATTAGTGACAATTGTAATACCCAATGTACCATTAGAGGGTGGGCAAGCGTGCCATTGGGGGCCCAGTAGAGAGTGTGGCCGCAGCCCCTACCTCCAGCAAACCGATGCCCATATTGATTCAGGGTCTTTACTTTTAACTTATGCAACCAAATTACTGGAGATTTAGCAATGTGTGCATGAATGCATGAGCACAGTAGACAAGGGCAGGACTGGGAATAGACTTAAAAGGCTGGTCATTTTGTATTTATATCAAACACTGTTTCAAGTTGTTTCCAGGTTTCTCTTTTCCACTTCAATTAGGATACAGCCTACATCTTCTGCTTATAAAAATGGGTAGACTTAATTGGCAATCAGCTCGTGGGGAGGGGGGGGAAGAGAAGGAAAGGAGAAACTAACCATATATTTTGTTCTTGCCCTGTGCAAAGCAGGCATGTGCTATTTACAGAAATGTACGTCGCATCCAAGACCCAGATCATGCAAGTGTTACTAATACAGTTATCCTATGAAGCACATGGAATTATTCATGTTAGGTAAAGGTTTCCCAGGTAGATAAATATTTAAAAATAAAAACCATAGTCCTTCACAGAAAAAAAAATGAAGGACTGCTGTTTTAAGGACTTCACATTAACAGAATTTTATGTAGTTTTGATGTCACGTTCAAAAAGAATTTCAGACATCCCTGTTAATTCCCAAACCAGAAATATTTCTGATTACAATAGCTTTTAAAATAGGTTGTTCAAAATATGTTGATAAATAAAGGTTTAAGGGACTATAGTTTGTGCTTTTTCTGTAACTCTTTGATCTTGATGTAATAATAAATAAAAAGATTAGATTAGATACACCTTGGAGGTTACAAAATCAGAATCCCCACCATGAAAGACCATAGAACGTGTCTATTATATGGCTTTTCCCTGCCTGTTTTAAGGATACCATTTATGGAAATTATCCTCAAAGTCTTGCAAATGTAAATCATTTGTCCTAGTTATCAGAGATTTCCAAAAATAGTTATTTCTAATTAAATCAACGTAAAAATAAATTAAAGATGACTTACTTGGATTACCCGATATGACCCTGCAAACTAACTGGAAAGCTTTTAGTAGAACCTCTGCAGTGTTAGGTAAAAACAGTGTTAGGCAGCAGTGGCACCTTTTCCGTACTTTAATGCAGGAGACAAATGGCAGCATTTCTTTCCCAGGCTCTGGCTAGGCTGACTACTGGACCCACAGTAGACTTAGAAGTGGAAGTGCCCAATGCGCTATTGGGGTGGTTATCCATGGGGATGCCAGGACAAGATTTGTTCTTTCCACAGCCAGCACTGTTCTCTCAAAATATAAGGGAGGCTTGAAAAAGAATTATTTGTTTGGAGTGTGTGTCAGAGCCAGCTCACCCACATGTTGTGAAGTGGCTGCTTCCAATGACAGACTGGGGAAAGAATGGGGAGGTGTCCTCTGTGGTAGCCCCCAACTGTTCACCTCTTTCCCTCTTATCTCTGTGGGAAGTGTACAGAACAGTATGGTGGCTGCACAGGGGCAGTTCTGGGGCTCTCGGCAATGACATCATCATCATTATCCAGTTCTGGCATGCCCAATAAGGAAGCTGCACAGGGCTTGAGTTTCAGCTTTGAGCAACTCCCAGTCCACCCAGTTGCTCATCTTTTTGACTCAGGCTGAGAGCGGTGGCTCTTGGCTCCAGTCTTTGTCACTCTCAGCTCAGCTGAGCTCTGGCCAAGTTGAGAGTGGCTGCTGGTGTTTTGGTCCCCAGATGTGGCAGCTGAACAATCAGTTGTGTCTTGCAGAAGCACATGGCTCAACAATCATCCAGCTGCCTAGTGGAACAAGGTAGCAGCTGGAGAACTAGACAATTCTTGGGTCTCTTTAGGTCCAAGCATCATCATCTCTAGCTATTGAAGTGATGACATGTCTCCTCACCACCACAGTGGAATGGGAGTGTGCACCCATCCCACGGGTGGCCAGGAGACATGTCACTTCAGTCATGATATGGGCTTGGGCCAGTTTATACTTGGGGTGTATACAGGGTTTTGTTCTATTTCAGGTATGTTCAAAACCCTTTTGGTCAGATGCAATAGTGGGAGAAAATAAGTGTGTTTTTAAACATGAGAAGCAGGGTGGAATCTTCCCATCCGCTTCCATTGCTCCTTTTCCTCGCTCCTTAGATTCAAAAAGGAAGGAGAGTGAATGAGAACAGGAAGTGTTGAGCAGAAGAAGAAGAAGAGAATCATGGGCTAGAGTGTCCTCTCTCATTTCATTCCCTTCTTCCTTTTGAAATCCAGGGATTTGCAAGGAGAGGGATTTGAGAGGAGAAGGAGCCAAGTCAGCTGGAGTCAGCGCGAATCTGGTTTTATACTTTCTGAAGATCTACTGCCTGTCTCCATCCTGAAATATTTCTGCCCTCTGGATTCTAATCGAATTCAGTGAAATCAAAAACAAGTCAATTCCTCTTACAAGCGAGACTAAATCTAGACATTTTCACTGGTAGAAGAGGTTTCTCAAGTGGTCATTCTGATTGGCTTGCATTCTAAAAATCACTTCCCATAGAGCACCACCAGCTATAAAAGGTAGGAGATGGTGAAGACCAGCCTCAGCTCGTTCTGAATGGTATATCTGTACGGTGTCCCACCCCAGCTCTCTTCCTCCATTGGCTGAAAAATGTGGCATATGAGTCTGAATTCTTATTATGTATGGGCAATAGTTAGCAGGTATAAAACAGAATGAAGATCACTACCAAAGGAGAGCCGTGTCTTTTAAAATAATGTGGTTTGTATCAAACCACTTCCTCTTAGCATAAAAACAACCCACTGTCAAACTGCAGGATAATTGTAATCAGAAAGGACAGCTTCACTATAAAATTCAGTGTCCTCACGTGCCTTCTAGCAAACGGGCTTCCTTAGAGGCTCTTGCATCACTGCAGGGGCTTTTGAGGATGCCCAACTATGAATAGGATGAGTGGGAGAAAGCGATAATAGTTTCTTGCTCTCTCAAGCTAGTGTACTGCCACTGGCTACTGAGGGTGTCACAGGTTGGCTAGGTGAAGCCAGGGGGTCTTCTGCCAGTGCCCAACTTGGCTGATATCTCTGATGTCAGCCCTGCACTGAACATTGAGTGACAAGGGGCAAAACAAAAGTCTTAAAAATATTTAAAACACACATGATGAGGGCACTGCTACATGGTTAACAGAACAGGTACATTTCTATAGAATCTGGTGGCTACAACTAATGGAGGATGTGGAAAACATCTAGTACAAAATATGGCATTGAGTGCCCCTTGAGGCTGGTGATGCCATGACCCAATCAGTCACCTAGTCCAGTCTCCCCACACAGTATTAAGAATGAAAAGCACTCCTCAACAAATACCTCGCCATAGACTTCCTCAGCAGCTGATTTCATTACTAAATTACTCTTGCAGTGTTCCCTAATGCTTAACCTAAATTCGCTTTCCTGTACTTTAAATTTGATGTTGTATCCTCAGTGTGAAATTTACTCCCCTCCCCTTTTTCTGGCATCCTTCTGTATCCGTGACAACTCCCAATATATTCTCTCTCCCCTCCCCGCTCTCTCTTTAGGCTACACAATTTCTTTAGCCTTTCTTCCTATGATTTGCCCGACCGCCCAGGAGCACGGGCAGCTACCACTGCATCCTGCCGCAGCCAGGCAGCCATGGGAAGCTCTGCAAGGGAAGGGGAAGCTCGCCCCCCTTTCCCCGCAATAAGGGCGCAGGGCAGGCGAGTGGCCTCCTCGCTTCTGCACTGGCTATGTAAGGCCATGGGGCCCTATACGGAGATTGGGATCTGGTGGCAAGAATCGCCGCCAGTCCCATGCCCGCTCCTCCCCTCCCCTGCCTCGGAACTCCCTCCCACCCACCTGGAAAGGCTGCAATGCCAGCGACCAGTGGACTCACTGCTCGCCGGCTTGTGGAGCTCCTTCCAGGCTGCACAAGAACAGAGTCGCTATGGCATCACCCCAGAGCCAGCGGTAACGGCTTACCACCGGCGCTGGAGGCGCTTTATGGTGCCTTGTGTGACAGTTGCACTGGTGGTATGTTCATACAGCCTGTGCTATGCCCAGAGGAAAGGGTGGGCTCTGTTGCAGTGGCAGCTGCTGAATCCTAAGCCCCTTCCAGGACCCACTTCTGTGGTATGTGTCCACATGGTGCTCCCTGAGGCATCTGGTGGGGGCCACTGTGAGATACAGGAAGCTGAACTAGATGGGTCTTTGGCCTGATCCAGCAGGGCTCTTCTTGTGTTCTTATGTACCTGTGTTATCTATTTAGCTAGCACAACTCAGAGCAGACGCCTCGCACTGTGGAGGCTTACCCCCATGGGTCCTGAGGACCATACTAGAACCAACAGGTTGAAACTGCAAGGAAGCAGATTAAGAGTGCAATCCTAACCTGCGCTGGAACAGGCAGCCTTACCCTGGGGTAGAATTTTAAAGAAAAATAAAATCAGCTTTTGGCAAGATGAAGGGGAGCAGAAAAATAAGTGGTCATTTAGGGAATATTTTCATGGGATTTTTTTTATCAGACTCCAATTCCCTTACATTTTTGACTGTAAGTCTCACCAGGATTATGTCGTATCTACGAATGATATGTGTGGCCTTGATCGTGCTGTTGAAAAGTATGTCTGCCTTCAGCCGGAGCCCATCTTTGGAAGTCTTCCTCATATTCTTTGGCCTCTTTTGTAGTTTCCACTCTCCCTCCTGTCTTCCCATAAAGACGAATTCAAAGTGATTTCGGTTTTCCAACCCACTTTTAATGATGTGCCTTTGATGTTCCGCAAAACCACTGACTTAAAAATTTATATAGCCCCAAGCAGTCATAAACGCTCTTTCCTCCCACGCTCCACAGTGACAAAATTGTTTATCCTGTTTAATGTATAATCATTGTTTTTGTACTCATGCTCATTTCAGCTGCAATATCTCCTATGCTGGAGGTAGTGGAACAATTATGCCTCTCAGGACAAGTGGTGTTTCCGTCGAAAATGCTGGGAAATATTAGATGACGATACACTTGGGATTTGGGAGCCAACCTATGGGACAAGAATCGCCACCAGTCAAATGCTAAATATGAGACGAGAGGGGCTCCCTAATATACACCACCACACTTACTGCTTCTTCTTGTTCTGTGTTTATTATTCTTTGGTTCTCCGCAAAACCTTTGTACAGAGCTGGTGGCAGACATTCTATATCAATGAAAATAGGATACAGACCCACCCTTTACCGTCTGAAAAGGCAAGACACGCAGGAGAAAGGGAGCAGTGGAGGGAACCGGGTTTTGCTTGCCAGGGAGAGCAAACTTATAAGGGACTCAGCAAGATCATGCCCTCGGAGCATGCCCCCAATGTTGACAATGCACTGGCTCGTCACACCACCTACTCTCTCCATGTTCATTATTTGTCTGCAGAGCAAGCTCGCTGGCTAATGGACTGGTGAGACAATCAGTGGGCGTAAGGGGTGCATGGCATTCCCCAGCCAGTTTCGCCAGTCTGTTACCTAAGACAGCAGCCTCACCACATCCTATTGGCAATCGCATGTTCCCCCATAGCATCTAGGTAGGCTCTTAAAGTGAGTCTTTCTTCAGATGGCTAATTATGAGAAACCCACACCGTACAACGGAGCCCCATTCACTTTACAAATCCACCTCCACCGCATTCTAATACCCATTTAGATGTTCATTTAAAAAGTGCATGAGAGCAGCAAAGGTGATTTATGGGAAGGCTCATGAGAACAGGCCTTAAGTACATCTAAATCTAGTGAAAGGCAAATAATCCCTGAACTGGAGATTTGCCAAAGACAAGAAAAGGGAAAGCCATTGCCAAGATGCAAGTAGTATCTATTAATGCTATTAATTGCGCTTTTCTCCTACCCTGCCTCCAGCGAGCTCAGGGCGTCATGCATGGTTCTTTGCTCCCTACCTATTTGATTGTTACAACAGTCCTGTGAGGCAGAAATAGAAGGCCCAATTCTATTTGGAGGATGCACTGGGGGTGCACAGATACTGGTGCAACATCTATAATATCCTAAGCCTGCCCTGGGAATGCTGCACCAGTGGCACACCAATGCCAGCACAACAAAGGCCAAACATCAAGCCTATCCTGGCAAACCCATGCCAGCACAGCTCTCAGTTATACCCCCAGCACCCATGAAAACCCAAACCAGTCTGTTTATTCATGAAGTGGCATCCTGACATCAGCGCATCATTGGTGTGACATTGGCACATCATCGCGTGTCTTTGCCATAAGATTGGTGTGTCATTGCCATGGCATCGGCACATCGTCCATGACACTTGCGTGTCATTGCTGTGATGTTGGTGATCCCTGTGACATCCATCTGATAGCAGTGTACTATCCAAGGAGCCAATCATCGCATCCAATGAGCCCCAGCGCTGATGGCCAGAGAAGCACTGCCAGCGTGAACTGAGCAGGGGGCGGGGGCAGGTGCAGGGCCAATGAGTGGTCTATGCTGGGGGGACACCCCTTGCCAACTGCTAGAAATTAACAGCACAGCAACAGGTGCCACCCCAACCATGGGGAGATGCCCCAAGGACATTACACACAAACACATACATACAACCTGACCCAAGCTGCCACAGCAGGCCCACCTGTTACAAGTGGCATCAGCAGCAAAGGGGCAAAGGTCCCAATTCTATCCCCCCATCACCAGTGCTGATGCAACCACACCAAAAAGGCATGCACTGCAATGCTGTGGTGGGAGGAGGCGACCTGAAGGCAAACAGGAGGTAAGTTAAAATGTTTCTTACTTACCTCCCCATAAGCCCTCAGGCCACCTATTTTGGTGGCCCAAGATGCCCCATATGCCCAAGGAGGGAAGAGGAGCAGACCAGTTTTCAAAAGAGGGGATAAGATCCAGTATGCGCTGGATGAAACATGGTTTCATTTCGGCTAAAGTTGTGACTATGTGTCCCATTTACACTGAAGGAATGACTTGGTTGTGGCAAACTTATGTCATTGCTTTCAGGTAGTACTGGAGTCTACGTTACCTACATAGGACTCAGCACCATCAGGCCCAAAGTGGTTTATTGTTCTAAGGAGAGAATAAAACACCAGGAAATATGCATACTGTGACCATCTACTTATTTCTTCCACAGAGACAAGGTGCTGGAGCAACAAATGGAAAAGACAAGGCAGCTGGTGAAAATGGTAAGATCTTGCTGGATCATATTTGATGTTGGAAACTCCTGCAGCACAATACTCTGTATTCTTATTTGGAAGTAATTTCCATAGCGATCTCCTTTCACTTAATCCCTAGTCCAGAGTTATTCAAACTGTGGGTTGGGCCCACTTGATGAGTCGTGACCTGATGTCAGGTGGGTCATGGAAAGCTGGAAGAAGCCATCTTGGAAACTGCAGGACTTATTATTGCTATATTCCTCTTGTGAGTGTTGCTTGAATTTTCAAGTGAAGTTTTTTTAAATTTTGTCTTAGTGTAGTGCTTTTACATAATATTTTGTTCTAAGTTTGCTTTCTGTCAAAGATGTTTCATGGTTATGCATTTGCTTCAGTCCAAGAATGCCAGTTTGCATTCTAGGAGTGTCCTTTGATTACATCACACTGACAGCACTTTCTGCTTGATGATGTCACTTCCAGCTATGACATCACTTCCAGGTTAATGACATCACTTCCGGTGGTTCCAACACAAGTGCCATTCTAAAAAGTGGGTCCCAGTCTAAAAAGTTTGAGGACTACTGCCCTAGTAAGTAGGTGTAGGATTGCAGGTTGAATCAGACGTTTTGTCTAAAATTAATTGATTCTATGTTTGCTGTGTCTTTGAGAGGTTTCCCCTAAGATGGATTTCTACAATCGATTTATTCTTTAAATGTTTAGATTCCTATTTTACATTGACAAAAAACATGTGAACCCTTTTTGCCAACATATAAATGTATATATAATAACCCTACAAGCCTCAAAGAGTCTTCAGCCACTGAATGTTTTGCTTTCAGAATCCAATCATCAGCTGCCTCATTCAGATCACACAGTATTCTCTGACTACCCACAGTTCCCTGGGCCAGCCTGTCGGTAACAGGGCATCATCTTTCTTGAGGGTTCATGAGATGATCCTTTAAAAGCACCATCATCATGAACATCTTCCGAAAAGCAGATAGACATTCAGTGCCAGTTCATCTGAAAACTCTCACTGAGGTGAAAAATGAACACACCAGAGCTGGTTTGGTCTGGTTCAGGTGTCCTCATAAGTGAGCAAAGTTATTTTTTTTAAAGTGTTCTGATAGCAAATGTCTTTTGAGAATCAATCCTTTTTTTGGTTCCTTAAAAGCAAAGGTTTTGTTCTTCTCAGTGAGTAAGACAGAGCGATTGTGAGTGGCAGTGGCTCTTCCAGGAAAAATCAGTGCAGCAGATGAAGTGAAAAGCAACACCTGTTGTTTTCTGAAAGTGTAGCCAAAGAATAGCCGATTGTACCTTTGGATCAAGCCTGCAGCATAAAACTGAAATAAAGTTTCCCTGGAAAGACTCTGTACTGACACTCAAGCAAGTGGGAAGCAGCTTGTTGCGGCTTGCATTGGTGGCAGATTGGAGGGAGATGGCACTGGCAGAGTTGGGGTGAAAGGCACCCTGAATCTGCCTCTCCTCAGGCCCCTCTCAATTTGCCCTCTATGCAACCTGCATCAGGGGGCTGCACAGATGGACTGACGTTGGGCGGAATCATCCGATGCTGCTGCCCTTGTAATGGCTCAGCTTGCTTGTTCTACATTTTGAGACTGACCCATTAGGCGGCGCAAAGAGCAATCCTTTGCTTTTACTTGCCTAATAAGGCTACAGGACACTCTCCTTGGGGCTATTTATATAACACCATAATGAAACGTGGCGTTCCTAATAAAATTAAGTTATGCACTTAGCCCAAATGAAAGGAGACGGGCATGTTTTGGGAAACCCCCTTTTCTTTAAGTGCAGCTCCTAAGAAACAGAGCTGATTTTTCAGCCCAGATTTGCTATGCATCTGAGCCTGTCATTTCTCCAGCCTAGCTAAGCTGTTTCAATCTTTACTGCCTTTGATAAGGCTGGTGGAATATGTTTTAAGTGCCCTTTTCTGTCATGGAAAATAACACCAGCCACCAACGAAGTCGTCTTGCCTCCCTTTCCCTATTCCTCACATGTACCCTTTTCTCACTCCCGCAATGATGTCACCAACATTACCTTTTCCATAGCTCAGCACTTGCCATCCCTCGCCACATGGGCCTACATGCTACTTGCATAATTTACAAGCTGCTGCCACGCAAACGGTGGAGCATATTTTGCAAGTGGAAAACTGTGTCTGTGCCAAAAGGAAGCTGGCTTTCAAGTCCCTTATTCCCCCCGCTTGCCTCCAAAAGCTCACAAAATTACAATCCTGGCTGGTTGTTTTTCAAAAGGAAAGCTGTGCATTCTCATTTTGTACTTGGAATTTCCCTTTACTGTGATCATATGATAATAAAAGACTAGGTCATAATTTCCACCGCTTTCTAGGGACTAACCAAAGAAGAAAATACAATACAGTTACATCAATTCCCTTGGAAAAACAAATTTGTCTTGTGTTGCTACGGTGATAATGGAAGGCTGTGAATGAAATCTCGCTCCCCTCAAGCCCTCATCTTCTGCTATCTCAACACAAAGTCTTTGTACAAAGGGAGGCTGCACTGCAAAGGCTTTGGAAAGCTGTCAGTCACACTGCATGGGAATGGCACTGGCTCTGTTCCAACTTCATCCGCACAGTAGCACTCACTGGCCACAAAAGAAGTGGCCCTCAGATCTACCAATCTATTCCCAAGGCTCATGCCACCTAAGCTGACGGTACACATTGCATTTTTCCTGACTGCCTGGAAAGTCCCCATCAGCTGTGTGCAGACATGTCATGTAGCGGGTACACGGGGGCACACGAGTACCCGTTCCTAGGATTAGGGCTGGCCCCGCCCATTTGCCCACCCACTCGTTGACTCCATTGGCGCTCTGCTGCGCCCCCTGCAACGTTTGAATTGCCTGCACGTTTGAGTTGCCTGCACGTTCTCAGAGCCAGGCAGCATGGGAGACCGATAGCGGCAGCAGCGTGAGCAGGTAGGCTGCCTGTGGTTCCCTCCTGAGGAGGTGTGGCAGTTCCTGGGGGGGGGGCAATCGGTAGCCCGTGCGGCAGCCCCGGGGAAGGCCCAGGACTCCTGGGCCTTCTCCTGGGCCACTGCGCAGCCTACCGAGGAGGTGCGGTGGTTCCTGAGGGCGGTTCCTGGGTTCCGGCTATGACCTCACTTCCGGTGGGCGGGCCCCGACACAAGTGCCAATCAAAAGTGAGTACCTGTTGCTAAATCGTTTAGATGCCATTACTGGCTGTGTGGATGGACAGGAGATCACTGCAAGATCTCTGTACACTTTAAAAAAGCAGCAGGTGCACTGCTAGGATCACCTCATGCAAGAAGCTTGTGTTCGATGCAAGAAGCAGCTTGCTTCTGCTGTAAGAGCAGATGTAGCCTCCTTGGTGGCAAGGCTGGTCTTGGGAACTTCAGGGCCCAATGCCAAACATTTTTTTGTTTGTGTACTTATCAGGGTAAGTGGCAGTGGTGAGGCTCTTGGCAGTGGCATCACCACCAGCTTCTTCTGGGGGAGCAATTTCAAGCCAGTTGGACCCACAGTTGGGTGGGAGGGGGGTCATCCTGCGATAATGCTCAGCTACCCATGCTTGCCTCTCAGCATCAGAGATTCCATGCCAGAGTATCAGGAGTGAGGTGTTTGCTGCTGCTGCAGGCACTCTGCTTGCCACCCCAGGGCGGGGTCCCTCAAGGTGTGGGGTCCAATTGGTCAAATTGCCCTAAGGCTGGCCCTACTCAGGGGAGTCTTGCACTCTAACTCGATGGATTCCTTGACAGTGCTCAGATTACATGGGGTGAGGCGAAGAAGGGGCACTTACAATTCCCAAGCTCTGTCTCCTGACTGCATTGCCTAATTTTAGACAAACAATGCTCCGCCTGAAGCTTGCTCAGATGCATACCCCAGCCCCACACTCCACCCTTGTCTTCTTCCCTGTGACCTGGAGAAACCCTGCTGCCGGCCTGTGCTAGAGCCATGGTAGGAAGCTATGTAGGGTCTTGTCAATACATCATTTCTCACCTGTCCAGAGCTTGAACCCAGTGTTCAGTACCAGACAACACTGCCAGTGCAAGAGATAGAAGGTGGGTGCCTCTGCCCCGCTGCAATTCTTGCAATGCCCTTGAACTTTTGTACATGTAAACGTCTCCATTTGTTTGAATGGAAGGGACAGCTCCACATCAGCATTCCTTTGTGCATGGAAAGGAACACAGAAAATGTGGAATTGCTGGCAAAAAAGGGAAGCCCAGTGCTTTGGAGCCCTTGAGCCACACGGGGCTATTCAATGCCAAAAGAGAGGGCAGTTGTACTTCACCGTGTTTGGCTATATACGAAGTAGTTTTCTTGGCATATTTTGGCCTCTGTTTCCTGCAGTTGTTCTGATTTGGAAAGAAGAGTCAGGACTGCCTTGCATGATTTATAGTACTTGTGATGGATGCACTCTGCACTCCGCAGATTGGCTGCATATCGATAGAGCATAAAATATTCATCACAACTCTCCGTCTGGCAGCAACCAGAGATGGGGTCGTTTCCCCTGCAGTCAACTTTCCATTCCGAAACAGATTGGTCCCCCTTGGGCAGCGCAGCCGTGCTAATAAGACTGCACGCAAACCAAAGTCAGGGACAGGTAACAGTTGGGTCAGCACTAAAATATAATCCCACAGTTGATTAGGTGAGGCTGCAAACTACACACACTTACTTGAGTGTGAGCCCCACCGAACACAATTAGACTTCTGAGCATGCCTTTATCATGTTAGTAGGAATTACAACATAATTGCACATCTTGCGCATCTTGGAGTCAATGCATAAAATAGCCACTTCTGACAATGTTCCGAGGACAGGTTCTGAAGTCTCAGTATGCAACAACAAACAGAACAAAGATTTGTTAATCTTTTGAGGGAGACCTTAATTGAAACACACTCAGAGCCCAATCCTATCCTCCTTCCCCCACCCACTGGTGCAGCCATGCCAAAAAGATGTGTGCTGTATCTGGAGGGGGGGAGCAGGTCCCCTTAAATCCCCTTAACTCTCCTGCTCCACAATGGGTCTCCTTGGATCTGAACCAGCTCTGTAGCTCTGTAACTGGCACAAGTCTGAGGAGAGAAAGGGGGCAGGGAGGCTGCAAAAAGGCAGAATAGAATCCTGCAACAAATTGTGCTATTGCGCCATTCAACCCATCCTGCAGCCTCCTGACCCCTGTTCCTCCCTATTTTTACCCCTCCCTGCCTTACTTCTCTGGTGGGTTCAGGCTGGTCTGGCGACATATTGGGAGCCCTGGTCCATGCTTCTTTGGCGGCCATTTTACAATAGCAGGAGCCTATTCTGCTCCCAACAAAGGTGGAAAGGAGGGCAGATTAAGCCTGTGAAGCAGGTAGATTCAATTCAGCAGCTGGGCCCAATCCTCTTTCATTGGTCTATGTGGACTTGTGTCAACAATATATCTGGCGCAGGTTCAAGTGGACCCCGCAGCCAGGCATGGGCTTACCCCAGGGAAGAGAACAAACGTTCCCTTACTGTGAGGAGGCCTCCCCCATGGGATTCAGCAGATACCATGTTCGTACCACTACATGGCTGTGCAGAGAATTAGATAGGCTTTGTTGCAAATCACTGATCCATCCATCCCAGTGCCATCTATTCTGATGGGTAACAGCTCTCCAAAATATCAGGCAGACGTCTTTCCCAGACTTCCCAGGAAATCTTTTTAACTAAGATGCTGAATGTCAAATCTGAGATCTTATACATGGAAATGGTGAGCAATAGCACTAAACTGTGGGTCCCTTAGAGCACAGTCTTAACCTGGAGTTAGGCCAGCATAGTTAGGCCAGCAAAGTTTGGCCAGCACAAGGGCCACCATAAAGCACGTTTGGACCACTCTCGGAGTCAGGGAGGATGGTGCACGTTTGTGTGCTGGCGTCTCTGACTCTGAGAATGGTCCAAACATACTTTCTGCAGAAATTGGATGCTGCATGGAAAGAGAAGACACTTCCAACACTGGTATCAGTGGGCAGGGGTCAGCCCCTCATTTAAGAATTCTTGCATAAAGAAAGTGACCGAACACATACTATTGTATGCAATTATCCTGCCCATAGGATCCGTGCTGTTCTCTTTAATGACATTGATTACCTGTTTGGAGAAAATATTGAATGCAGGCACACCTGCACAATTCATCAGTCTGCTCAGAAAGGTCAGAGTCAATCATATGTTCATGAGGAAAGAGAAGGAAGATCAATGCACAGATACCTCCTACTTATGAGGATTTAAGTGTACCTCAACTGCATGCAGTGAAAAGTGCATTCTGTTCTTTGTTAATTATTACACATATTTCGATACCACAGTTAAAAAAGAACGTTCACAAAGCAGTCCGCATTGCAAAATAAATGAAAAGATGGTTCCCTGTTGCAGAGGTCTTGCAATCTAAAAAATGGCACAACAGAGGCACCAGCAACCGCCAGCGGAAACGGCAACATGCAGAGATGGATAGGGCCAGTTGGTCTTCCACAGAAGCATAGTTAGAGGGGGGCAAAATGGTAAGTACTGCCGGCGCCACAATGTGCTGTGTAAGTGGCCCCTCCCCCTTGCTGTCAGAGCCATTCTGGGAGTGACTGCCATGTGCAGGCTCCGCCTCCAACAGTGAATGGGAGGAGCCATTTACTCAACACATTGTGGTGCCTGCAGTACTTACTGTTCCCCCCCTCTACCTACTCTACTGCTCTCTCACGACTTCAGCTGTGTTTAAAAAATGTGACTGCGGAAATTGTGGAAAAAATCCCTCCGGCTAAAAGATTTCAAAATAGATATAAATGTATATTATTATTATTATTATTATATAGATGTGAAACTAGAATAAGGTTGAGCTGATTTTTTTCCCAAGGCTTACTTTACTTTCCCTGCAGACCAGTACCTGAATTTTTCATCAAATGACTGTATATCTTCCAAATCCCAGGGGTTTCCTTTCCTTTCCTGAGACCAGGACCTCATTAAAAATAGTATCTGCCAAGGCAGCATCATGGCAATGGTTGTTCAGCCTGCCATAGTCTCTCTGTGAACTTCACAGGAAGTTTTTGTTTCATGTATCATTTACAATGTTCTACATTGATTCCACCAAAGCATATTTCCTATCCAAGCCAAAGAATATGAGACGAAGCACCTGTATTCAGCTTACCACACTGCTATATTGACTTTTTTTTCCAATGTGAATTGCTCTTTAATATGGGAATCTTCTATATATGTGATTAAGTGTGAAGAAATGTGCATAGAAGATCAAGTTCATGTCATTGAAACAAGGAAATCCAAAATACCTAATTCAAACCATACTTAATTTTATTTCTTAATAATGGATACAGAGACACAGACAGAACGATTTTTCTGTAAATACCACTCATTTGTAAAGAAAAGCAAAGTTGTAAATAGTTGACATAGTGGAGCTGGAAAAGGTGCAGAAGAGAGCAACGAAAATGATTACGGGGCTGGGGCACCTCCCTTATGAAGAAAGACTGCAGCGTTTGGGGCTCTTCAGTCTAGAAAAAAGGTGCCTGAGGGGGGACATGATTGAGACATACAAAATTATGCATGGAAGGGATAAAGTCGATAGAGGGATGTTCTTTTCCCTCTCTCAAAACACCAGAACCAGGGGGCATCCACTAAAGCTGAGGGTTGGGAGAGTTAAAACAGATAAAAGGAAGTATTTTTTTACCCAGCGGGTAGTTAATCTGTGGAACTCTTTGCCACAGGAGGTGGTGATGGCATCTGGTCTTGATGCCTTTAAGAGGGGATTGGACGGATTTCTGGAGGAAAGGTCTATTGTGGGCTATAGACAATGATGGATTGTGCAACCTCCTTACAAAGGTGGAGGGCTACTGTTACCGGGTGCAAGGGAGTGGCAACAGGATGCAAGCATCTTGTTGTCTCATGCCTCCCTGGGGCACCTGGTGAGATACAGGAAGCTGGACTAGATGGGCCTTTGGCCTGATCCAGCAGGGCTCTTCTTATGTTCTTATGTTGTTATGTAAATAAAAATTATTTAGCTATAAATTATCAAGAATATGCATAGAGCACTTTTCTACAAAACGTAGTTAACAAAGCTGTCGACATAGCAAAACAAATCAGCAAATAGATCCCTGCCCCAGAGGGCTCACAATCTAAAAAAGGGCAGAAGAGACACCAGTTACCAGTTGTTTCCTTTAAGCTACGCCAGCCATGGACCACCACCTCCTCCACCCAGGGCCGTATTAGCCCATGGCCAGGCCCCTAGGCTTTCAGTTATTTTGGGCCCCCTCCAAGCAATAAAGTATCAGCTTCCCATCACCACCCACATTCCTAAAACAGCACAAACACAGGCAGAAATCTGAGGGGCAAAAAACGGGAAAAGCCAAGCACTCCTAAGTTGTTCTCAAAAGGGAGGATAAAAACCTCACAACTGACCCAGGCTTGCATGGAAGCTCCCCAATGATGCAGCCGCCAAGTGCAACCCAGCTCAGTTCCTGGAGGTGGGGCTTGTCCCATGTGGTTTTTGTGAGAGTTCTGTAAGCCTTGCCTTTGCAAGGTCGGGATTGCTGTAGTCTCTTGCCTGATGGAGGGTTGGCAGGCTGATGGGGAGTCCCCAGGGGCCAGATCTAGAAACCCATGCATTAGGCTGATGCCGAGACAGGCCAAGTTGATGGGCCCTAGTCCCTGTGGGGCCCCTAGGCTTCAGCCTACTCAGACTAATGGATAATACAGCCCTGCATCCACCTTACCTACACCAGCAGAGTGTACGGGCAGTTCTGACGCACTCACAGAGCTTTTGTCAGTTTCTGCACCAGCTCCATCGCATGATATTTGTGCCATCACAAGGTGACTTATGGGAGTGGTTTGTTAGATCTACTGCTATAAATTGGGCCATTAGCGTAAGGACTGGAGGTGACAAGCAAAAATTAGTAGCCCGATCCTTTCAGGCTACCCATACATGCTCAGGGCTGGCTCTAGCAAGGGCGGGGCCCAATGTGGGGCATTCCTGTGGGGGCCCCCACCCCCTTCAGGGGCCCCTACTCACCAAACAGAGTGCTGTTGATGCCACATGCAAAGCATGGCACATGGAAATAGTGGGTGGTGACACAACTGCTTCCTGGTGGCCCATTTTGGGCTGTTCAGAGACGGGCAGGTGGGAGGGCCCAAGGTAAAGTCGCTGTGCTTGCCCCACTGACTTACAGCCCATAGATATCCCAGTTGCAGTTGCAGGCAATAAGCTCTTCCTGCTGATGCGGGGGCCCCTGAAGCGCAGGGCCCAATATGATGGCATTGGTCACATGGGCTTAAGGCCGGCCCTGTACATGCTCTTGTCTTACCGCTGGCTCCACGGTCGTAAAAAGTGCCGTAAAGCACTCTGGCACTGACAGTCAGAGGCGTTTCTACAGGGATGGCAAAGCTCTAAGTGTTGCAAGGACCCTTACCCTGTCATGTAAATCCCTCCTCTCCCTTGCTGCTGCAGCCAGTAAGCAACGCCAAGATGTTGCTGTTCCCTGTGAGGATTGGCTAAAATGGTGCAGGAGAGGAGTGATTTCCACTGCAAGGTAAGGCTTCTTGCAAAACTTAGAGCTTTGCCATCCCTGTAGAAATGCCACTGCTGACAGTAACAACACTGAGGCCAGCACCAGCCAGTGTTGGGCTTCAGCACAAGAATGATTGAAGAATGAAGAATGCTTCAGCACAAGCCTCCAGGGGTAGGTTTTCACTGAGAGCCACCAGTGAGCCTTTTGGGCGTGAAAGGAAGGCAGAGAGGGGTGGAATGGGGTGGAGGGAAAGTGGATCACAGGGCAGAACAGGGCTTGGGAGGGGGGTGTAGAGATGGTGGCAGAGTCTGATGCTATATCCTATGCTTTCCCACTCCCAAGCCAGTAAACCCAGCAAACAGGTCTCCTTGGTTCTGCACCCACTCAAAGACAGGCACAGATCCAAGTAGACCCATTGGTGGACACAGAGTTGTCCACAAGGGCTGCCATTGGTGGACACAGAGTAAGGGAATGTTTATTCCCTTACCCCGAGAAGACCTGTGGCTGCTTCTCTGGCCCCATAGAACACAGCAGTAGCCATTGTGGCACCACTTTAACCCTGGGCGCTAGGGATGCTTAGGATTGGACTCTAGATTTCTTTATAATCTCCCATTTCATTGTAAGGGCAAAGAGCAGCATTTTCAGGGTGAATGCCAGGTACTTCCCCACCACCACCCAAAGAACACAGGAACACAACCTATACTGCTCAAAATAATTCTGGAGTTTAAGAGATGTTATGTTCTTAACATGCACCACCTATGTATCCAGCTCTTTTTGCATCTTTAATATCAAGCCCAATAAACCCCAGCATAGCTATCTTATAATGATGGTGAAATGCAGGAAGAAAGAAAAGAATATATACTTCGCATCCTCACCATTTTAAAAATAGCAACACCATTTTTATTATAACTACATAACCTATTTCCTTTTATTTCCAGTATGTTTTTCCTTCCAAAGATGATTTGGTTGAGCAAAGCTAAAAGCCTTTGAAACTGATGTCATTTTACCTGCTGATAATATGACAAGATTTTAATCATCATCATAATCTTTGGAAGCCTTTTTTATGTTTCTAATGTGTGCAGCTAGCATAATACATTTAGTTTGATGCTCCAAAATTGCCGTGTAATTTGGCATAATTGGAAGACTCTGTTCGAGAAGAGTGACAGGGATTTAGAATAGCAGGAAAGTCATAAATTAGGAGTAAAGATGTGTGCCTTGTTACTTTCATTGTCTGGAAGAGAGAGCCACAAAAGACTCTCCTGGAATGGGAAGAAGTCATTTTACTCTGACTCCCCACTGAGTTCAATCCCCTCTATTGTCCTTGATACAAATAACAAGGCAGCATTTGGAATGTTCGTTCTTTCCGAGTAGATGGTTTGTTTATTTGCCACACGTCTATCTCACTCTTCCTGCAAGGAGCTCATTGTAGCGTCCGCGGCATCACTGCCAGCCCAATCGTGAGGGGAGCAGCAGATTGCATCCATGGCAGATTGCAATGAGTTTGAGGAGGTGGCATATTTGGGGAGCACTTCACCCCAAAGTCTGACTCCAGCACACCACTGACCTGAGCCACAGTGATCTACTTCCTGCTTGTCTATGCAAAAAGTGGATCATCCACCTTGGTCCCTGTGCAGCTTCCTGAAAGCCTGGAAGTGCCAGATTTGATTTGTGTTTGCCATTCTTTTAAATAAAACCAAATGTTTCTCACTTCCAGGTTTCATGAAACCACATGATAAATACAGTAAGGCGCTTCCGCCTTTTCTACAGTGCTGCAGCAGAAGCGGCAGAGGCGGTGTCGGCATAGTGGTGGCGCTCCAGATCACGCCATCCCTGCACTTTTCCCATACATACATAAACACCACAGGGAGCTTTGCCCAATAGTACAGAAGCAATCCTGTGCATGTCTGCGCAGAAGTAAGTCCCACTGTGTTCCATTGGGCTTGCTCCCAGGAAAATTGTGTATAAAATTGCATCCTTGGTTGCGTATTCCATCTTTTTTTTATAATGGTCAGCGGTGTGACAAAAACTTCATGCAACTGGCTTTCATGCCATACAGTTTACATTTTACCCGAGTACCTGTATGAACAGGATATAATATAGCATACAGACACATTATAGTGGAATTTGTCCTTGGATTTTAAATATGTTCCGTTTTCACTTTTGAGATTCTCTTCTGCTCATGCTCATGCAGAGTTGTGCATGTGTATATGGGGCTTTTCACAGATGCAACCACAACTTGCTTACCTGCACCAGACTTCAGCTGGCCACACATGCTGGGCTACTGGAACACTACAATGGACACAGAATCACAACAGAAGGCTTATCAATGCTCCAGCAGAATTCAAATGCAATATTTGTAAGCAATCACAAGGGAGAAAATTATGCTTGAGAATCCACACCCTTTTTTATCCCCTGAACCTTCTCCTACCATGCTATGTAGAGCTAGTAATGGGCTCAGGATCAGGTCTGGAATGGGAAAAGGAAGTCTTCAGTCTCATGATGTGCACGCTGCCAGCTCTGAATTTGCCATCAAGTGATGGGAAAAAAATACTTAAGTTCTTGTGTGCCTTGTCAGGATGTGCCTTCTTCAAATGTTTCAAATGTTCACTCAGTCTGGAAGGCTTTATTGCCGCATTAGAAAAGACCTTTTCATGTATTGGATATATTGGCAGCAGCTGGTTTAATGTTGCTGATACAAATCCATACTTCATATATTCCAAACTATAGTGTCCCCTTTTCTTCTGTGATTTTTCTGCTTCTCCCATTTCTATTCAATGACAAAAATATGAAAACACACATGGAGTGCAATCCTAACCTGGAGTTAGGCCAGCACAGTTTCACTGGCATAAGAGACTTTGTAAAGTATGTTTGGACCACTCTCAGAATCAGAGAGGCCAGCCACAGAAGTGCGCCATCCTCCCTGACTCCAAGAGTGGTCAAAACACACTTTATGGTGGCCCTTCTGCCGGCCAAACTTTGCTGGCCTAACTGTGCCGGCCTAACGCCAGTTAGGATTGCACCCAGCATTGTCATTCAGCCGGAACGCTGGACGGGAGAAACGGGTGAGCGGCAGCCCACCCGTTGCGTTCCGGTCCGTTTCGCGGGGGCGGGGAAGATGGCGAAACGGACCGGAACGCAACGGGCAGGCTGCCACTCACCCATTTCTCCGCCCAGCGTTCCGGCTGAATGACAACGCTGATTGCAGCCATGGTGATGACAGTGTCTGAAAATGGTCTGACTCGAGCTCTGGGTGTGCGAGCTCTGTTGAGCTCTGGACTAAAGGTTCCAATAGTTTCCAGCAGATTTAAGCACTATATGCTGAGGCAGAAACCTGGAGTGCCATTTGCCAGCATGCCATAATCCCACCACCTCCAGGCGGCCCTTGCCTCTTAACACCCCCTAGGTAATCACACTGCCCCCAAAGGGCTGTACTGCATTGGGAACCACTGATTTAACCACTTACTTAAATGCTAGTCTCACATAAACCCTATTCCGTTATTATCCAGTGTACGTGGATAAAAATGCTCCCCTAATGGATTGACATTTTACAGCAAGAGCAGAATTAATGATAAAGACTGCCAAACCCCTTCCCAGTGTTTTTGTTATCCTAAGCAGTCCTGTCTAGCTATGGTGAAAAGATTTACAGTTGACCAAGTCTGCCAAAAGCACAACTTCATGCAACAACAGGATCAATTTACCTTTAATGTCTTATATGATCTGCATGCATCTGTGTGTGTTGTGTGTGTAGGAGGGTGTTGTGTAAGAAAATATAGTCATCCTGGAATTTGTTTAAATGGAATTATTTTATGTTACTTGTTACTTTTAACCTTTTACCTACAAAAAGAAATAGTGAGGCTGTGAAATTCAAAATCTTTTTTGCGAAGATTTGACTTCAGTTATTAGCCGTTCTCTAATTATGATGGAAACATGAAATTTGAATATCAAATTCAGGGCTCAATCCTAAACTGCGTTGGAGCAGACAGGCCAGCAGGCCTGTGCTACATCCAATGCAGCTCAGAAGGAGACTGAGCCTTTCTGGCGCAAGGGCATGTTCGTGTCCTTGCACAAGGGGAGGCCCAGCCTCCCCAATGGGCTTCTCGGATCTGCACCTGCTAAATAGCACGCACAGATCTGAGGAGACAGCCTGGGTACGAGCCCTTGTATTCAGCTTTCTTGGTCATTATAGCTATCTTTAAAATTAAAATTGTCCAGGTTTTGAGACCATGGTCCATTAAAATCTTGTCCTAGACAGATGGAGTGTCTTTTGCTCTCTCTCATTCTATGAAAATGCCCATCGCAGGCATGGGCAAAAAAAACGCTGGTGCTTACCTCACTCCTGGTGCGGTTTCTTCGGTAGGGGAATGCAGGATTTCTTTGTTTGATTTAAAGGGACTGCGTGAACAAAGGAGATCCTTCATTCACAAACTGGGCATCCTGCAGTTCTGCATTCAAAGGAACCATGCCAGGAGCAAGGTAAAGAAGTAGATGATCCACTTTCCGCCTGCTTTTAACAACAGAAAGACTGCATCTGCGGGTTGCATCTGCGGGGCTGGAGGGAGGCAGTGGCGGCAGGAGACTTGGAGTGAAGGGCACCCTGAATCCATCACCCTCTCACCCGCTTGCAATCTGCCACTGATGCAACCTATAGCATCTCGCCTAATGAATGGGCTGCCCCTGCATTCCATGGGAGAAGACATGAGGTAAGGAAAGGAAGGTCCCATCCACTTGTCTCCCAGGACAAAAGTTCCAGCCCAGTTGTGCCTGGCTTATGCTTCTAGTGTTTTATTTTAAACCCTGTTCACACATGCAAACATCTGTAAGGAGGAGCCATGATAGAATTCAGTTGCACCCCTAATGGACAGGGATGTCATAGTAGTTGCCTGCACTAAGCAGGGGGGTTGGACTAACTGACCTCCAACATCCCTTCCAACATTACACAATTCTATAGTTTCTCTCTTTAGTAGTCTGTTTTGCTCCTATTTCTCTTTTCAGTACCTCACAGTTTCCTTTTTGATCCCATGTCTCCTCAACCTCCCAAAGCTTTTTTATTCTTTCCCCCCTTTTCTTCATAAATCTGCATCTTATTTGCAATGGACAAGGTTTCCATCTTTCCTTGTCCCATCAAACACCCCCCCCCCCCCGCTTTCCTGGCTACTCTGTGAAGGAATTCAAAACCACCGGAGGCGAGCTCGGCCTAATAAAGGGATTCTCAAAAGCACTAATGGCATTTTGATGCCCAAGGGCGTTTCTACATGAGGAAGCAAATCACAGCCACTAGAGCCGTGAGTTTAATATAGACTGATGAATGCAAATGAATACATTTTGTGAAGGCTCTCTTTAGCATGCATTAGAGAGATTTTCAGGATTTAGCCACTTTGGGCCTTAATGCATTTAAATTTTACTCAGCAAACTCTTGCAGAGAGAGGAAGAGGATGATGCGCTAACTGAACCCAAATCAAATTCACACACAGTTACGTCTAATACTGTGAATCCGAAATGGTGAGCCATGATGCACTAGAATGTGTGTGCTATGGAGCATGTCTTGACAATAAAGACACCGTCTTAAATGTTTCCAGGGTCCCTGGAGGGAGTTGTTCCTGTGGAGCATTGCTCCCCAACTCTGCAAATATCTGGGCACTGACATCACCCTAATTGAGGGAGTAAATTCCAACGCCGAGTGTCCTCCTTGGGAACCCCTCCTTAGACTGTCACTTTCAGTCATAATGCGGAAGACTATTTCCTCACTGGAAAGTAGAAGAGAGAAACACTTTAGGATTCCTTTATGTGACTTCCCTGAATGTGATCATCCATATGTGAAAAAGTGGGGAATGTACAGTTCTATGGTATGCAAAGGTCTATAAACAATATAGAAGCGCATCACTGGCCTAGGTGAGTGATAAAAGATTATCAGCCCAATCCCCTCCTACTTCCCTGCTGCCAGAACTAGCATTCTGGTGGCAGGGCCTGTCTTACGGCCATCACAAATGGCCTGCTGGCAGCATGCAGAACTGCACGCTACTAGCTCGCGAAATTGCCCCATTCACAGTGGCAGTACACAGAGCAGCCCCCAACAAAAGTAGGTCAGGGAGGAGGGCGGAATGGGGTGGGGGCATGAGAGAGGTGGGAGGGGTTGGCACACGGCACACACAACGTGTGCTGGATGCTATCCCTTCTGATAGCTGCCAGCATGCCCCCTTTGTCTCCTCAGTCTTGCGCCAGCTAAGAAGCTAGTGCAGGTCTGAGGAGACTCACTGGCTAGTAGGAGGCTTACAGGAAGATAAGGGAAAATATTTTCCCTTACCTCTTCCAAGCCTCCTGATCTACTGCCCCCTCCCAGGGTACAGGACGATACTTCTTGGCATGACTGCAGTGGCAGGGGAGGGGGAAGAAAAAGAATTGAGCTGCCCAAATGTTTGCATGTGCTCATGTGAACATAACCTCCATTCATTTCACAAATGGAAAGGAAACTCAGGTTTCCAAGAAAGAGAGATGGGAAAAAATGCTATGTTTGATGGGGGAAAATGCTGTGTTTATTCACCCAAAGTTTGGGCATAAATCAAGGTAGTATTTCTTGTCTCAGGATGGGCTCTGGACAACTGAACTGTAGTTTAGCACAGGGATTTGATCAGGGTCTGTGTACATTTTTTTGCATTTGAAGTATCAGAAAAAGATTTCACTCTATTTTGTATTTTTTTTTCTTCTGTCTGGAAAAGGCGGGAAGGTTCCCATTCTCTACCCAAATACCACCCTATTGCCTAAATATGAGTACATGTGACACATTTAAATACGATAGAGCAAAATGAAGCAACAAAGATATCCTTCTGATCTGAAGATTGCTCAGACACTTACTGCACAGGCTGGGGGACCTTTTTGCTGTGATGGGAATATGCCCACCATAATGCAATTAGTGAGGTATGTGTGCCTGGAGACCTGTATAATTTGTTCAATTCTTCCCTCCACCACGAGGGAAAGGGAAATATCACATAAATTGAGCTTATACACATATAGGTTTCCATCTGAAGCACCTGCATTATATGTGCACTTCAACACATAAAGAAACTCACTGACAGAAAGCAAGATTAGGACAAAATAGAATGTAAAAGCACTGAACTAAAAACAAAATTTAAAGAAACCCTCACTTGAAAATTCTATCCGTTAACACTCACAAAAGGAATGTTACAAGAGTAAGGTCTGCAGATTCCAAGATGGCTGCTCCCAGCTTTCCGCGACCCACCTGACATCAGGTCACGACCCACCAAGTGGGTTCCGACCCACAGTTTGAATACCACTGCTCTAGAACATGCCTCAGAATTGTCCACCGCACATTGGGAGTCAGGGGTTCCCTGGAAGACAAATTATGTGGCAAAGAGTTCCCTGAGGCTAAGAAGGCAAAATTGCACTGAATTAGAGAAGCACAGTGTGCTGCAAGGAACAGTCTCAAAATAAACTGTCAGTAGAGACAGCCTAGATGATCAGTTTTGGAGACAAATTTGGCATGCTCATAAATCCAGTCCGAAAACAAAACGTCTGTCAGAGTTTCAACTAACACAAGGGAAGAAACATTTTTAAAAAAGGATTTATCATGAGCTAAGCCTAAGAAACACAGTATGGAGACACTGGAATCCAGATTGCTTTAGTATAGGTCTCCAATTAATTTAATTACTAGCAAAATGGCTGTTTTGGGTGTTGTGTTGCGTGTATGGAGAGGAGGTGTTTGTATGGTGTCAGGATACCCGGAGTTAAAATGCTTCTCTCTCTGAGTGATGTGCAAAAAAAGCATTGTTCCACTGAAGGGTCCCATCTTCATGGCCAGGCCATTCAGCAATAGAGAGCCAATTTCCCCTTGTGGGAAATGAGGTTTTAGGCCAGAGGTCAGCAACCATTTTGTTGAAAGGGGCAGGGCATTTGGTGATGATGTCATCAAGTCATTGCTGAACTTCTGGGTTGCTGAGCACCTAGAAATGGCTGCATGAGTTTGGAGGCTTTCCACCCCATTTGTTGCTCATTGTACAAGGAATGGCAGTTTTCACCCACCTGGGCTCACAGAGTATCTCCACGTGGCACAGGGGCTTCATAAGCTTAAGCATGCAGCAATACCATTCCCCATGCTGGCATGAGGCAAACAGGGTGGCAGGCTTTGCCTTCCAATCTGAGCTCCGTATAGATAACATTGGCTGGCAGGCCAGATCCAGCCTACGGTCCATTAGTTGCTGACACTGAACTGTACTGTGAACTGTAATTTAGTTATTTAAATAATTCTTATCCTACTTTTCTACCCCACATTGGGGCACCAGGATGGCTCACAACATTAAAAAGATACAAGGTGAAAGATTAAAATGTTAAAATAATACAATTAAAACAAAGCAGACCCCAGTAGATCACACAACCATAAAATTACAGCTAATAAAAGTGCCAGCCCAGCATGTCAGCAGTTAAAAGCCTCCTTGACTGAAAAAAGCTTTAAGGCTTAAAAAAAGTTTAAGACTAAAATAAGTTTGACTCCGAGAGTGGTCCAAACATACTTTACGGTGCCCCTTGTGCAGGCCAAACTTTGCTGGTGTAGTTTATGCTGGCCTAACTCAGTTTAGGATTGCGCCCTTAGTGCCGGCATTCATTTCTGTGCTTGTTCTGGGGTCTGAAGTGTCAAGGAAAGATGACGAGGCGGAATGTCGGAAGATCTACACTTGAAAGGGATCCTTTTGGTGATTTTTTTTGGTTAAATGTTTATTTTTGTTTATATCCCACCTCTTTTTGTCAGTATCACCACCTCAAAGCACATGCTGAAATAGGCTGAAGCCTAGTCCTGGCTTGGTCAGATCCATCCTATGTTTTCTCTCAGGCTGCAATCCTATCCACACTTACCTGAGAGTAAGTTATATTATAATGGAACTTACTTCTGAGTAGACTTGGGCTTGGGCTCTCGGTTGTGTAGTGGTCAGCTTACTAAATGCTTTATTGTTTCAAGCTTCCTAGTGTATGAGGGGTCTGAATGGGCCCCGGTCCCTGGGAGACCTAGGAGCAACTATTATGTCCACTTGAGGGCAGCCTGATCCTAACAGGCTTACAACCCAGGCTCCGAGCTTACCATTGGCTTTGGGTGCTGTAAAGGGTGCCATAAGGCAGTCTGGCACCAGCGGAAGGATGTCGCCCACAAGCTCCTGGTGGTGAATTTCCCCGCTACATGACGGGAAGCCTTTTTGGAGTGATTTAACCTGGCAGGGGGAGGACAGATCACAAGGTGGGCTGGGCCTGGAAGTGGAGTGGAGATACCGGCAGAGACTGCTGCCGAATCCTATGCCCCTCCCAAGCTGGGATCCCAACCCAGGTCTCCTTGGTTCTATGCCTGCTGAGTAGACCTATTGGGGTCACCTTAGGTTGACATGGGATATGGGCACCAATGATCCATTCCCCCAACAAGACCTGGGGTGCTTCCCTGGTCCCATAAGAGACAGCCGCCACCATTTCTGTGCTGCTGTAGCCCTGGGTGCCAGGGAAGCTTAGGATTGGGCCCTATGTCATCTCTGAATTTCTGAGATTGACTAGGGCTTTGAGAAGAGCATCGGTCATGTCAGCCATCCCAGAGGACCATTGAGGTCTATCATTTGCCAGACGTAGACCAGAACCTAACTGCAGAAGTCTGAATCTCACCAGGTAGCAATCTGTCCAAGTCAAGGCACAAGTATATCAGCATCAAACGTTCTATTTTACTATCCATATGCAAAATGTACCAAGTAATGGGCTCCTTACTATTTAATGTTAGGAGCTTTACTTTCATCCCTATTCCCTTAGTGCCATTTTATTTGCTGTGGTTCCTCTTCATTTTTTTTTAAAAACCGAGATATTAATTTGTTGGGTAAGTACTGTTCAACCAAAGGGAAATCTTCACTCCCCCAACTCGATTACATTTTCATATCTAGCTGACGTACATTTAATGCATTGTAATTGAACTGGCAAATCTTTGTTAAATTCTACCTTCACGTTATAGCCTAGTTTTTAAAATGAGCTCTAAGAAGGCATCAGTTAGAATTTGCAGAAGCCTAGGAATGCATTCAAGAGCAAAATTACGCTTTATAGCATTTTGTGCATGTTAGAAAGGGGCAATCTTGTCCAGTTCCGCTTTTCAGAGTTTTGGCAGAGAGTGGAATAAAATCATTTTGTTCCCTCACAAATGTCAGGGTAGAACTTATTCTTTTAATATGGGATGATTGCTACTAGTTGTTTTTTTAATTGTTGTGTTATATATAATATGTTTTATTTTGGGTTTTTCATTATATAAGATGTTTTTATATACATATTTGTAAGCCAATTTGGGTGCTCATTTGGAAGAGAAGTGGGATAGAAATTGGATTAATCGCTGAAATTAGAATGGCTTCTACAATTCATCTTGGCACTGAAGATCTTTGATGTAATAAGGAATAGATAAAATATTGCCCCTTTGCTGTATCAGTATGCAGGGGGGTTAGGATGCAGGCATCTTGTTGTCTCGTGTGTTCCCTGAGGCATCTGGTGGGCCACTGTGAGATACAGAAAGCTGGACCAGATGGGCTTTTAGCCTGATCCAGTGGGGCGCTTTTTACATTCTTAGTTGTGCTTGTCAAGCCAGTGTTATAACCACACAAGGGATCCTTCACAGTGTGACAGATGTCTCTGTCTTGCCCCATCTGGCCTGACCATGCTGGTAGTAAAGACGGCAGGGGCAGTGATGCATCAGTGAGTATGATGTGGTTATGCAGCTACCCAGCCCTTTGGGGAAGGGGAAGTTTAGTTTGGGGAAGGCAGATGCAGTGCAAAGCCCCAGCTGTGGGGCAAACCACTCACGCCTATACTCAACTGCCATCACTAGTGACAGTGGTAGTACTTGCAAAAGTAGTAATTTTGGGGGCAAAAAAACCTGTTGAAAAGTCCTGGGGTATAGCACAGGCTGGGACAGTGAGGTTGAGATGTACAGTAGATACCGTGTCATGATGGCATAGGCCAATGAGGCCTGTGTCATGGCATGGTGCGCAGATTGCTTATTGCTGCAGCCAGGACCTCTGTAGGCTCTAAGCCAATAGGGCGAGTGGAACAGCTGCCCATCGGATCACCCCACCTGGCCAAACGGCCCAAAATGGACAGCCCAGAAGCAATTGGTGGTTACATCATCATGTTACGGCCAACTATTTCCAAGTGCTGCACTTCGTGCACGGCACCACAAGCTCTCTTCTTGCCATGGCTGTATGGTCAGTGGGGGCTCCTGTGTGGGAGGTTGGGGGCCCATGGGCCCATCGTTCCTGGGGCTAGACCTGCTCCTGAAATCACTACTGTTGAACCAAAAAAGAAACTGGAGAACATTTAGCCTAATATATTTTATATGTCAGTTGAAGAAAATGCTGTGTGGTGGCTTTGGTATAGTGCTTGACCTTGCTCATGAATCTCAGCTGCTTAAAAAGCTTGGAAAATTACATTATCCTATACCATCGGCACTCACTCAATAAATACAGATAAAAAGGCAGGCAAGACAAATCCCACCAAGTTCTCGTATTGACTTCTAGGCTTTGGCCCAGCAGCGTAACAATTCTTTGTAAGTAATGAGCAAGCAGCTAAAAAGGACACAGTGCCCTTTTTGATTCATGTCTTTCAGTGAACCTATTAATTGTCATTGTTTTTCCCCTTGTGTTTCACAATAAGTACTTTTTGTGTGTGCAGCTGTGTGAGGGTTATTGGCTACCACTTTGGGGAAGTAAATTTACTTTGTCCTTTATTACAGTCTTAATTTTGTTGATCGTGGAAATCCCAGGTGGAAATGTAAGAGATACCTAACAGGTTACAGCAATCAATCAATCAATCAATCAATCAATAAAATATTATCTGTGTTATAGTCAATCTCCTTATTTTAGTGCAACTTTTTTTCCTGTATTTTCTTTTACAATGTCAACTTCTATTGTCAACATCAACTAAAAACACTTTTAAAATGTAACCTTTTGGCCAATGGTGGTAGCAACACAGATATTTTCAAATTTAGCACAAACCTTGACCCAACCAAAATATATTTATTCATTCAGGCTGGTGCATCCTTACCTTTTGAAAGTAAATTTCGTTGTGTTCTTCATTACATTTGCAGAAACATAGATTGTGTTTGGTCACCGTTTTAGCTAATCTTGAAAAACTGCTATATTACATGACACTTTCATGTGTCACATGATTGCCATCTCTGTCATTCCATCATACAAACAAAGAGGATCTAGAGAGAAAGAGAGTGGACATGACACCACACCACACCTCACCTCCACTACCTTCTTACTGCTAGTACAATTTATTTATTATTATTATTTTATATGTATATACCATTTTTCAACAAAAATATTCACAAAGCAGTTTACAGGGAAAATAAAATATCCAAATGGTTCCCTGTCTCAAAAGGGTTCACAATCTAAAAAGATGCAAAAAGGACACCAGCAAACAGCCACTAGAAAAGGCCAGCTACTCTCCCCCTGCAAAATACAACCAGTCCTCTTTATATGCAACCTCGCTATCTTTGAATTTGCTTATCAGTGAGGGGCAGAACTGCTACTTACCTCATTATTTGTGCCTCTCTCCTTATTGTCCACTATGCAGAGACCTTCCAAAGTCTGCAGGGACCTTCAGAATGGCACCTGCGACCAGCACTGTCTCCTTTAAAACGGCTGGCAGAGGCACCCACTGACCATGTTTAAGGGGTCCACACTGGTTGCAGTAACCATTCTGAAGATCCCTGCAGCCTCTGGAAGGTCTATGCAGCATTCAGAGATATTTGGCACTTCCTGCTGTGCTCTGCTGACTTCCTAAGGATCTCTGCTGGATTCTTCTGATGGCAGATAAGGTACCCCGTGCGCAGTGGTGTCATCTAAATGATTTAATAACAGGTACTCACTTTTGATTGGCACGTGTCGGGACCCGCCCACCGGAAGTGATGTCATAAGGCAGAAGTGATGTTGTGGCAGGAAGTGACATGAAAAAAGCCCTTTTTGAGGACTCAGATGATTTTAAACTGACCCAACAGTTGCAACAGTATTCCACAGCACCCCCAGAACATGTTAAGGAGGTCTGGCATCATATTAAAACCCCAGAGCAACTCATTTTTCAGTGGCAAGGAAAGGAGAGGCTCCGCTCGCTGCCTGCCTGCCTGCCTGGCTCTGAGAACATGCAGGCAACTCAAACATGCAGGAAATTCAAACGTTGCAGAGGGCGGAGTCGACGAGTGGGCGGGTGAATGGGCGGGGCCAGCTGTAATCCTAGAAACCGGTACTCGCGTACCCCCGTGTACCCCCTGCATGACATCACTGCCCCTGCGCCTAAGCCCACTGATCCCATAGGCTCAATGATTTGTTATCTGCGAAGATTTCCAGGAGCCTAAGCCTAGCTGCTAATGAGGACTGACTGTATAAGAGGAGCATAGCTTGAAAAAGTGCCTCTTTGCCAGGTCAGCAGTGGTAATCCTAGCTGCCTTCAAATGTCTGACAATCGAAAGACTTCATTGCCTTTCTTGGGAGTTTTGCTTCCAGTCACTTTACAGCCTTCTACATCAGCCATCCCAAGATTTCCAAACCAGTCCCAAGTATTGCTTGTGCTAGTGAGAGGGGGGCTATGCAGATTACTAGACGGGAAATGGAAAACTGACCTAATCCCTCCCCCAAAAGTAAATAGGCAAACTGCTGTCCTTGTTCCAAGGTGCCAAAATCTGATGGGGCTATCCTTCTTATTAAAAAAAAAATCCCTAGCCTAATTTTGCTTTTTAAGGGTGAAACAATAATTTGAATTGCCCACTGAAAACCGTAATCACAGTGTTTAAAACAATGCAAGGCATGTTTGCCTATTACTGTGATCATGTGGTAATTGCAGCTATCGCCTGATGACCTGGAGACAGGAGAATGGCATTGAGTCAGAAAATAAGAGCCATCCCAAGCAAAGATCAGATGCTTGGGTCAAGCAATCAGCATTGAGAGTTCCCTTCAGGTAGGAAAGCAGAAGGCTCACAGAAACTGCATTTAAAGGAAGCAAAAACAGTAGGCTTCTTCCCTTCCGTCAAGGGAAACTTGCCTCCTGGAAGCTCTATTAAGCATGCTCAGATGCATTTTGTAATTATTGAAGAGCCATGCGCTCTTTGAAGGAAAGCTGCAAGCCAGGGGCTCTGGGGGAAGCACTTGCTCAACTGAGAGCAATTTTATCTTAGCCCAGGTAAGTAGGTGAGTGTCTATTTGCAAGTCTGCTTTTGTGTACCCATCAAGAGTAACATGCAGTTATGCTTTCGGCCACTGTGTGCCTTTGATTCCTGCACTCAGTTGCAGAGCACACAGTGAGTGATTTCAGAGAGGGAAAATTGAAAATGGCTTCCAAATAATGACTAACCTAAGTGATAGCCACAATGTGTCGCATTGGCCCTTGTAACGTTCTGGCATGTTCCAGAGAATTTACACCCCAGGAGGTGACTGATGCTGGTGTGGGGCAGCCCAATCCTGAGCAGCCTAGCCGCCTGAGTGAGCAGTGGTAGCCAGGCGACTACAGCTGCATCCCGCAGCAGTCGGGCAGCCGCTGGAGGCTACGCAGGAGAAGGGGATGTTTGTCCCCTTTCCCTGCAGTAAGGGCATGGGCAGGTGAGTGGTCTACTTGCCTCTGTGCGGGCTGTTTAGAAATAGCCCAGAAACTCCTTCCCACACTATCCAGAATCCCTGCAACTCCAGCAAGAGGTAACTTCTCGCTGGTGTTGTGTCGCCACCTCTGGGTGGCGAGGGGCTAGTGGTGCTGCAGTGTGGGCAGTGTGAGCTTACTGCCCGCATCGCACGTGCCTTATGACACCTTGCACATGTTTTGCAACACCAGTGCGGGTGGTACGCTCGTACCACCAGCACTGAGGGGCTCAGGATTAAGCCCTAAGTCTTTGGCACCTGGTGCCAGAATGATATGATGGCTAGCACTACATATTATGGGGAGTCATGAGAGTATGGATGGCACCATGATTGTATTACATTAACGCTAAGGATCTGCAACGTAATAATCCACCACTTCTTTCTTCTGTGCTTCTAAGGTGACAATCAGAATATGATGTCTTTTGACATCTGCCTGCTAAGGTAACCTTGGTTCAAAGTATCAGACCAATCCTAAAACTGGCCCTTACTCCGTCATTCAGTCGTTAAGGTTTGTTGAGCAGGTTCCTGATAGCAGCCGCAGCCGCCGCCGCCATTCCAGCCAGTGAGCGCATGAAGCTGTCATTGGCCAATGGCACCTCCTTTCCTAGGCCTCCTCAAATCAGGAAGCTCTAAACGGTGGGCTTAGTAAGCCTCACTTTACCTCTACAATGCATCAGGGAACTCACGAATGAACCGTCCCCAAAATCTGCACTGTGACCAAGTGTGGCCCATTATTACCAAAAACTCACACCTAGTCAAAATAGATCAAATCAAACACGGCGACCCAGCTACTGGGTTAGGTAGCAGCCACCCAAAGGCTGGCTAAAGAAAAAAATTCCTAGCCAGAACTTGCCTAATCCTATCCTGCTTGTGCCGTGGGTTGCTGGGCTGTCATTTCTCCTTGAACCGAGACTGAGGGGGAGGGAGGCATGAGGGCTTTAAATTCATGATCCCTGAAAGGCTCCCACTTGGCTGGCCGGCCTAAGACCACTTTGTTGCTTCATGCGCCCATCCAGCAAAGGCAGTTGCCCATACATGCATGCACGCAACAGCCTGACAAGTGCTCAGGGCATCACACGAAGGCCGTTCCCGTCCCTTGCACATCATCATTGTAAGCACGTGCTCCAATTTTCAGTATTGCTCTCGAAATAGTATAGTTTATAGAGGGAAGTTATGTTTCCTTTAATGGGCCTTGGATTCAATCCATAGTTAGAAGCACCTTTTAAAATGCAAGCCAATGTTGAGTTGCAGTCAACTAAAAGGTTTTTAGGAGAAATAAAACTTTTCCCCCCACACATTGCTCTATGTACATTAATCCCTGTAGAATGCATTTGAAGTACCACCCTATTTCATACTTCCTCACCTTTTCCAGAGGGGAAGGGAGGGCAAGACCTTATTCCTATCACACTTTGCAAATTTCATGCCAGTGCCATTTTCTCTTTGGCATCTCAAGATACTAGAGAGTGAGGTGAAAGTAATGTGTGACATGGGCTTGAGTATTAAAAACAGGCATGACCAAAATAGGTCAAGCACAGTTTTAAGGAGCTGTTAAGCTGGTGAGCGACACAAAATAGGTTGGCAATTATCCAGGAGTGCCTGTCTGACCATGAAGTCAGGGGTGAGCAGTGAGGTAGCCAGGTTTGCATGTGCAGTGTGGTGATTATTCAAGAAGATGGCAAAAGACTCCAAAAAGATTTTTCCAAGTGCCTGGACAACAACTTTGCAAATCAGGTCCAGTATCAGTAAGTGTAACATTGGCAAAAATATTTGGGCAAGAAATCCCAATCCTATCCAGCATCCCAGCACTAAAGGAGCTATGCAAACGGGGCATGTGCTGCATCCTTCAGTGAGGGGGGCAGTCACGGAGGCCATCTGAAGGTGTTTGCTCTCTTGCTCTGTTAGTACTCCATTGCACCTGTAGCCCGGCCCAAGGAAGGGAGTGGTGCCAGGATCCAGCACTTAGGCCAGATCCAAACCCCGCGCCCAGGCCCAGTCAGCCTTACACAGGCTGCTCAGAGTTGAATCAGCTATTTCAATGGCGCAGCTCACAGTCGCTCTGTTTGGATTGCTGGGGCATTACTTGTATTAAGAGGAATGAATTCTCCTCACTCCAAGTTGCACTGTGTGCAACTCCAACCCTGTGCTAGATATGGGGCAGGACGGCTGGCCTCCCTATTCCTGCATGGGGTTAGGATAGGGCTGCCCATTCTATTTTTTTGAAGTGATGCCCAAGGCAGCTTCCAACAATAAGTGTTGGGATCATTCAGTATCCGGTTCCCCGGCTGGCCCCGTCCTTTCCTGGGGTTGTCAAGTGAGTCTGGGACCCCGGGGATGTGCTGCTCCAAGGACTGGGGGCAGGTGGTGAGTGGTGAGGCAGAGCGACAAGGCAAGTGGGAGGTGCCAAGCCCAAGCAGCCTGAGGCACTGCGCTCCAGGAGGGCCCAGTCTGGTTGCGAGGGACTCTGCCCAGTAGTGTCATCCTGTAATGAGCTGCCGGAATGCTAGGCGGGACTAACCTCTTGATTGACAGGCAGTCCGTGACATGTCGCCGCCGGCCGCGGGGGCTCCCTCCAGTTGGTGCGCCCCTCCGCTGCTTGCCTAGGCACCCAGCGCGCGCCCCAGGCAAGCGGGCACCCCCTCCGAAGCCAGGGGTGCCCGCACGGTGGGCGGGCAGGCGGCGACGCATCACGAACGGGCAGCCAATCAGGCGGTAAGCCGCCTAGCGTTCCGGCAGCTCATTACAGGATGACACCGCTGACTCTGCCCCTCAGACACACCTGCGGGGGACGGGACGCACCCCAGCACAGGCGCAAGCATTGGCCTACAGGCTGCAGGCCTGGCTGCCAGCCTGATGAGCGCTACGTGTTTTGCCACCAGTTTTTTTTGTGTTAGTAGCAATAAGAATATGCAGCCACCTCCCAGAAGATGTCATCCTGAATACCCATAGTGCCCCAGGGTGTTGCTATGTAAAAACTAAAAGTGTACTTTTTGTTGAAAAGCAGTATATAAGCATTATATAAATAATAATAAAATAACATTTGACCATAAAAATGTATATTTCTGGTTGAACATCTCAAAAATGATATGACAGAAAAGTGCCAAAGAGGCAACCAAAATTATCAAGGAGCTTGGAACACGTTTCCTACAAGGAAAGGCTAATCTTGTGCGGACTTGTCAATTTATAAAAATTTGGCCTCAGTGGGCTATGATAGAGGGTTATAAAATTATTCATTGAAAAATAAAGTGGATAGTAGAAAAATGCCACCCTGCAGGTTTGGGACAAAATCAAGTACTTCTTCACATAGAGCATAATAGACAATGGAATGTCCTGCCACAAAATGTGACAGCCACTGCTTTAGATAGCTTTAGAGGGGATTCGACAAAGAGACGTATCAATGGCGAATAACCGCTATTGTGGTTCAGAGACACTGTTGAAAAAAGAATGCTGGGCTAAGAGGGCCATTATTCTGAACCTGTATGGCAATTTGTATTTTCGTAAATATATTCTCCTTTAAGGCAAGAGAATCCATAGAATATCAATTCCTGAAAGAATGAAGGAAATCATTGACTGTCATTGTTAATCTACTGAGTGCTTTTCTTTCTCAGTAGGACTTAAATTAACTTCATTAAAGAGGTGATATTTAGAGAGTCATAAAAGAGCACATAATTTTGAGTTCATGCTCAAAAGAAGCAATTGGCATGTTTCGAGGGTTTGCCCAGAGTGTAAAGAAATCACTGAACCTGTTCCACTGATCCTCAGTACCTAAATACTGAAGGCATGACAACACATCTAGATGCTGGAGTCCATTGCTCATGCTTTTTATTTTAATGGATAGATCCTGGAATGGGTCAAATGTTAGTATTAGTTTGTTTCCATCTCTCAGCCGCGTATATACAGCACTGGTAAGATTGAAGTCTGTAGGTCCATTTAAAATTTCTGAAGTCCATGCAAAGAGTGGCAGTAAATTGCTGGCTAAACAGCTTGGCATTAGCATTTAAAAAGCTAAGCATTTCTCACCATATCAGGAAAAAAAAAATCAATATGTCTCTAGTGGGTTGGGTAGAGCTTTAAAATATAATATTATACATTGATTTTATGACTCTGTTTCTTTCTCATACTTATGCTGATGTACTACACTTCTTAGACATTAAAAATATTATTCCTGTGCCCTCTTATTATTATAACTGGGAAGAAAAGATTATTCAGACACTTCAAAGGCTTGAACTGCAATAACATTTTAAATCCCATAACACAGCAACCATCAGTCTGTACATCAGAACTTAGTTCTGTACTCTGAGATAAGAAGTCTGCACTGCCAAAGGAAAGGTCAAGCACAAGGGAATCTGGATGGACTAACATCACCAGGCATCTCTTCCTGATCAAAGGATAATTTGCAGCTTAAGCAAAAGAGGTTAATTCTCCTTTTCGGAACTATATCAAATAGTTTGACATTGTACTGATGGGAATAGCCATGCATGTATTCTGACCACATTAAATTCAGACATGGGGAATTAACTGTGTACAGTACTATCTCCTTAAGTCCAGCATCCAGATCCCAAGCCCTTTTTCCACTCAATTGTGGAGGTCTCCATTAAAATAAGCAGCTGTAATATACATAAGGGAATACAATTGTTCCCGTATGTAAGGATAAGCGTCTGCAGTGCGGGGAGGAGGGAGTTCTGCCTGAACTTGAGCTAGCTAAATAGCTGCACAGGTCCAACTAGCTTCATAGCTGGTGCAGGTCCACGTGTATCCACGCTGCAGGATCAGGTCTGGGAAGGGGGTTAGGATTCGGTGGTCACCATTGCAGCTGAGACAGTGGCATTCCTACAGTTGGAAAACGCTACGTGTAGCAGGAACTTGAGCTCCTGTGTGACGCAACCCCTCCCTCTTGCCTCCAGAGCCATTCACAGCTTGGAGAGCTGGCGTGGAGCCTTCACTCTCCAAGCCGCAAATGGCTCTGGAGGCAAGGGGGAAGGGCCACATTACACAAGAGCTCAGGTTCCTGCAACACTTAGTGTCCCCCGCTGGTAGGAACCCCACTGCGCTGAGCCTTTCCCCTTCCTGAACCTGACTCATCCATCCCTGTCCCTGTCTCAGCCCCATTCCACTTTCCCCCTGCCCCTATTTTGCCCTCCTGCCTCTTCCGCCACCTGACTTCCATCAGCAGTGTCTTTGCACTGCTCCAGAGGATGCAGGAAGATTCAGGACTTCCTGCTGGCACTCATGCTGCCAGAACTCCTTATATGACTGGCTTTATGGTAGTCAGTGCCAGAAGAAGAGGTGCTCTCACAACAACCCAGATAGGATGGGGCTGTAAGATTGCAATCCTACATAAGCTTTCCTAGAAGTGGGTAAGTAACATTGAACACTATAGAACACCATAGGACTATGCATGAGTAGACATGCATAGCAGTGCCCTTTGAGAGAGCCCACCCAAAGAGCTCTACCTTTCCATTCTGTTGGCTGTGTGCACGTGCTGCACGCCAGCCGCCTGGGTGGGACAATATATATGGGACAAAAATGGCACATAATCTCTCGTTCATCAATTGCGCAAAGTGCTGTTTCTCTGTTGTATCACTCATGTTCGGGGACCACTATAGACAGGTTAATTTCATCCTTCAGTTATCATAAGAATGAAGAATGAGATCGGAGTGTGATTTCATCCCTCCAGTTTTTGCTGCTGCCTCTTCCTTTTCTTCTTCCAGAACGGCCCCTTTGAAAAGCTAGTTTGCAGACTCACACAAGCACAGGGTTATTGGCTGTTCATGACTCTAGAGGAATGGTGTATGCCTTTCATTTACCGGCATCACCATCATTTATATCCGCTCCCACCTGAAAAGTAAATCAAGAAATTAGCTGAAGGCTTGGTCGTGAGTAATTACACTTGGACTGCATATCTCAGGAGTTTGCTCACCATCCATCCATCCTTTTTTTCTTATTGATTGTGCTGTAAAGAAACACATTACAAAGCTAATGTATTTGTTCTGCAATTGGACTGAATATCTCATTTGCTTCTGCAGCCCTAGTATTTGCAAAGAGGTGTTGGAGGGTGCTGCATGAGGAAAACCCAATTAAGGTGATTAATTTGGAAATGGCTTTTTGGTGTGCTTTAGCACCTCAAAAAATATGTTGTGACTATTGCATGAATAAAGAGTTGACTTACAGGGCAATCCAATGCATCTGTATCAGAAGTAAGTCCCACTGTGTTCAGTGGGGCAAACTCCCAGGAAAGTGTGTGTAGGATTGCAGCCTTATTTCCTAATGCAATGATATTCAAACTGGTGGGTCAGGTAGGTCGCGGAAAGCTGGGAGCAGTGTTCTTGGAAACTGCAGACCTTACTCTTGTTATATCCCTTTTGTGAGTGTTAATAGTTTGAATTTTCAAGTGAGGTTTTTTTTTTAATTGTTTTTTGTTCAGTGGTTTTATATAATATTTTGTCCTAATTTTGCTTTCTGTCAGGATCGTTTCATGGTTATACAATTGCTGCAGTCCAAGAATGCCAGTTTGCATTGCAGGAGTGTCATTTTATTATGTTACAATGACAGCACTTCCTGCTTCATGATGTCACTTCCTGCCACAACATCACTTCCAGGTTAATGACATCACTTCCGGTGGGTTCTGACACACCATTCTAAAAAGTGGTTCCTGATCTAAGAAGTTTGAATACCACTGTCCTAACAAATATATCTTAAAGTGCAGCCTTTCCATGCATGTAAGACAATTCGTAAGCACAGAGCATTGACTTCTGCACAAAACCTTTATTTTGATGGACCCCTGTGCAGCCATAAATTTTGTGGGCAGGGAATCCTTTATCAGTAGAATCCTAGATTTCTACTCATCTTTAGCAAATAAATTTTTGCAACTGTAGAATGAACTGTCTGGTTCTATACCCTACAAAATCTATACCTGTGGAAAAAAACCCAAAATGGAAAGGTCTACAGCAGGCATTTGTCAAGTGAGTGGAAAAGCAGAACCAGCATCACATTGAAGAAAAAAATGAAGACCTTTTTACATTTGCATGATATTGAACTAAGCAGGTCAATAGGCAGTAAAGGAGATGGGACAAACCATTGTGGGATAAAAGGGATGCCTGTTATAGCCAACTCTTTAAAAACTATTGTCCTCAGGGATAGGAGGTGTACACTCATGAGCCCTCTTCAGGCATTGCTATGAATATGTGAAGAGGGAGGGCTGAGCATGTACCACAAGGCACTTGCGGGGGCATTACAGGATGCCTGTTGCCTGGCAGGGAAACCTCACCACTCCAAACAGTGGTTGGCAGCTCGGCATGGCAGGAAGAAAGCCCTCCTGCCCCCCCCCCCTTTTCAGCTGTCTGAGCAATGGGCCTCGGAACCCAGAAATAACTGGGGATGATGTAATCATCAGTCACTTCTGGGAGGCGCATGCGGCATTTGCCATGTGCAGGGTGCTGCAGATCCCAACAGTTTGGGCACCGCTGATGTACCAGTTAGCTATGCTCCATGATCATGCCCTCCCCCATTCTCCCTGTGTTCTAGAACTCCGCACTACCTTTTCCTATCCCTCCCTCAGGTAACTCTGTTCCAAAAAGCAGCTCTACTCATAGAATTTGTGGGTAGATGAGAGGTAGAGAACATCATCATGGCACTATCCACCTAGCACTCACAACAGTACCCACAAAACACATGTCTATTGTGATGGGAGCTCAGTTTTTCTTTTCCTGCATACTGCCACAACGAGCACATAACAGTACGAACCAGACTGATCAGAGATGATGACAGGATACAACAAATGAATGCATCTATCATGTGCGATGACAGTTCCACAATACTGCCACTATGCGGGAAGATTGGTTTCAGCGGTGCTGCAGTGATGTGCACAGTAGCTGAGAAAGGGACATTGATAAGAAGGCTTCAAAAAAATCACTCTTTTTTGAAAGTTTTAATAACCTCTCTATTCTTTAGGAAGACATTCCAAAGTTTTTCTGCATGCTGGGTAGCCATGAATTATTGCCACAATTTAAAAACAAAAAAAGGCAATTCATTCCCCCCCCATGGCTACAATAGATTCCTCACACCACTTCCTTGTGCAATAATTATTGTCAATTTATTATCAATTATTGTCAATTAAGGAAACTAATAATGGGTGAGTACTTTGAAAAGCATTCCTCGTGATTTAAATTCACATGAAACGCCGAACACAATTTGTCAATTTTGTTGGATTTTGGTCATTTGGGGAAGGCATGAAACTGTCACATCACGGGACACTTTGCAAGAAGGCGCGTATATGTGGAGAGAGAGAGAGAGAGAGAGAGAGACTATATGTATAATATGCACACATTAAAAATAGGGCATCTGATCTGAACAGGTTCTGAAATCATTTCCCTTCGAAGCTACTAAATTCCAATGCATACATACTTGGTATAATAAAAATCTAGTCACGGCAAGCACATGAAGTTTGTTGGGCAGCCTGATCCTAAGCTGTGCTGGTGCAAGGGCTGTCTGGCCCCCACTGTATCCAGTGCAGTTTAGGAGAAGGCTGGAGGGCTACTTGGGGTGGGATAAGGGGATTTATTTCCCAGCCTGCCCAATGGGGCGGCACAGGCCTCTCCATCGGCACTGCTTACTCTCTGAGTGCCACAAATGTGCTTGGTGCAGTGGCCAGAGAGGCTAGCTTGGCTAGCTCTGAAGCTGCAGGCTTGTGCTCTGAAGCTGAAGGAGCTATACAGGGTTCCTCTCCTCCTTTTGCCCTGACTGTAACCCTGTGAGGCTGAGAGAGAGCTCACGTTTACCCAAAAGGCTTCATGGTGTGTGGGAATTTGAACCTGGCTATTCCAGGCCTGATAGCCCAATCCTAGTCCCATGCTGGAATAGGCAGGCCAACTGGCCTGCACCATATCTAGCGTGGGGTTGGGGGTGGCTGCAGTGCAACCCAGGGCAAGGGGAATCAATTCCCATTGTCCAGGGTCATGCAGCAGTGGCCCAAATGGGGCTACTCAGATAGGCTCCACCAGTGGTGGGATTCAAATAAATTAACAACCGGTTCTATGATGTCATAGCTGGAGCAGAAAACCCCCCGAAGCCAGCCGAGGTAAGCAAGTGGGCGGGGCCAGGCCATTTAACAACCGGTTCTATAGAACCTGGGCGAACCCCCTGAATCCCACCACTGGGCTCCACCCATTTTGGTGGCACAAATCCAAGCAGCCTGGAGCAAGGTTGGGCGGGGGTTAGGATCCGGCATCAGTTCCAGATCCTGGCATCACTCCCCTCCCTGGGCTGGTCTGCCCAGGGGACCACCCTTCCACTGCCTCCCCTGCCCCACTCTGCCTCTCCCCTGCCCTCCTGAATTCCCCACGCTGGCTTCCCTAGGCAGGCCTTACCTGGGCTCCACCAGTGTGGGAAGTGGTGTAGGGAAACCAGAGCTCTTCCATGCGCTGACCTCCCGTCCTCCTGATTTGTTGCAAATGTGCTTTACAGCGCATTTGCAACACTCCTGGGCCGGCACAGGAAATTCGTCCTGGCCCACCCTGCACTTGGATTGTGCCCCGAGTCCAACTCCCAAATCTCAGTTGAACTTCCCTGTATAGCAATATACCTTTGACTCTCAGGCTCAGGAGACAAAGCAAGACCATCACTCTCATGCTTTGCTGGGGCATATCCAGAGGTTGTTGGAAATGCTGGATGCGGTGGACCTTGGTCTGATCCTGCAAGGGAATGCTTATCTGATGGGGATTTGCTTCCAGGTGATGGCATTGTTGGTTGGCTACCATGCTACATGGTAAATGTATGAATTGGGGCAAAGCAGCAACAGGATAAAATGTGTAACTATACATTACGTTCAAGACTTCATTTGATTATGTGTTCTGATACTTCTTTATAAGTCGTAGCTGCAGGAGTGGGAGGCAGCACTGTGGTGATGAACCCTTTCAACTTGTACGAGGGCTCCAGGGAAAAACACCCCTCCTCTTGAAGTGGTTATTTGTTGCTGTTACTACATATATAACACAGGCAATGAAAGTGGGAATAAAGCAGTACAGCACAGTGCTTTGCTGGATGTGGGTTCTGGCTATTGCATGAGCAAATCCCATTCTGCTGACAAGGAGATCCACAGATAGGACTGCAAAGCTTCTCACCACCACCACCACCTCCACCACCATTACATGTGCTTATTTGCTGAGGAACAAATGCCTCAAAAACTCTGTCCATGGCTTAGCTAAAATACCCTGGGCTGACACTGCCTGGTTCCATGGGAAGGGAAGACCATTCAGCAAGTTGCCAAAGAATTTCTCATCAGCCTCAGAGATGATTAAATGTGTCTCCTTGAAATGTCTACCCTGGACAGGTTTCACGACAAATGAGCCTTACTGCTGTGTGGATGTTGGTCGACGGGCATTTTTCAAAACAGCAGCAGGCATTCATTAGGCTCATCATACAATCTTGACAACGCGGCTTGCTTTACTACTGTTCCTGTGGAATCACTTGCGTATGAGGACTCGGAAGTAGGGCTGCCAGCTCTAATTGAAGCTATTCCTGGAGATTTATTTATTTTGGCCACATATTTATTTATTAGATTGGTGCTTTAACCAGGCAAACGCTGTTCAAATCTCCTGGATTGCTTTCATTTGTCTCCTGGACTGATGCTGATTCCTGGAGACTTGAGGTCAATCCTGGAGTGTTACGAACGCTATTATTTCTGAATCACGTAACTCGCTTGCCCAACCTGCAGATACTGTCAGTGACTAACAGCCCAATCCTTCAGGCTTGCTGCATCCACCAGCACTGCTTTACAGCTGCTGCAAAAGGCACACTGGCAGTACGCAAAATAGCGCACTGCTGGAGTGCCAGCCGGGAGGCCAGAAGCTTCCTGCACTCGGTGGAGGAGTGTGCTAGACCCAGCAAGGCTTGTAGTATGTCAAGGGAGATAGGAAGTGGTAGGGAATGGTGGAATGGGTCAGAGGGGAGTGCCTGCAGGAAGGGATGAATCTGGCGATGATGGCACATGGTGAATGCTATCCCCTTCAGAAGCAGCATCCCTACCTTCTTTCTCTCCTGGGCTTGTGCCAGTAAAATCACCACTGCCAGTCCAAAGAGACCCAGGGCACAATCCTAATCTGGAGTTAGGTTGGCACAGTTAGGCCAGCACAAGGGACACTACCTTGTATGTTTGGACCATTCTCGGAGTCAGAGAGGCCAGCACACAGATGTCCACCATCCTCCCTGACTCCGAGAATGGTCCAAATATGCTTTATGGTGGCCCTTGTGCATGCCAAACGTTGTTGGCGTAACTGTGCCAGCCTAACTCCAGATTAGGATTGCGCCCCCAATGAAGAACAGGAGGCATATGGTAGGGTAACGGGATTTAAAATCTGCTTTCCCTTCCAAAGACTCCTGATTCCCCCCTCCCCCAGTGAATAGAGCATGTATCTTTTCAGCACTGCAACCCCGGGGGGAGGGTGGTTGGTAGGGAGGAAGGACCGGGCAGTTAGTGTTTAAAATAAATCAAGAACAGACTGATGATATGGGGACCTGTGCTGAGTCATCCTTAGGGGTACAATATTCTTCAACTGCATCCTAGGAGGCAAAAACGTTAAGAAATGCTTATCTTTTATACAGCACTAGCTTTTTGTGACCCGGCGTTGCCCGGGGGGGGACAAATTATCCCAAGCCTCTATTAGGAGAAGGAATGAATACAGGGACACAATCAAGCAAAAGAGCGAAATGAAACGGTCACACTCACTGAACAATGTCTGCAGGTCCTGAGCTTGGATTGCACTCACTGAGCTGATACACAGGAAGAGTACTCAAAAACGAAAGTGAAACGTCTTCCCACTGCCTCACTTGCCCAGGCTGGAAAGAGCATGATCCAGAGAGTTGCAGCACCCAGTCGGATCGTAGCTGGACCTATTTCCAGAGAGCTCACTGGCCACCTCTTCCTGTTTCTCATACTTCAGTGCTATCCTACCACAGGACCTGCAGAATCCTTTGTGACCACAGGGTGGCAGCACAATTTCACTCCAATACAATCCCCTTGCTGTCCCTCCCCCCCGGGGGCTGTAGGGGGGTCTGACCCCCACAGTGTTCTTTGCTAGGCCACAAGGTGTATTCCTGCCAAGTTTCGTGCAGATCGGGCCAGGCGCTGAGGAGCCTATGCATAACATACATACATACATACACACCCACATACATACACACACACATACACACATACCCACGTCCGTTTTTATATATATAGATATAAGCTGAATAAAGAGCTATTATATATGTTTCACCCAATTATTGTATAGGCTTGCTTGGATCTGTGGTTAGGTTATATGTACGGTAGATCCAGAGAGCAGATGCAATGTAATGGCAATCCAGTACAATCCTGAACCCCATACAGAAGTTAATCCCACTGTGTTAAATAGGGCTCCCCCCCCCCCGCCCCCTGAAAGTGTGTTCAGTATAGGACTGCAGCCTGAGACTGAGCTGCCAATCAGGATCTCTCTGGTTCAAATGTTGCCTCTGCCATAAACTAGATGTCCCCTATCAAGCTGTTCTCTCTTTCAGCCTCAGCTCTCCAACTGCAGTATGGAGATAATAATACTTACCTTGCAAGCATGTTGTCAAGACTGCAACAAGATAATACACGAGAAGCATTTTGCACATTCAGATGATATACAAATGCTAAGCTTTATTAAGTGTGACAGGCTCTCTTTTTCACTTCAAATAATATATATTGATGATCAATCTTTATTTAAACATTTGTCGACTACCCTTCCAAGACCTTACACTCAATGTAACCCACAATAAAAATCTCACTAGATAATGAAAAAAATAGCAAAACAGGTGCCCAAAAAGTTAAAATGTTTTTAAGGAGGAACAAATTGTACACCCAAAGAATCTTGGTTTTATTAATTTCTCAATAGATTGGAAAATGCATAAAGAAACACCTGAAGAGTTTTTCCTGAAATGTCTTAGAACACAAAATCTATTCCAGTAAGGCCTTTGGCAAAATAATACACCCGTTTACTACTTATTGTGCAAAGCTGGTGAGTTTGATCTCAATTGAGTAATAATTGGGGCTTTTCTCTCTTTTTTTTGTGCAGACGGACAAAAGAAAGTTCAAGAGGATTTCGATATAGACATGGATGCACCAGAGACAGAAAAAGCCGCAGTGGCGATACAGTCTCAGTTCAGAAAATTCCAGAAGAAAAAGGCTGGATCACAATCCTAGTTACTACCTCACATTTTCCACTGGCACCACTTCCTGGTCTGTCAGGAAATGAGGAAAAAAAATCTAGATGCATGTACAGATATTACCACTATTTAAAACTCCATTGGCAGGTAATTAAAAATAATGAAGCTTGTTGTGTGGCTTAAACTCTATGTTTATCTGCAGTCACATTTCTTCTGTAACTCACCATTTTACTGGATGTTAAAATAAAATGTTAGGATGAAGTTACTTCAGCTGTCAGCCTTGATCTGTCTTGTTATATTAACCCAGCCAGCCCAACGTTACAAATGACAAGAGCCCAGATGCTGGTTTTCCTCTTCACTTAAAGCTTGGAGACATAAATACAGCCCTTACGTTACCAACTTTTTTTTTTTTTTTTTTTTTTTGCTTAGGAATGAGTGTACAAACTCTCAGCGCAGCTTACCTCATTTGATAAATCCAGATGCCTACCATATGGGACAGTACACAATCATTCCCCACCGCTCTCCAAATGAGGTGACTGTGAAGACACCTCATTAGCTAACAGTTTGGGGAGGGATTCATATACATTTAAGAGTATATGTTTTGACATATGCTCTTGCTTGACATATAAACTTGCTTGACATAAGAACATAAGAAGAGCCCTGCTGGACTGGACCAAAGCTCCATCTAGTCCAACTTCCTGCATCCCACAGCGGCCCACCAGATGCCTCAGGGAGCACACAAGACAACAAGATGTCTGCATCCGATTGTCACTCCCCTGCATCTGGCATTCCGAGGTAGCCTACTTCTAAAATACGGAGGTTGCACCACCCATCATGGCCTGTAGCCTAAGATGAACTTTTCCTCCAGAAATCTGTCCAATTCCCTTTTAAAGGCACCTAGGCCAAATGCCACCACCACCTCCTGTGATAAATGTATATGATATGTGCCACATCTGATAAACTTCAGGTGGTTTGAAAGCTGCAATGTTTAAGAAACATTTAAATTCTTAAATATATGTTCTCACCCTGTACATTAAACTTTATACCAGTTAAATAATTACTTAATGCTTGAAAAAAAATTCTTATTTATCTTTTACCGTATGTTAATGGGGATGCAAAAACAAGTTCAGCCAGCGTATTGCCAAGAGATGCACATTATTGTCAAAAAGCGCAACTGGCTCACAAGCCATGGCTTTTGAGATGGTTTGGATGAACAATCATCCGTGGTAGATGGCGGGAGGCACATACACCCCCAGCCAGTGATTTGTGGGGAGCAATTGAAATATGATCTGCTTGGTGTGCATATCATTCATTTGCTCTTGTGGATTGCGGTTCTCACCTATTCAATGGCAATGTATCCCCAGTCCAATGATTTATTTCCACAAATGACAAGCCACACACTTTGACGCCTTTGTACTTAAAGATAAGGAGATCTTAAAACTCATGTCCCAGCGATTTTAGGCTCTCCCTCCAAAAGCAACGGTTTTTATCTGATTGATATTCTGAATTATTTCAGATTACAAAGGGATACAAGACGGGAAATTATATACCATATATTATGCACACCAAGAGACATAAAACATATTGCCATAGGGAAGCATATTGGTCTTTTTATCCTAAATATTATTGACAGTGACAGTTTTATTCCCAGAACGGCAGTTAAAAGAGGGCCGCATAAAATTAATAGGGAGCTGTTCCACTCCAGTTGGCACTGGCTAAATTTTTCTGCTGCTTTTGCATGCAGATTCGCATACAAGCTGGCAGATATTGAAGGTGAGCTACTTGCATCAGCACAACGCTCTCTGCCTAATACATTTAGTAGTAAGCTTTTCTGATGGGATCACAAGCTGTTCTAATGGGATCATAAATAAAAGGCAGCAGAGGAGGAAGGGGCTGTTCCCACCATCTGTCAGTCAGTCACAGGATGCTGTGGTGGCTGCATTGCCCAAGCCACTGTCTGTGCCGCCATATGCTCAGTGCAAATCTGCTTTGCTGCTGCAAAGTTTGTGAAACTACACACAGCACAAACTGGAGCCGAGGACCAAAAGGATTTCAACAAGACACAGATTTGACTCAAAAGAAAGCGTTCCCTGGAATGTCATCCCTCCATGCAACAGAGTGCACTTTAGTTCCTATTTTAGATCACGACCAATCCAGGTGTGTCTGTCTAAAATATATGTCTTTGGTACTAGTGAAATCAGTGGCCCTATAGATAAAAGTGTTAGCCTTAGTACAGCGATGGCCAAGCTTTTGTGCTCAGTGTGTCAAAACTTTGGAAAATGCTTAATTTGACTCTGCTGGCATGTCAATCCCCCTCCCAAACAAAAGAGAAAGTTCTTTATATTCACTTACTTAAACAAAAGAGACAGTCCAATCATGCATGGTTCTATGTATTACATAAAGAAACATCAAATAATAGCAAAAAATGAAAAATAAGTAAAATAAACTCAGTTTTTGTCAGGTGTCGGTGAACACTGGTGTGTCACCCCAAACACTGTGGTGTGTAACCTTTGACACGTGGGTCATAGGTTCGCCATCACTGCCCTAGTACTTAATTCCTTAATTCAGCATTAAGGAATAATAAACTGAGGGCCCCTCAGGATCCATCCTTAAAGACAGCTAGCCAACCTTATTCTTGTATTTGACTATGCAAGTGTTCGAGATTTGACTATTCAAATAACCAATGGTATGTGGAGAATAGGTCCATCTGCTTCTGACTTTGTGCAGATTCTCTTGGTTTAAGTCAGGCAGTGCAATCCTAAACTGCCAGGCCCCTGTAGGGACAGTGTTGCCAAAATGGCTACTGTGGCATCCTATGGGCTCTGCGGCAGCCGTGGGAGGCTCTTCAGGGAACAGAGAAATTTGTCCCCTTCCTCTGGGCAAGGGCGCTGGCATAGGGCGCTGGCCCATTCTGCTGGCATAGACTTAAGAACCTCTGTGTAGGTGTGGAGGTTAAGACATGGAGGATAAGATGCCAGTGCCATCCCTGCCCAGGCCTGCTCCACCCCTGCCCCCCCCCCGTTCTGCCCTCCCCACCCCTTGCCCCCTCCAATGAACACACCACCAGTGGTGGTAAAACTTACCACCGGGTGGTGTGGCGTCAGATAAAGATAAATGATACTTAATAGACGAAGAAGAGCAAGGAGAGGCTATCATTTGATATATAAGGAACCCTAACCCTCTCCGCTCCATTTTCAGTGCTTCCATTGTGAATCTGTTCTTTCAAACATACCCTGATGCATGTATAATTGGTTAGGGATGACATTCCAGGGAATGCTTTCTTTTGAGTCAAATCTGTGACTTGTTGGACATTTACAATGTCCAGATCAGCTAACCAATCCGAAAAACGGCCAGCATTGAGACTGGAGCAGACAGAAATTCCCTGACAGCCTGTTAAGTTGTATTATTTACAGGAGCAGGAAAACGCTGATGAACTAAGCACTGTTCCAAGGCGGAAAGACTCTCGTTCTTCATTTTAAAATAATCCCCTATAATATGGTCAAAAACGTTCCTCGAGTTTTCCAGCCATGGATTCAAACACATTGTGGGATTTAGTCCCACTGTTTCACTTTTACGTGTGGAAAGCATCTTCAGGGGGTAGAAGAATTTTGTAGGCTGGAGATGCTTTCCACAGGTGAAAGTGAAGTTGGTATTAAATCCCACCATTTTAATCCATAGCTTGGAGACTTGAAAAACATTTGAAACTGTGTTTTAGACTCACCCAGCCATGAAAGTCTTAGTTTATTTGTAATTCCCCATAAAAGTTATTTTTCAAGTCGACTGTGTTTCTAACTTCAGCCTAGCCGCCTGTTAAACATGGTTGAATACTCCAAACATTTTGTGGCTACAGTACAACAGATAATCACCTGGCCTAACCCAGGTGAAGAAATGAGGGGTGGATGGGGGACGACAACAACCTTGGAGATGCTATAGATTCCTTTTTATTTCAAAGGAATGCTCAAGACTCAGCCTCTCACATTTGTAAAATGTGTGATACAGACATTTAAAAATCTGAGCTTGTGTTCAACCCTTCTGGCAGCCGTACCTCCCAGATGCCTTGTTTATTCAGTTAATTCCGCTACAAAATATAATGTCAATAAATATTGGCTGCTATACCTCAGTTCCCTACACAAGCAGATGTGCGCCATGTCTCAGGGAGGAGGCCAGGGAGCTCTGTAAATAACGTTGGACTGCCTCACACACACAAATACAGTCCATAATTTTTATGCAAAATTATTCAGCAGTGTGTGGGTGTATCCCCACAAAGCTGACTAGGTAATTGTCCCTACAACTTCTGACAATCCTAGACGGCAGGCAGAACGTAGCGAGCAGACTAGGGAGGACACTGGTTCTCACAGATTCATTAACGGTTATGTAAAATTTACCTTTGCATCTCACATTGATTAGTGATATATTTTGAGGAGGACCCAAATTACATGAGGAAAGTGGCTTACTTCTCTTCTTCAGTAGTGTAGCCAGAGGGGGAGGTGTGTGGTAAGTTTACCAGGCGCCACAGTGCGCCATGTAAAGTGGCTCCTCCACTCATTGGAGCCATTCTGGGAAGCAACAACAACCCAGTTGCTGTCGCTGCCCAGAATGGCTCTGATGGCAAATAGGGTGGGCTGCTTACACACCACATTGCAGTGCCTGCTGAACTTACCACACCACCCAGCTCTGGCTGTGCTACTGCTCTTTTTAAACCTTTTCTCCCAGTTCAGAGCTCCATGTGTGCTCCCATCCCCACATACACAGAGTAACTGCATGATGGAAGACTTCTAGTCTTAATGTACAGTTCCTTGCAGGAGAAAAAGGCTACATGTTAGTGATGAATGCTTTGCATGCAGGAGGACCAGTGGTGAAATTCAGCCAGTTCTCACCAGTTCTGCAGAACTGGTTGTTAATTTTAGATTGGGAGAGGGAAGAAAGGCAGCGGCCGTCCTGAAGGACATAGAACCGGTTGTTAGTTTATTTGAATCCCACCACTGAGGAGGACTACCCAAAGTCTCCAGTGAAAAGGAGTCAGAAAGGCTAGGAAAGAGCTCTGTCTGAGATCTTGGAGTACTTCTGCCATCATATTCCTGGGCCAGATGGGCTCCTTATCTGAATCAGTATAAAAATCAGCCTCACTGAAGTGAATGGGAAAGTTCTTGGGAGTCCAGGAGTTCTGTCTGCAGATGGAAGTTCTTGCCAGAATCTCTGGACTGAATATATTGGGAATTTAAATCTCATCAATTTAAATGAAATATCTGTAAATTCCCCATCCTCTACCAATTGGAACATTGCCATATTCACACACACACACACACATACACACACACACCAGCAACAAATATGGACGTTCCTGTCTTTTCATTTCAGAGATTTTCCGTGGTATGAAACTTTTTTAAAAATGCAACCAACTGGCTGTTAGCTGCTAACCAATTCCAACACAAACTCACAGAGGCCTGTGATCTGTTACTGCGCCAGTGGCCATTTTGTCAGAGGCCTCTTCTTTTCTCTGTCCATATCACAGGTGTACTTAGGAGTAAGCCCCAGTGTGTTCAGTGGGATTTACTCACTAGTAAGAAATCTGCTGAGGACTGCAGTTTTGGTTCTACTGAAATCTACGAAATTGAAATTTAAGTCAGCTTTAAGGTGCACATTTAGGATTTCAACCTCATACTGCAGATCTAAAGACATTGGCTGCAATTCAAAGTGTCTTTTTACATACAGGCGTGCCCTGGTATCCACTGATTCGGTATCCACAGTTTCAGTTAACCACTGATACTGGGATGCCTGTTAAAAAGATAGAGAACATTAAACACAGCTCTTTTTTTATCTTGTTGCAGCAAGACCACTGATGTTCACATATCTTAAAAAGGCACGGAACCCCAGCAGGTACCGGGGCATGCCTGTATACCAGAGATTGCACATGCATGTGAGTCTTACGTTTCCAGAAGAGCTGCAGCTCCGAAAGTGATAACACTCCCCCATCGTCACCTCTATTTCATTCTGTGTAATTTTATAGGAATGTGCCTGGGCATTATACATTTATCCGAGGAACAGAATAACTTTGAATTAAAACTGCAGTAGGTTGCAGAGTCCTGAACTGGAACATAAAGTTCTTTAAAAATGGTTAAATGTCTTATTTACGTTTTTTACTTAGGTCTTATTTACGTTCGTTGTTAGATACCATTGAATATACTGAATAACTGGAGCACAATCAACCTCCCACTGAAGCCAGCTGCAACATAAGCATTGGAGTTGGACGTCACCCATAATTTTCGGATACAGCAACAGCCAGTGGTTTTGCTACACTGTTTGGCTCTATAACCACATGGGGCTCTTAATGCATTTGAACCATTAACTTTGCTATTAACTACCAGATGCATGGCAAGAGAACACTAGAGCCATGAATGTCACCTCTAGGGATCTCTCCAAAGATTATGGTGATTATCTCTACCTCCAATGTAATGGGTGAACAAGTACTAAATCTATTTTATTTTCACTCACACTATTCCCTCTTCATCCTCTCCCCAATTCATAACTCCTGTTAATATCTTCACTGACATATTTACACGGCTGCATTCAGGCAGCCAAGATATTTTGGAACAAGTTCAAAGCAGTCGGCAAACTGATGTATTGCCTCCCGAAGTAGATTATACAGTAGCTGCTTGGAAATCCATTTCAGTAAACAGACCTGATGAAAAGCCTGCTGTGCAAGCAACCTATATATTCTGTGTATTTCCAATCCATCCAATTACTCATTTGTGTAACAGCCTCCCTTAGTGCCCACTGGTCTTTCCAGCTGGGTCATGCGGTTCTCAAGAGCATGAATATCAAGAGGGGGGAATGCTGCAGTTGCCAAGGTGCAATCTGTACACACACCATCACCAGATGCATCCTGGAGTCACAGCACTGAATTAGTAGCAATCTCAAGTCGGGGGAGGGGAGGGTTGTAAGGTTTGCATGCTTCAGAGATTTTGTAGGTGAGGTGGGTTGCAAGCCTTCTCTGTGCAACAACCCATGGAGATACAGTCAACCCTCTTTTTTTGAAAACCAAGTCAGCGTTAAGGTGCGCATTTAGGATTGAAACTAATAATAAGCACATTTATATGCTTTTCTTTTTGCATAAAAATTAAATAAAAAACAGTCAGTTTGCTTTATATGCAAACTCGCCACCTGTGAATTTAATTCACTGATCTGCAAGGATAGAACTGCTACTTACCTCATTATCTGCGCCTCTGTACTCGTTATCCACTATGCAAAGACCTTCCGGAAGCTTCAGGGACCTTCAACCCCTTTAAATGGAAGGCAGAAGCATCTGCCGGTTGGTTGCACCCCTGCTGGTTGGAGGTGCCATTCTGAAGACCCCTTCAGCCTCTGGAAGGTCTCTGCAGCATTCAGAGATCTTTTGGCGCTTCCTGCTGCACTCTGCTGGCTTCCTGAGGGTCTCTGCTGGATTTTCTGATGTCACATAAGGTACCCCTTGCACCTGACTCCATCGGTCCCCTAGGATCAATGGTTCATTATCTGTGAATTTGCTATCTGCAAGGATTTCCAGGACCCTAACCCTAGCAGATAATGAGGACTGACTGTATATTGCCTCCACATGACCTCATGTACAGTATGTGAAGGGGCTGGGCTACCTCGCTAGCAGTGTGTACAAGCAGTGATGTCATCTGAGCACGCCAACTACCGGAACGCTCGGATGATTGACAGCCCTCCGCCCCTATGGCGGAGGGCTGCCACGCCCTCCCCAAGCCTCACTGCGCCGGAATCGCTCCATTTTAGAGCAATTCCGGATGCAAGGGAGGGAGGGCGGGCCCAGCAGCAGCTCGCCCGTCCTCCGAGGCAGCGGAGCGGCCCGGGACCTCCGCGGAACTAGCGGAATGGGGTTCCGGGCCGTTCCGCCTGGATGACAACACTGTGTACAAGCATGTTTTGTTACCACTGCAATGGTTTCCCAAGTGCAGCATTTTATTTTTCAGTGACAAACATTGTGTAGGCAGCACTGGTGTGGTGGTAATTCTGCCATCACCTCTGGTAGATCAAGAATTTTGGGCTACAGACAGACGCATTTCAATTGTGTTTTACAATGTAGCTAGCTTTCATTGTCTGATGGTATTCAGTAGGAGCCTCTGAGAACCAAGCCAGGGCCATCTGCATTGTCTCATCTCTTAAAACTCTGCCCAGTCTCATGTCTCATTCATGTTATATTTGACTAGAGGCAGGAGAAAATGTGATAATGAATAAAAACACATAATACCACTTTCTGCACTTTTTTGGTAAAAAACAAAAACAAAACCTGCACAAAAAAGAAAACTGTTTTATTAGTTTTCTATTTTATTTGGTTTTCCTATTTTATTTGGTTTTTATTTATTATTTAATGGGGTGCATGGGTAATTACTGTAGCTGCAGCTACTGACACTATTATCATCCACCTAGTACACTTTTAAAGAGATTATAATTTATAATTATAATGTAAATTTTGAATAAAAACATTTAACCACTTTCTGCACTTCTAACTTTGGAAAGCACCGAAATCCATAAAAAAAAAAAAAAACCATTTTCTCTCACTTTTAATTATGACAGAACATTGAGAAAGTGGGATAAAGAGTCAGAACAATTATTCAACAGAACTGTAAGTCATTTTGCGGGAATTTACATACAGTACTTAGGATTTGTTCTATCCTGAAAATGCAATCAGAAGTTCGGAGAATGGAGCGATTCATCCGTGAGAAACCTTGGTCAGGTCCTGTGGAAGTATTCAGCTCTACATCTGAGCACACTGGCATAACACATGGCCATATATATTCCCTATAAAATGTTACAGATGAAAAAGACAGCATTACAAGGAGTTGGGGGAAGGAAATGGTCAACCGTATGGAAAACAAACTGCAAATGAAAATATTGGAGACAGCCATAACAATCATGTGAATATAGCAAAGCTGTGTGAAAAAAGGAACATTTGTTCTGATTCAAAGAGAAAGAACATTGGGACTAAGAAGTTGTCATTAGAGATTTTTACTTTCATGGGCAGGGAGGTGTTTGTGGGTCAGGTTCCAGGCCTTCTCCTTTTACTGAGTAATATTCTATCGTCCTGTCATATTCTGCTCCACATCTCTTGCTTGTGCCCCTTCACCATTCCACCTTGCACCACAGCTTCTTCATCCTGGGAAAATGTTGCAATAGTAACTAGTGTTTGATATGGTTTTTGAAACATATAAAATTTCTGGAGGAAAACTGTTGTTAACTGTGATTGTTAATGAAACTTCTGTGGTAGGAGACAATTTACTTTTGAGTAGCCAACCAGCATCCTGCCCCAATTGTGACCTTCCCAGAGATAACTTGCAGGCCGCATAGGGAAAGAGGATGCTGCATGACGGAACTTTGGTCTATTTCAGCAAGGCAGTTCTTAAATTATTAATCTTCTTTACTTCCTTGACTTAGCCTAGAAAGAATGTATTGAATATTGTGATCCCAATCCATTGAAAATTAGCTAGGATTCAGCCCAACTGAAATGACATTGGGTCTTAATTATAATTTCTTTGTTTCGCTGATAGAAATGTGACTTAGGGCGCAATCCTAAACTGATCGGCATAAGCTAAGCCAGCAAAGTTTGGCCAGCACTACGGCAACCGTAAAGGATGTTTGGACCACTCTCAGAGTCAGAGAGGCCAGCACACAGACATGAGCCATCCTCCCTGATGCCGAGAGTAGTCCAAATACGCTTTATGGTGGCCCTGTTGCGGGCCAAACTTTGCTGGCTTAGTTTATGCCGGCCTAACTCCAGTTTAGGATTGCGCTCTTAATTATAAATACATCTCTCTGAATAAAGGTCTCTGTGTTACTCGAAATGCTTCTTACTATTTTCTGAAGCTTTCCCTTCTTCAAACTTCTCATAAGTTTGCATAATTATTTATTATATTTATACCAGTAGTGATATGCTTAAAGATTCTTACCAATCTCCTTGGTTTAGGTTACTAACTTCTAAACTTTTTTCCCTTGGTATTTCTTTGGAATCTCTTTTTGATGCCCCCTTATCTCTTGCTCACAACATAATTAAATCCAAACTATATCAAATAGAACATGTTCTTATGAATTCTCACCTTAATCCTATCTGTTCTCCTCGATTCCATGGTCTTTCTTCACTTCGTAACCCTCCTTTTAACTACCTTTATCAGTTATCTAATCCTTTTCTTCGCAGAGCCTTCATGTTGGCTCGTTTAAATATTCTTCCTACTGCTTACCACCTTGGTCGTTTCCGTAAGATTCCCCGTGAAAATAGAATTTGCCGTTTTTGCTATGAAGTTTCAGATTCTCTTCATCATATTCTTTTACAATGTGTCTCTCTTCAATCACTTCGTTCTCGCCATCTTCAACCCATTTTAGCTGACCCCTTTTTTCCATTTGCCAATCCTCTTCCTTTTTTATTGAATGACCTATGTACTGATGTGACTAAGGCAGTTGCCTCCTTTTTGATGGCTGTTCTTAAGCTTAAGAGATGATTTTCTGCTACTGTCTACTGTATTTGTTATTTATTATTTATTCCCTTTATGATTATGCCAATAAAGGTTTGAAATCTGAAATCTACCAGTAGTGTACCTTCTGGGGGGATCCAAGGGTCACAGAGGCCAGAGGGCAGCAGAGCAGCAGCAGCCACTGCCACTTGCCCGCCCACTCAAGCCGCCTCAGCTCAAAGGTAAGCGGCTTTCTTCCCGGCGACCCACCCCGTGTTGCTCAGAGCGCTCTGAAATGGAGTGCAGTGGGGCAGGGGAGGCATGGCATGGCGCACCAGAGGCAGGAACCCAGCATCGGGCGGCTGATCATTGACCCGACTAGGGTGGGGCGTCAGCTGGTCACACCTCTGGTTTATACCACAGCTTTCTTCCATCATGTTGCTCAAGACGGCATATGTGAGGTTTTCCAACGGTCACTCGTCCAGGCGCTGACAGACCTAGACCTGCTTAACTCCCATAAAATGGCTGCATCATGTGCCCTCAGAGTATGCCCTGAAATATCAAAAGGCTTCAACGGTATCGTTATTGGACTAGCCTAATCCTTTGGGCCTGTTACCTGATTACTTATCGTACATTAGACACAGGATGGCTCGGAGGAGGTTTTATTAATATTTATTCTTCTGCGCAGTGTCTCAGTGTCTCTTGACAAAAATCCTGAGGAGCAGCCCCGACAAGCATATTACATGAGATTATATACATGAAATTACGCAGGCATTTCATTAGAAAGGGAGCAACAGTATAGGCTAATGTAAAAAAACATAAGGCGTCAACTTTTGTGTCTTATCAGAAAAGAATACAGTTACAATTCAAAATAATTTACAGTTCAGTTTCTGGGTAATAGTTTAGGCTTGAAGTGTCAGCTTGCCCCTAGAATTACTGTAGCATATCCTTGGCATTCCAAAGCTTATCTCTAACCTAAACATTCTCTCTCTCAACACGAACTGGCACATACTGAATGCTACAAGAGTTTTCAACTTAAAACAAGTCCGAAACAGGCCAGAGTTCATATACATCAAACTGCATTATAAAATCTCCTGTATCAGGCCCACTGTACTGCCAAATCTCAAAATGTCATTTATTTTATTTATTTATCATATTTCTACCCCACCTCTCTCCCTCTAAGAGGACACAAGGGGGCTTACAATTAGTGCAATGTTAACTCCTAGTTGTGGTTAAAATTAAGGCAAAGTCTATTCTTCTGAAGAAATAAGAAGTAGGAGAATTTAAACAACAGCAATGTTCAACAGATTACAAATTCAACGGCTGACCTTGGTGGAATGATCAGGTTACAAAACCTCCCCAGAAATGAGGCTGGAAAAAAACAAAATCCATTCATCTTTTTAGGAGATGAAGGAAATAAAATTTTCAGCAGGATGTAGGAAGAAACAATATTGCAAGGCAAACTCCCAGTTGCACGCTACTGAGCCTTTGAGGATGCTTGGTAGAAAGTTTATCATTAGTGTTTGGGAGAAAAAAATATTCCACCAACGCCTCAGCTTGGAAAATAGGGTTTTTTTCCCCAAAATGTGATCAACAGGTTATGGTACTTATGGCCCAACTCAATCCAGACTTTGCACTAACAGAACTTGTATTCTGTCAGCCTAAGGACCTGGGCCACTGGCGTGGCAGCCACTAAAATGGTACGTGGTCCAGGTACGTGGTCCAGGGCTGCCCATGCAATCAGCTAGTGGCCACCATTGTGCACCAATGGCAGTCAGAGCCCCTGCCCGACCAGACCATTTGTTGGCTGAGGGTGTGTTTAGAGGACTGATCAGGGCAGCAATCTGGACCAGCTGGGGGCACGTCAAGGGTGGGCTGAGGTAGATATTGATGGCTGCGGCAGTGCCAATATCCTATACCTCCAGCCTGGACTCATGCTCCCTCGGACACATTTGGGTTTATGCCTGCCAAATGGCTGGTGCAGACCCAGATGGGCCCTTTGGAGACCAGGCAACAGGGAAGTAGGTAAGTCAAAAGTTTTTTCTTACCTCTCCGTTGCTGCCTTGTCCTCAGCCAGCTCATAATACGCAACAGAGACTGTGCCTGCGCACTGCATGGTCTGAGCAAGCACATGATAGGATTGGGCTGTGAAATGCTATCGGATTGTGGCAAAATGTTTGTGCACTGGAAAATAAATTGTCAAGAGTACAGGAGCCTTAACATACTAGCACTTCCTTGATGTTTAATAGGGATTAGACATGCAAGTAACTGATTTTTCCCTTTGAAAATAAGATTTCCAACAATAGCTTTCTGAAATCAATAGCAAAACTCCTACTGGTTTTATCAGTTGTGAATCTATCACTCCTAAATTTACAAGTCCTAAAAATGTAACTATGTAGAAATAAGTTCAATGGAAACTATGAAATATTTCTAAGTAATTTGGTGAGGGATTTTCCCATTTTTTAGAAGCGTTTTCATATTTTCACTTCAACCTGATTAATAACCTTACCAGGGTTTTACATAACCCTTATGGGCCAGACAGCCATAATTCTGCTAAATTGGCTCATGAGCTCCTTTCACTGTTCTAAATGAAACCTTTTGAGTTAAAAACATGAAAATCATTAGTAATGTGATTGCCTTGTTTGAAAGACCTGTTCTCAAATCACAGTGAAAGCAATCAAAATGCACCTTTAGCATATTCAAAATGCCATAGATTTTCTACAGTTAAGTCATTAAACAGTAGTACTAAATATATACCAACTAGTTACAGAAGAGACAGCCCTATAATCACTTAGAGTGGGATAAAGAAATTCAAATCAGATACGCCTCCAGACCAAAAAAAATAAAAATAAAATGAGGAAATGGTGGCTCCAGCTGTGATTCTAAGCAGATTTACTTGGTGGTAAGTTTCATGGAAGTCAGATTTCAGATGTCAATTGATTTCCAAGCACCAAATGTAATATTGTGTTGTCTGAAAAACCGATATATCTTTCCACTTATCTGCCTCCATATTGCTTGTAGCAAGAAATAGAATATGGAAACTCTCATCCAGAAGTCACAAAAGTCCCACACTGACATGCACCAGAGTGTGCTATTCACATGCAAAGGGACGAAAACAGAAGGATCAGAAAAATCTGATGGGATTAATCAAGGATCTATAAGAGAATGCTGTGTTGAAATGAGTCATAAGGACGGTTACCATAACCTGGTGGGGAGAACAAGCACAATAGACTGGGATACTCTAATGGCAGGAACATTATACACAAACACTGTTGCTTTTAGTTCCAATTAGCCACTGGAATGGGTGGGTATAGATGGATTTCCTTTTTTTAACAAGCTTTGTTTATCCTTTTCTAAAGAAGTCTCAAATGGTGGTTTCAGAACAGCTCATCCGTCCCTATGGCCCTTTTAGAGGCAGCTTCAACAGGTTCAGGTTCTATTTTAGTCTACCTAACCAGCAGAGCTGTGGGATGTTCTGCTATGCTATAGAGCCAACATGAATGCCAGATGCAAAGTGTCGCAATTGCTCTTCCCCATATCGACTGTATTAACAGTTACATGTGCTGAGCCTGTAGTTCTCTTTGCTCCTCGTGCAGACTATTGGAGCACTGTGAGCACTGAAAGGGTGCTGTGACTGTGGGGTGTCTGTAGATATGGGATGAACTGAATCTGAGCAACCCTGCCCTGCAACGTTTTGCAACCTTGAGCAATTGTGCAGTGAAGCTAGGAAGCTTAGATCCCTCGCGATATCATACTGGATGTCGGAAAGTGCTTCTTGGATCATGCAGATTGTTTACAGTAAATTGTGAGTTGTGCACTGCTGTGAGTTTCCTCAGGAACATTGTAAGAGACCCTACAGAGCACCTCTTGTATTCCTTGCTATTTTACTAGTGTCCAAGATTTGGGCCTTGTGTGGCGCAGAGTGGTAAGGCTGCAGTATTGCAATCAGAAGCTCTCCCCACAACCTGAGTTCAATCCCAGAGGAAGTCGTGTTCTTAGGTTGCCGGCTCATGATTGACTCAGCCTTCCATTCTTCTGAGGTCAGCATCTAACTTTACCCCCAGCAAGCTGGTACTCATTTTATGAGTATCCAGCTCGCTGGGGGTAAAGTTAGATGCTTGGGGAAGGCAATGACAAACCACCTGGTACAACTAAGGGCCCAATCCTATCCAATTTTCTAGCACCAGTGCTACCACAGTGAAGCCTCAAGGTAAGGAAACAAAGGTTCCCAGGCCTCTGTGGCCCCTCTCCTGCCGCAGGATGCAGCACACATCCCATTGGCATGGCTGCACCAGTACTAGAAAATTGGATAGGACTGGGCCCTCAATCTGCCTAGTAAATGTTGCAATGTGAGGTCACCCCCATGAGACAGTAGTGACTTGGTGCTTTGCACAGAGTCCCACTTTACTTTTTATGCCAAGATTAGTGCCCCAGTCAATCACTTCTGCAGTCAAGGCCGGCTCTCCAACAACCTCTGGGTGAGCATGTCCTAGGCCACATGAAATTGAGGAGCCTCTCCTCTCCACATTAACCGAAGGAGAATTAAAGCTGTATGTCTGAATACATTTATAGCCATTCACTCCTAAGTAGAGAATGGGAGGAAAGCAAAAGTAATACAGGAGGATACGAGACAGATTCCTCAAGGGAGTCTATAGTTGCCAACAAGGCTAGCAAGTGGTAAAAAGGAAAGCATTTCAGCAATTGGGGGCAGCTAAATGTTTTGTGGGCAGCTCATTTTTGGTTGGCTGTCTTTTTTCTCCCTTCTCCCCAGGTTTTCATGTAATGGCAGTCATGGAGGTAGAATCACTGGAGTCCGCATCTCTGTCGATTTAATAGGAACCTAGTGAAGCCAGGGGGCGGGCTTAGCAGCCATGTTGGTGACTCAAAACAATCCTTATTCCAAGCATTTCAGATTGCTTTTCTGGTACTGTTTAGGACTGAATCGTTTACTCCTGAAATAAAAACTTACGAAAATAAAAATGTGTGATCGTGTAGAAACATTATTGGTAAACTTATTATGATTTAATATGCACTTACAAGGTTTAATTCCGCATAATTATATTACTGAACATACCGGACGAAATGCTACTTGCTGTCTATTTAAACTCGGATTGCACTGTTTTGACAGACTTATTTTTTGAGATCTACACAACCAAAAATAAAACGGCCATGCCCCATAAAAAAAATGTCTGTTAATGTTCAGAATGTCATAAGTATTACAGTAGGAAAATTACATTAAAATTTCTTCATGACACAAGTAGTTGTCAATATGAGAGTAATTTTTTTTTACTTCTAGACTACGAAGAGTATTTTTGAAAACTTCTACACTCACCCCCCCCCCAAAAAAAACAAATTCTGTTAATGTCCAGAAGTTCGAAAATATTACCGTAGAAAATGGAAGGCAGGGAAAAAAGTGTAAGCGGGAAGGGGGAAAAAAGGAGGGGGGAAATATATTTTTTCCTTCTAGACCATTAACAGTGGGTGTCAGAAAAAGGTGAATAAGACTGCTAGGAACAAGAAATTACACAGCTTCAAAAAATAATGCACTCACTGTTACAGTTAACGGTTGTTTTATTGAACCAATGTAATAATACATGAATCTTTCCATGGAAATTAAATCCCATTTTTCGTTCAGCGATTCACACACTCGTATGCAGAACACGCAGGCATGCTTAAAGAGGTTGAAATTAACTTTTACACACGTGCAGGGAGATTTTTATTCGTGAATTCGCTGCAATCCTCCTTGGTGGGAAAGATCTGAGTCAGCCATATTTGTTGACCCAGAAGCTTCAAGAAAATGACGTCATGTGGACTCCAGTCAATTCTACCTCCATGATGGCAGTCAACCCATGCCAGTTACAATGATCCCCCCATAATGCCTCAGAAATGATACTATATCATGATGTTTTTCAATATTTCTGAGAACAGTTAAATTACCTCACAAAGACTGGGGAGCTTCAATATTTTACAGCTGCCTCAGTGCACAGACTTACCTTAAAAAGAGGAGTCACAATGGTGTTTTCTGATAGGAAGCAATCCTACCCCCACCCCAACACTTTCACAATCCTTGTGACAGACAACATAATCAGTGAACCAGCTGCCGATTGAATTGTCCATCTTGCAACTTTCTACTGTATTTCAGGTGATTGGTCTGTGGTGTTTAGTTTTTTAAAAACATTGTCTGTAGGTTTATACAATTTCGGTGTTGTTTTGAAAGATACATGCAGCACAATCCTTTCCTAGGCATGGCTACACAGAAGTATGTTACATGGAGTATGATGGAATTTATTCCTGTGGAAGAGAGCATATTGTTTAAAAGCTGAAAAACTGTTCCAGGAAGCAGACTTCTGATGTCCCACATTCTCAACCAATATGCCCAAAAAGCTTTTTTGACACCACCAAAGCCTCTTGAATAATCTTTGCCATTATGGAATAAGAAGACAGGTCCTTTTATGGTTTTGGTAGCTGGATTTTAATGGAATAGATTTTGGTTTGGATCTTTACGGATTTGGATAGGAAGCAGAGAGTAGGAAAAAATGGGCAATTGGCACAATGGAGGGAAGTGGGAGTCTCTTCAGGAGCACAGTTTTGAGACATGTTTTTTTCCCAGAAATGATCTGGGGTTAGGAGTAGCCAGCAAAGTGGCCGAGTTTACATGTAATCCTATACTTTTCAAGGTAGGGCCTTTTAAATTGAAAGGCTCCGAAAGGACATCTCCAAAATTGGTGGATGGACAACTAAATGGCAAGTGTGGTTCATGTTGCCATCGCTGCCCTGAATAGCTTTAGCGGCAAGGCGGAGGGGGCTTACATGGTGCTTTGCATTGCCTGCTCTACTTAATGCACAGCCCCCCCCCCCCGGCTACTCTTCTGAGCAGCAGTATGCCACTGAAGCCCAGCTGCAAGGGAACCATGGGAGGAGAGTAGTATGTCTTTGTCTGCTTGTTGGCTTCCCAAAGGCAGAGAAACAGAATGCTAGGCTTGATGGGCCTTTGGCCTGTTCCAGCAGGGCTTTTCTTATGCTCAGTGTGCAACCAGCTTCTTCTCCAAATTCGCAGAACTAACTTTCCCTATCCCCACTCCTGGAGAGAAGATTGTATGTTGAACAAAATGTGGTGAATGTCCCTCCATCACAGCTTCACCATTGAAAGTATTGGACACAGCCTCAGACATCTGGTGCCTCAGGTGTGCCGACGAGGTTTGGCATTGCTTAAAAAGATGCAACATCTCAGCCATTGGCAGTCAATCTACCATTGGCCTCCCTCGACGTTTCTTTGACATAGGGAATATTTCAGACACTGGTGAATTTGAATACAAGCTACTGTAGTATTAAGCTAAAAGTGGGGTTTGAATGAATCAGTATGAAATGATCATCAGTGTTTTTCACAAGATAACTACTGTTCTACTAGAATTTTTAAAATTTAAACCCTGTTATCTGCTGGATTCCCCCCTGCATGCATTTGTGTGTGTGTGTGTGTGTGTGTGTGTGTGTGTGTGTGTGTGTGTGTGTG
>JAJKFI010000029.1:889598-942270 GCA_029204185.1 Lerista edwardsae | reverse complement strand
AGAGAGAGAGAGAGAGAGAGAGAGAGAGAGAGAGAGAGAGAGAGAGAATAGCTTGGTCAAGATCAGAAATCATTTTATGCAGCAGATGCTTTGGTTACACTAAAATACTCCCTCAGCATCTCTCTATTTCTCCCTGGGTGGCTTGAGGAGAAATAAGAGATGTTGCCCAGTACATTAGAAGCCTAATAGAATGGAAAACTGCTAGTTAGGACTTTTCATCACATTGCAAAAGATTGATGCTCCGTCTGGCCGTATCTGCTCATTTCCAGTACGTCTGTGCTGATGAGTGTACGACGGAGGCATACATTATGCATTCCCATTCACTTGCCCTCCCATGAAGGAGATGGGGGGTAAGTGGACTTTTCAGTAGTCAAGGAAAAGCAGTTCTTCCTTACTGCACATTTTTCTTTGCGTTAGCAATGTTTCTAAAAGTGTTCTGTTCATGCATATATAGATGAGGCAAAGCCCCTATTCTGAAGCCAAAGCCAAAGTCCCTGCTCCTGTGCAGTGCGGTGAGGCTGTAATTCTAAGTAAATAAAGATGATTTAAAGAAGTGAAATAAAGAGCGCTTGACTGTTTACACTGCCAGTGGGGATGGAGCTGAGCGAGGAGGGGAGAGGGAGGATTTGGGAACACTCCAGTTACTGGGCAACAAGGAAGTTCTCCTGGGGACATTTCATTACCAAAACAGACAGTTGGGACATTTCTGTGATGAAACAAGCAATAAATGTCAAGAAATCACCAATTTTCACTGACACTCTGTTCCAATAATGTCAATATACAATCAGGGGAGATTCTTCCTCCATTGTGGGATGCTGTGTCTGTGCTGCTGGGGCAAATGGACAGCAGAGGACCCTGCAATAACTCCAGATACAATGCAGTGGTGTTATGTGAGTTTTGTGTCTTCTTGGCAATCATTGGTCCTTGTAGATATAACCCTAAGTCAGGGGGTGTAGCTAAAGAAGTGCAGGAGGGTGCAATTGCACTGGGCAACAAGCTTTAGGGAGCAACAAGCTGAGCTTCACATTCGTGGCCAAAATTATGAAAACCTTGGTATGTTTGAATAATACTATCATGTTATATGTCATTGGGAAGGTAATTTAATGCAGAATGCAATGAAACAAACCAGAGTGTAATATCTTTATCAAGAGTTATTGCCAAAAAAAAACCAGAGGGATAATGGAAATACAATGATGACATCACTTCCTGTTGTGATGTCATTTCCGGAGCAACATTTTGCACCTTGTAGATATAAAAGGGGAAAGGGGAAGGTCTCACACCTTTCTGCTGGCAAGTGCTGCTGGGATAGATGCAGAGAGGAAGTCGACTGGAGGATGATTGGTGGCCAAGGAGGAGGGCCTAGCGTAGCTTTTTGTCACAAGGAAAGCCTGTATTGCTGTGAACATGTGGTCATAAATCCCACGTGGGTGGAAACTCATGGTACCAGATACAATCTGAGACAGGGTGCCTATACCTTTAACCATTGTATAGAGGAGGGAATTTGGAAGGGTTTCAAAAGCTGCACCTGCCCAAATTCCCTCTTTTATACAATGATTAAAGGTATAGGCACCCTGTCCCAATTTGCATCAGATAACCTTATCTATTGCTGTAAACATCACCATGATGCAACACAGGGACATTAACATGCATCCTACAAGGCCTAATGAAGCTTTGTACAGTTTCCAAAGAGATCGTATGCAGATATAATAAGGACTAGCAGAGTCAAATTGCTAACACCAGTTGAGGAACTTCTGTCTCTCTTCATGTTTTCTCTGTACCTGGAAACCTTTTCAATGGCAAATGCACTGAAAAGGGCTTTTTGGGGGTCCACTTCCCTTTGCACTGATCCCAAAACACCCAAATCAAAAGAATGCTGGGACTGCTTCAGTGCCCGCTGTTCACTTGAAAGAAGCAGCATTTGGTAATGGCTTGCATGTGTGAACAAGCCAGTTGTGCTCATATATCATCTCAAAGCACAATTATTTTCATGGGAGACCATTCACATGCTAAGCTGTGAGTCATCAAATCAGGAACATGCATGTAAGCTGGAACATTGCTTGACAGAACACTTATAGGCTTATTACTTGCAAACCCTCATTTTAAAACGTTAGTACTTGCTAACTGGGGTGAAAAAAAAAACCTTGTAGGAATGCCAGGGGACTTCACGTAATGGCAAAAGTAACACTCCCTGGAAATATTTCCAGGAAGTCCCACAGCAGCTATGCACAAATGGCCACGCACTGACTAATTTGGACATACGCAGTTTTTCCTAGCAACTGAACCTCATCTCATTTTCTTTTGATAGTTTTTCCCTCCTGGCTGTTCTGACCAATATATCAGCAAACTAACGACCCTATGGATCCTCCTAGGTATAATTAAAGTTGTCTGATCTTAGTTTCAGTGTGTTTATTTTTTTTTTTTTTACACAGGATGGATCTATTAATTATCAGCTTAAAAACTTTACCTTTGCTTATACTTCATCTTTTCCCTGGGAATCATATGCTTCTGTCTCTAGCAGATATCTTTTTTAGAGGAGATGTGAAGTCAAAGCTAATTCCTCTTCTTTGCCCTTCTCCCAGAAGTGCTTGGCTCTCAGTGCAATAAAAGTTCCCCTAATACAAAAAAAAAAAAAAAAGCGGCAATCTTGTATGCATTGACCAGTGTGGTAGAGCTGGGTGCCTTATGGTGAGCACACATTTATGCACATGTCTAAATATTCAAGAAAGGAACATCCATTCCCAATATTATCATTGCTAGAAGAATGACTTGAAAGTCCTTCCCCTGTTTGCGTGGGAGGCAAGGCCAACTTCAAACCATTGTCTGCCCTCTTAAGAAGGATAAAGAGATCACTTGTGGATCCTTGTGCTACTTTAATGATGTGCAGGGATGAGAGCTTGGTGCTTTCATAATGGCTTAATTAGGGAGGAAAATAATCTTACAGTCAATCTTGGTGCAGCTGCAGCTGTCAAAGCTATTGTGCAGGTATTACCAGAAATGCTCAATGTTCAAAGCAGTGGGGAAGAAAAGAATGAATGTAAACAGCCTTTTTCTTAGCACTTGCTAAGGTTTGTGACATTTAAGAGGGTGTAAAAAGTAAAGATAAAGGTTTCCCCACAACCAAATGGTCTAGTCGTGACTGACTGTAGGGGGCGGTGCTCATCTCCATTTCTAAGCCAAAGAGCCGGTGTTTGTCCAAGGACAAGCTTCCGTGGTCATGTGGCCGGCATGACTATACACCATAGCACATGGAACACCGTTACCTTTCCACCAAAGTGGCCCCTATTTATCTACTTGCATTTAGGTGCTTTCGAACTGCTAGGTTGGCAGGAGCTGGGACAAGCAATGGGAGCTCACTCCGTCACGCAGTCTTGAACTCCCAACCTTCCGGTTGGAAAGCCCAGCAGCAGCGGATTAACCCGCTGCGCCACCACGTCCCAAGAGGGTGTAGGAAGTTATTATTAATTATTATTGATGATGATGATGATGATGCACACAGGATGGTATGTCAGCTGTTGCACCACAAGCAAGAACAAAAACAGGATAAGATTGGGGTTGACTTTTCTGTTGCACAGCAGAGAAGCAGGTTCCTATTCCTAAGGCTATGGGGCTGGTTATTTTGTTGTGTATGAGGATGCAATCCAAGAGGCTATTAGATTTGTCAGGAAAGTTATGGACAGATGCCAGAAGCAACTTAGGTTGGCAGAGATTCCTTGTTCGCAATGCGTGAACTCTCCGGGACCTCCATTTGGAATTGAGTGGGTATTTATGAGCTTTTTTGGGAAGCGTTTAGGGCAAAGCTCATTATTTCCCAGAATTCTCTCCCAGCTTATAATGTTGTTACCTATCTGCTGATGGTGCCTTATCATATTGTCCCTCCTGGGAATGGTCGTTTCCAGCACCCACCATGGCTGCGAATTGCTTGGAAATTCAATGACTGCACCAAAATACCGCATACCTAGGAACAAAAGAAGATTTGAGATCCAGAAAAGGGACAACCACCACCTAAAATATTTGCAAGAGCCTACCAAGAGAATTGGCCCAAACAGCAAAAGTGTATCCGCTAAATGGCTGCTTGGTTGGGTGTCTGGTCACATAGTTCATCACCGCAATCAACAAGAGTTACACTGAGCATCAAAGGATGCCTGAGCATCAAACGGAACCTTTTCTATGCATGTGCCTATGCTTGTGGTGCATATCCAGAACCTTGTTTTACATCCCAAACAAGGTGCAGAAGACGGCCACTTGGGGGTGCACCTCGAGGTCAGCAAGGGCAGGGCTACCCCACTTCCTCCCCTCAGTGGCCCAGCTGCGTGAGGGAGGGGACGAGTTGTTCCATGCCTGGATTGCAGGGCTGCCTCAAAGGCTCAGCAGCACAGGGGGGTCCTATGCAGCTGCCTCAGCCCCCTCACAGGGTTGGCCAAGATAAGCTGGCAACACTTGAATAGGGGTGTGGGCTACATAAGAAGAACATAAGAAGAGCTCCACTGGATCAGGCCAAAGGCCCATCTAGTCCAGCTTCCTGTATCTCACAGTGGCCCACCAGGTGTCTAAGGGAGTTCTGCAGACAAGATGTTTGCATCCTGTTGCCACTCCCTTGTACCTGGCATTCTGAAGTAGCCTACTATTAATGTAAGGAGGTTGCCCAATCCATCATGGCTTATAGCCCACGATGGACTTTTCCTCCAGAAATCCGTCCAGTCCCCTTTTAAAGGCATCTAGGCCAGATGCCATCACCACCTCCTGTGGCAAGGAGTTCCATAGCTTAATCACCTGCTGGGTAAAAAAGTATTTCCTTTTATCTGTTTTAACTCTCCCAACACTCAATTTCAGTGGATGCCCCCTGGTTCTGGTTGGAGGCAGGTGTTGTAACACCTGGCTGGGAGCCAGGTATCCTGACTATATCCTGTATTCCTGGCTGCCAGACTACGTTTGCTTTGTGGTATCAAGAAGCTACAAGAGCTGCATATCTCAAGTTTGCACTTTTTGTACTTGTACAAATCAGTTAATTAAGTGGCCCATTCTCCCAACTTGTTGTCTCGAGTGTTCATTGGGGGGGGGGAGTTTGCACAAACAAGCATAGTATTCCCACTTTTATTAGGGGATTGCGCCTCTATACTAGGTGAGTATATTTTATTAGGGGATTAGGCCTCTATACATTTTAGTCCCTAAAATGGACTTTTTACTAATTTACAGATGTCAAACAGAATATAGGGACATGACCTATACACAAATAGCACGCATATGGAGAGTCTCCTGTGTGTTGTTCATCTCTGAATAACTTACAGTCCAATGCTGTCCCCCGCTACACAATGGCATGTGGCTGCGCCAACAGAGGCTGCATGCTGGAGGGGGCAACAAGAAGGTAAACCAGGGGTAAGTTAAAAACTTTCCTCAGAATAAGCCGTCTGGCCGCCTATGAGTCTCCTCAGACCCAGTTGAGGAGCTCATATAAAGGAGAGCCAGAGTAGGACTATGGAGATGGGATTCTGTTTGTGTGACTGCTGCTGGATACACCTCCCCCTCCCCCTCCCCCAATACGCGGCCTCCTCACCCCTGCCGTCAGTTACGGGCACTGGTCACGCACATTACGTCAGTTACGGGCACTGGTCATGCTCAGCTGAATCTGGCATCCACATGGGGCCGCTGGCTGTTTCTGGTGCCCGCTAAGGTGCCCGCTAGTGTTTCGCTAGATCTGCTCACACAGAAGGCCCTTAGGTTTGGGCTGTTAAACTAATACAATTTAAAACCCACCACTTTTCTAGTATCTTACTCTCAGGGTGCAGTCCTAACCAGCGCTGAAACAGGCAGTCCCGCTGGCCTGCTCCCTATCCAGCGCAGGTTGGGCGCAAGCTAGAGCCTCCGCGGGGCAAGGGCACATTTGTCCCCTTACCTCAGGGTAGGTGCCAGCCACCACTACAGGACTGCTCGGATCTGCACCTGCTGTATAGCAGGCGTGGAGCCACTTGGGCCAGGGGGTTGGATGTAGCTAACGGCTGCATCTAAACTCCGCCTCCTTCCTTGGTCTGCTGGACCGCCCTCCCCTTGCCCCATTCCACCCTCCCTCCCACCTTCCCCCCACCCAGAACAGCTCCGGCACCAGCTGCGCTTGGCTCACTGTGGGCATGTTCCAGCATTGGCCCTGCGCCAGAAGCGCTGGTGCCGACATACTTTAGGGCATGTTTGCAACAGTTCTCGGCTGATGAAAGTGGCTTACGTCAGCCTAAGGAGAGGTTGGATTGTGCCCTCCGTTTCCTAGAGTGCTGAAGAGAACTTTGTGCGCAGTGTTCAAGTCTACAATGCCCCCCCTTCACATGCTCCTGGAACCCCCCCCCCGTGACCTGCCACTGTGCTGGCTGTACGTCCAGTGAGCATTTCTCTGAATTGATTTGCAGAGTTTTTTAAATTGATCTTGCCAGCTTGAAGAGCTTAGAAATGCTAATGTCGCTACCTCTTTAAATTATTTCAGCTAACTTTCTGCTGACAGCATTTGGGTAACCTAAAGTGCCAGACAAACTGAAAAGTCTTCTGTTGTTTGCTGTAAAAAAACATGCTGGAAGTAGAAAGCTCTTTATTCTGAGGCATCTAATTAGGAGAATGTAACAGTCAATGCAAATGTTTCCCATGGAGCAGCATCTGTACACCATACATCAATTGCGCACAGAGAGTACGGTGTCTGTTTTCCAAGGCGATAAAGCTTTAGAGCAGAATGGGAATTTCTTTTAAATAACTCGCGCTTAAAGCCAGCCCTTTTATGTGAGCAAGCAGAGCTAATAGCACAGTTCTCAAATCCTTTGTGCATTGACTGGTTTTCTGGAAGAAATTAACTGAAGAGCATGAATCCCAGACATGCCACGTCATAGAAATCTTTGCAAGAGACAATAGCATTTGGCTTTATCATGTTGCTGTTTTATGTACAAGCATTCACATTTGCTATGTTGCCAAACAGGTTCAAGGCACTAGGCGACTTGGAAGAACCCCTTGCTAGCAAGTGAAACACATTGAAACATATTTCAAACACATTGAAACACGTAAGCCTCATTTCCTCAAGTATCCTGACACAAGCAGCCCTACATTTTTCTAGGTAATCCATCCTCACCTGAGAGGGGTTTCCTTTTGCACTTGGCTTTCCGCTCTGCCCTGCTTTGCAATTATGCTGAATGCATGAGCTAGATTAGTTGACACAGTGACAAATGTCCAACAGTTCTAAGATGTGCAAATTGCCCCATCGAGGCAGTGCTGGGAAATCCATCTAGCTCAGACACCACAGAATATGATTTTCTCCACAATAATTTTGTAGCGTAGGTTGTCAGCCTGAGAGCTGGTTATAGGAGAGGGGCATAAATAAAAGCTTTGGTGAGTCAATTCTCAACTGAGGAGGGCACTCAGTTTGCAGATGTGACAACACTCTAGCTTTTCACCTGCATCCACTAGCATTGGCACACGGGCTATTCTAGGCATTCACTACCACCCCCTTTCAACAGAGGTACAGTTGCCGCTAATACTCTTCGGAAGGGCAGAGGAAACAGAAATGAATTGTTCACTTTCTCAGTGGTGGCATGCTGGTGAAATGTGCATCTCCAATTATTCTGGGTCTTCCCTTTTCCCCCCAGTACTGTGCCATTGTGGGAAGCGACCCACACAGACTCAGGGCAGTAGCTTTCATGACCCCTGGTACTGTGGTACTGCAGCTGCTTCACATGCAGAAGAGCCCAGACTCCATCCCAGACATGCCCAGAAAGGCCTGGAAAGACTCCACTTTGAAAAAACTGGAGATTTTTCAGCCAGTCTGTGTAGACAATGCAGAGCTAATGGTCTTTGCTGGCCGAAATGTGCCAGCCTAATTTAGGATTGTGCCCTCAGAAAGCTCTGTTACCCAATGCCCAATAGAAGTGTTATTCAAACTGTGACCCACTTGATGAGTCACGACCTGATGTCAGATGGGTTGCTGAAAGCTGGGAGCAGCCATCTTGGAAACTACAGACCTTACTCTTGGTATAGTCCTTTTGTGAGTGTTAACAGTTTGAGTTTTCAAGTGAGAGTTTTTTTTTAATTTTGTTTTTAGTTCAGTGCTTTTACATCATATTTTGTCCTAATCTTGCTTTCTGTCAGGGATGTTTCCTGGTTGTGGAATTGCTGAACTCCAAGAATGCCAATTTGCATTCCATAACTGTCATTTTATTATGTTACAATGACAGCACTTCCTGCTTGATTATGTCACTTCCTGCCACAACATCACTTCTAGATTAATGACATCACTTTTGGTGGGTCCCAACACGAGCGCAATTCTAAAAAGTGGGTCCCAGTCTGAAAAGTTTTAATACCACTGAGTCCCTGAGTTACAGATGTCCGACTTAAGGATGTCCTGACTTTGGTGCAGGTCTCTCCAGCCGTGTGCTTTCACATAGGTGCTACAGTTGGTTTGAATTATGCTGGTTCCGACTTCCAGTCATACCTCCAGAATGGAACCAGGATGTAAGTTGGGGGCGTAAGCTGCACCCCCATATAAACTTTCCTGGGAGTCTCATTGAACACAATGGGACATACTTCTGAGTCTCCCAGGCTAAGTGCTATTGCATCATGTAGGGAGAAAAAAACTCTCCAGGAATAGCTCAGGGTTGACAACCCTACTCAAACAAGGTCTCAGTAGCTCTGGAAACAGATAATCACATCAAAGCACGAGGCCCTTAGAGATGAGTACTGTCTATGAAATAGGGCATCCCCTGCCGCCACCACTGTCCCCATGCATGATTATTTTGTACTTCACATTTTGAATGCCCCATTTCATTCTGCATTTGTCCAGATTAATGTGTGCATTGTTCTTCAGAGGTTCATTCTGTATGAACTATCCTTAACACAATGCATCATGGGAACACTGCACCTCATTGCAACTCACCTCATTGCTGTCCCTTTCCCATAATCATTATTGTTGGAATTTATTTATATTCACAGAACAAAAACATCAATTCTGTGTGCTATCAGCAAAACCCCAATTACCTTTTATACTCTCCTCAGTTAAACAGTACACTCTATGCTTTTCCTTGGTTCGACACACTGATGAGTGCTGTCTTTGAAAAAAAATTGTATTACCCAGAGATTGGAAAATGCTGGAAAAGGAAGTTTCATCAACAAGTTACTTTCTGGCAGTCAGAAAAGAGTGAACTGGAAAGGAAAATAATTGTCCCAGTGTGCCTTTTCTATTTTGCACAGAGTAGTGTTTTCTTTTTCTCATTTTTTAACATCATTCCTCCAAGGAGCTCAGGGTGGTATACATGGTACTTCCACTTCTTTTGTTCTCACAACAACCCTGTGAGGTAGGTGACACTGAGAGATGGTGACTGGCCCAAGGCTACCCAGGCAGCTTCATGTCTAAGCAGGGATTTGAAACTGGATCTGCAAGATCTAAGTCCAAATCTCAAACTACTACACCATCTTCACTTGCAGGTTCCAGCTTCTTACTTGGCTAAGAGAATACTGAACCCATGAAAGAACTTCTCTGTCCACCCTATCCAGGTTAGAGCTGTACAGGTAAGGGAGCAGGCTTTACACCTGCATGGAAAGCATGCAGTTGTCCCAGTAGTCAAAGTAGCATATGCATCACCTTCTTTTAAAAAGCTGGACTCAATGAGGTGTTCAGGAGAAAAATCCAACCCCCTTTATCCATCAAAACAGCCAATTTGAAGATGATTTGGAAATGCTGCTACCAAGATCTATATTTTGAACAGTTGTCTCAGACTCAGGGGTCTCTGGACTGCATGGGAAGGGTGGCTGCAGAAGCATGACACATGGGTGCCAGGCAGCGGTGTTATGCTGCCGGAACGCTGGGCGGGACATCCGGGTGATCGGCAGCCCGCCTGTTGCGTTCCGGAGCGTTACACCGTTTGCGTAACGTACGCAAGCGGCGTAATTGGTTACGCAAACGGCGTAACGCTTCGGAACGCAACGGGCGGGCTGTTGATCACCCGGATGTCCCGCCCAGCGTTCCGGCAGCATAACACCGCTGGTGCCAGGCCTGGCCTTGAGAGAGCTCTGGCCAGCTGAAGGTGCAGTTAAGAAGAACCATGAAAAGGGGTGCTTACGGGTAAGAAAAAAATTTCAGCGTGCTCTCTCCCTGGGGTGCTCTCTTTTCCAGGGTGGGACTCCTTGCCACAGAATGTTGTGACGGCATCTGGCCTAGATGCCTTTAAAAGCGGATTGGACAGATTTATGGAAGAAAACTCCATCACAGGTTACAAGCTATGATGGGTATTTCCAGTCTGAGATTGGATGATTGCTCATCATGAGGGCCAGGTAGGAATTCCTTGTTGTCGTCCGAACTGACCATGGATGGCAGTTGTTGTTTTGCCTATCCCAGATTGGCGAGGGAGGGATGGTGTATTCAATAGGTTTCATGTTTTAAAATTGGTCACTTGTGTTTAATAATGTGGCCCAAGTTAAACCCTAAACGCATTGTGGTGTCTTCTTTGGACATGGTGCAAGGGTGAAAGGCTACCCCAGAATGCCAGATGCAGGTTAGTGGCAGCAGGATACAAGTATCTTGTTGTCATATGTACAGTACTTCCTGAGACATCAGGTGAGATGCAGGAAGCTGGACTAGATGGGCCCTTGGACTAGATGGGCCATCTGATCCAGAAAGGCTATTCTTATGTACTTTATGTTATGGTCTCCAGCTGGAGCTTTCATAGTATCACCTGTTATCTGCCAGAGCAGCTTAGGAACAAAGAGATGTACTGTACTCTGTTTCAGAAAAGAAATGTAGACAAATTAAAAAAAAACACAACAACCACAAAGCACACAAAACCACCCACATTATTTAAAGCAAATCAATTTGCAATTACTAGATTAATCAAAAAAGGCTCAGTCAAACACTGTGTGATTAAAGGAAACTATTAATTAGCCTCTTGTCTGATTAAAGTTAAATTAATAGAAACAATCCAATTTACTTGTATTTGCCTTTCTTTAAAAAGAAAATCTCATATAAGCAGATTTCCCGTAGGTCCATAGCAAGTGCCAGTTGTAAGGCTGCCATTTTCAACATGTTATCCCGACATAGGGGCCAAATGCTTCCAGTGGCTGAGTGAGCCAGAATAGTTCTTTTCAGACATTATTATATCCATGACAAAACAGCATGCATAGGCAAGGGGGAGGGAGGATTTCCCCAGCACGTTCTGCCCCCCACAATTGACATACATTTGTTTCAGACTCGGAGTGTAGCAAAGATTTCTGCCACCATGTCACCCTCACCTGTCCTAATTGTTTCTCCACTGATGTAACTTCTAAAAAGGGCTAAAGCAAAGATGGTAAAATGCATGGGTCCTCAGTGATTGCCTTTTAAAAGCTGCCTTTAAGGTATTAACACTAAGGTCCTGCACAACTTCTTAATGGCAGTCCCATTTGGATTAGCACAATAAAAAACATGGTGGAGAGGGTTCAAGCAAAATTCTTGAGGTCAGCCCTGGGTTCACCCAGAAGTGCGCTCTATGCTGCGATGTGTCTGGAGACACAGCAATCATTTTTGATAACCAGAGCCTGGCTATCCCTTACTGGCCATCTGGCCTAGATGCCTTTAAAAGGGTACTGGACAGATTTCTGGAGGAAAAGTCCATCATGGGCTATATGCCATGATGTGTTGCACAACCTCCTTACAGTAGTGGGTGGCTACTTCAGAATGCCAGGTGCAAGGGAGTGGCAACAGGATGCAGGCATTTTGTTGTCTCATGTGCTCCCTGGGGCACCTGGTGGGCCGCTGTGAGATACAGTAAGCTGGACTACACGGGCCTTTGGCCTGATCCAGCAGGGCCAAAGTGTTCTTATATACTGGTTAAAAATATGTTATAATTCAAAGGCCGGCAACCTCCTGCATTTAATGCTATCATAATCTGACTCTTCTAAATAAGATAAGCTGGTGGGACAGAAAATTTAAACAATTGGTTTCACACCAGAGTTCTTGGGTGTGTATTCTTTCTCAGTGACTTATATAACAAAACAAAGATTGTTCGCTGTTGAGTCCCAAAATCTTTGTGAACTGGCAACTAAAGTTTGTTCTCGTTTCCATCCCATTACAGTATGGACTTAGAGCTCCCTGCCTCTGCTTTCTGATTAACCCACTTGAGCAGTGTGCCTTGTCTCTAGCAAGATTTAACCTGTGGCCATCTATGGTTATGGGCGGGAGGTATAGCAAAACCCTTTTGCCCCTGCAATCAGGGATCTATTGAAATTATTTCACACATTATGTTTCACTACCCTTGACATGCCAATTTTCATTCCGTTTATTTGGCCAGGTTTTTACTTAAAAGGGATGGTTTTTTGGAATTAGAGAATCTGACATTTTTTCTTAATGATTGCCTAATAGAGACAATGGAGAAAGTGGCTAAATTTTTACTTTTACTGATTCTCAAGCTCACTCAGACTATGATTTATTAGAAATTACTTAGAGGTTTTTTTTTGTTTTGTTTTTAAGAGTAGCTGTATATTTTAAGTCTATTCTTGGTTATTGTGTTTTATTTATGGTTTATTGTGGTTATTGTGTTTTATCTTACTGGTGGATTATCTTATATATACTATGTAAGTCAATAAGGGTCATTGGATTGGATTGGGTTCCCATCCAATTTGAATTTTATAGGTATAAGATCAACTGAAAAGAATGAGACATTTACTACAATAAACTGTTCGTTTTCATGAGAGTCAGTCAGGTCTTAGTTTAGCTTGACTAGAACCAAATAAGGCAACAACTTGATGGCGTCCATAATCTTATTAAATATCAGATTTTTGCATCCAAAAGGCCTCAAGGACATACACAAAATATGGAAAACCAGCTGCATAGATAATGGAAAGTAGATCTGCAAATAGATCCTTAAATCAATGCTTACTCTGAAATATGTTTGTTGGGAAAACCCTCCTCTAAACACCTTGGAATTATTGTCCTAAGAAGGAATTAAAATTATTCCCTGCCTGCTTTCCTGCCCTAGCTTATAATAAAGTAAAGCAGTGTGCAAACTTAAGGTTTGCATACATCTCTCTCCCCCTCCATCTCATTTCAGACTGTTATATTTTTCAAGAAGGAGACAGGCAGAGGGTATGGGCCACAAGACAGATGCAGGGTAGGTTGATTGGGGTCAAATGCAGCATTCTGCAGCAATTTTGAACAGACATATGGATCATGAATAGGTCTCAAAGGTGCCAAAGGAGAGGTGAAGCAAGGGAGAATGAAGTGAACAGTTAATTGGAATACACATTGCCTCTGATTTATAAGCTTGAACCAACCAAACTGAGAATGTACGTAAATTCCCAGGAAGTATTTGTATAAGTTTTAAAATAGGAGCATTATTTAAAATAAAAACTCTTCCTCCTAGTGTTATGATTCTCAAACGTTTGAGACCAAGACCCACTTTTTAGAATGGCACTCATGTCGGGACCCACCGGAAGTGATGTCATTAACTTGCGATGTCATAGCTGGAGTGACATCAACTAGGAAGTGCCCTCATTGTGACTTAATAAAATTTCACTCCTGAAATGCAAACTGGCATTCTTGGCCTGCAGCACAATGATGAAACATCCCTAACATAAAGCAAGATTAGGGGAAAATATTATGTAAAAGCAGTGAACTAAAAATGAATTTTTTTTAAAAAATCCCACTTGAAAATTCAAACTGAACAGTCACAGAAAGAATATAGCAGGAGTAAGGCCTGCAGCTTCCGAAATCGGTGTGCCCAACTTTTCACAACCCACCTGACATCAGACTCCGACCCACAGTTTGAGAAACACTGTCCTAGTGTATAAAAATTTAAATATTTAAAAGTGAATATGTCCCCAGTTCTCATTTGTCCCTGAAAGACTTACTGAAAAGGCAAGATACAGTAGTTACTTTGCCTGGAGCAAATTGGGACACCGGTATTCTGACCTGAAGGGTTCAGTCAGGTCTGTACAACTTGTCTAACTAAAGAGGACACAGTTTTCCTGTATTGTGACTTATTTGACATTTCCCCTTGTTAATTTTTGTAACATCAAATTTTATAATATAAACAAAAAGGAGGATATATTAACATACAATATAATCAAGCAGAAGGCAAAATAGAAGGTTTGTCAAACAACTGACATGACAGTTCATGACAACTGAACTGACAAGATCTATGGCCTCCTTGTTATCTTACAGGAAGGAGCTGAAAACTTGTATTTTCTGTGACTTTTCTGTTACTGTTTTGTTAAGGCATTTGTTTCTATCCCTTTTTTAGATATGGGTTGAGCTTTCTGTTCTGGATGATACTTGTTAAAGGCTTTTAATCTGTTGCCTTTATGCTACTATTTTAATTAATAATGTTTTGTATTCACTGTCTTTTATTACATGTTATTATAGTCCTTGTGCTTTGTACTTTTATACTTCTTGTAAGCCAATTTGGGTGCCCCCTTACCGGGGAAAGATGGGATAATAAATAAATATAGGGTTGTAGGCAGTGATGTCATCTGGGCGCGCCAGGAACCAGAACGCCCGGATGATTGACAGCCCTCCACCCCTATGGCGGAGGGCTGCCACGCCTCCCTGAGCCTCACAGAACCCGAATCGCTCCATTTCAGAGCAATTCGGGACACGAGGGAGGGAGGTCGGGCCCAGGAGCAGTTCGTCCGTCCTCCGGAGAGGCAGCGCGGCCCGGGCCCGTCCACAGAACTGGCGGAACGGCGTACCGGGCCGTTCCGCCTGGATGACGCCACTGGTTGTAGGTGTCTGCTGCAGGAACAGCTCTGGGTGAGCCGGCTGCTGGGCATTCAGCATAGGGTTCCTTTAGGGGTGGCAAAACGCTAAGCTGTCCAGGGGCTCCAGGGTAACGCGGCCCCTCCCTCTTGACTCCAGAGCTGTTCACAGCTTGGAGAGGTGGCTGGAAGACTTTTCCTAGATTCATTCAATTGGCTCTGAAGATAAGGGGCGTGGCCATGTTACAGAGAAGCTCAGGCTCCTTTAAAACTCACCTGCCCAACCCCATAGGAACCCCACTGCCACTAAATATTAACTGCTGTGTGGAGTTAGTCCATATGAACAGTATCTCAGCAGTCGTTGGCTTGAGGGGCCCAGAAGAAAAAGACCATTTCCCAGTAACTGAATTGATGACACTACAAACATATTCATATTAATAGAGCTGAAATGTGCAAAATTCCCTAATTTTTCAAATGCTGAAATCTAATTTCAAAATTCAAGCCCTATGAGATTCTGTGAAACAATCGCCTGCCATATGACAAATCCTGTTCAAATACTGACTGATAATGCATGCAAGCTGACTGCCAAATCACAAGCACACTTGTGTTTTTTTTAAATGCTTCATTTCTGATTGTGAGTAGAGTCTGAGAAACAGAAAACATCCTTCACTTCTTCAGAAGCTTCATTAATGTTGTTCTCCAGGCTCTTCCAAAGAGGGAGAACTTTCCAGAACAATATTCAGCTTCTCTGAGTGGCAAGAGTCTCATCACAGTCCACGGGAGAGAATCAGCTTTCACCAGTGACAGCCTTGATTTCCAGCCCCTTTGTGCTATTCTGCCAATCAAACAGTACAAAGATTTTGCCTTCAAGGGTGATTTATTTGAGTTGTTTACCAGCAAATGGAAGTTTAATGAATAAGCCACCCAAGCCCTCTTTGTAACAGGCCATAAAAGTGCCTGTTTTTCTGTTCTTAAAACTGGGAATGAACATACAGATACTGGAAAAAAAGGGGTAAGAACAGCTAGACACTTTGATTTGGGTTTGTGCAATGCTGATAATGTTTGGAAAGTGGGGAGAGTTGTGCCACATCAGATACTCAATGCAGGCTGGGCTGTTTGACAGCTTAGCATCTCACAAGAGCAAGCCGTAGAAGCCAGTGGCAAAGCTAATGAAAGTGTAGCATGGTACAGAGGGCAAAATGATTCCCTGTAAGTGACAACAGGAAGTGACATCACAGTTAAATTTTCATTTCCTTGTTTTTTTTAGCCATAATGTTTGATAGTGTAAATATGTTACACTCCGGTTTGTTTCATTGCATTCTGCACTAAATTCTGCATTGAATAGTATATAACAGTGGTTTCCAAACTGTGGGACAGGACCCACCAGTGGGTCGCGAGCCAATTTCAGGTGGGTCATGAAGTACCTAGAGCAGCCATATTGAAAATATGGGAAGATGGGACCCTGGAAAGAGGGAGGGCTGTGTCATTATTTTGCATGTGTCAAGGTTGCAAATGGGCTTTTCTTTCTTTCTGATTCACTTTGCTATTGCAAAATGGCTGAGAAATAACCCCATTAATTGCTGCATTCTCAGGAAAGCAGCAGGCTCTTCTGCTTGATGGCACTTCTGGCCATGACATCACTTCTGGTGGGTCCTGGACAGATAGTCATTCTAAAAAGTGGGTCTCATTGTTAAAAAGTTTGAGAACCACTGGTATATAACATGATGGTATTATTCATACTTACCAATTTTGGTATTATTCATACTTACCAATTTTGGCCACTAGTGTCAAGCTCAGCAGTAGTGCAATCATAGACTGCCAGCTACTTGGTAGGACTGCCAGCTTACAGGAGGTGAGGTGCCCTGATGTATCAGTAGTGCTGGAAAACATTTCCCAGAGTGCCAAACGTTGGCATGGGAAGGGGGAAGAGAGACCTTCCTTCTTGCCCCTGTTCCTGGAATGGCAATGGAACTAAGTGAGGAGGTTGGGGGGGGGGATACTTAAAGTCCCCACTGGCTAGGATAAAAAGTTGAGGCAAAGACCTTTTGGGCCTGTAATGCTAGCCTCAGTCTTGAGCCAAGCGTTATGAATTGCCCAAATCTGTACTTCTGAGGAAGCACACAGACATTTTGGGTGCATCATTATTTGTAAAGCTAAAGGTAGCAATGACAAATACAGGTTTTGAATCACTTCCCCACATTCAGAGCTTGTCTGCACAGGCAAGTGTGGATCCCAGATGGGCAGCCCCATCCTATTCCGGAACAAGTGATCTGCCAGTGCTGGCTGCTGTAAGGCAACCATAAAGTGAGCTTTCAACCGGCAGAGGCTTTCTGCATGTGTTGTCCCAGCACTGACTGCTTATCAGAGCACGTAAGCCAGTGGTGGAGGTGGGGAGAGGGTGGAATGTGGAGGGAAGGGGTGAATGGGCAGGGAGTGAGGAGTCTACAGGAGGGGGTGGATCCGGCAGTGATGGTGTGTGCTGGATCTGATCCTCCTAATCCACAGCCTCCTTGCCCCCCCCCTTCTTAGTGAAATTGCTGTTGCAGGTCTGAGGAGACCTCCATTGTGGGACTCCGCAGTGAAAGATGCTTACAGAGGGGAAAGGGGATTTAAATCTCATTTCCCTTCAAAAGCTTCCCACTCCACACATCCTCTCCACTGGATACAGCATGCATCTTTTCAGTATGACTGCACTGGTGGTGGTGGTGGGAAGGATAGGATTAGGCAAAACTGTCTCCCTACGGTCTAACCAGCCAGGATTCTAGAACACAGGAAGAAACTCTCCTGCCATTCGGAGGTTTGCCTCTGCAGACAAGCACTGACCATGAGGAGAGCAGGAGGCATGCCTACTGGGCACACTGACATGGGGTGTGTGTGTGTGTGGGTCAAGCTGGCATGTTCCCATTCCCAAACACCTGATTAGGTCTTTATACCACATTTGCCCCTGCAAACTGAGCAAAGGGACACCTTTTTAACTGGTGTCCTCTTATATTCAGCAGGGGGAGAGCAACTGTCCCTTTTCACCCCAGCATGGCGTATTTCCCTTTGGCTGTTGATGGTGATGTTCTGCATATTTTAGACTGTGAGCCCTTTTGGGACAGGGAGCCATGTACTGATTTATTTTGCTATGTAAGTCACTTTGTAAACTACTTTTCATTGAAAAGCCATACATAAATACTCTACTACTAGTAAGAGTTCTCCCTGAGGCATCTGGTGGGCCACTGTGAGATACAGGAAACTGGACTAGACAGGCCCTTGGCCTGATCCAGCAAGGCTTCTCTTATGTTCTTACTAGAAAGTTTGTAATCCAGAGTTTCCCAAAGTGGGCATTGCAATATCCTGGGGCGTCACTGTATACATGCCAGCTGAGCCACGTGGCATAACGGGGCTCTTCCTGCTTGCCTTTACCTTAGCGCCAATTTCAGGGTCCTCTGAGCAGGGAACCAGAACTAAGTGTTAAGAACATTAGAAGAACCCCGCTATAGGCCCATCTAGTCCAGCTTCCTGTATTTTACAGTGGCCCACCAGATGCCTCAGGAAGCACACAAGACAACTAGATACTTCCATCTTGTTGCTACTCTCCTGCATCTGGCATTCTGAGGTAGCCTATTTTTACAATAAGAAGGTTGCACCACCCATCATGGCCTGTAGTCTGTGATGGACGTTTCCTCCAGAAATCTGTCCAATCCTCTTTTAAAGGCTTCTAGGCCAGACACCATCACTACCTCCTGTGACAAGGAGTTCCACAGATTAATTACATGTTGGGTAAAAAAATACAGGCATGTCCCGGTATCTGCTGGGGTTCTGTAATGTACCATATCATGGATACCTGAAACCTTGGATACTGGGGATGCCTTTTTAATGTTTCCTTATCTTTTTAATAGGAGCTCCAGTATCCATGGTATCTATGGATAAGTGAAACAGTGGACACCGAATCAATGGATACTAGGGCACACCTGTATTCCCTTTTAACTGCTCTAACTCTCCCAACACTCCCCCAACCAAGTGTTGATGATGTCCTCATGGCACACATCATTGGCACTTATTTCCAGGTTATGTGACTGGCTCCAGAGGAGGATGTTGTGTCATTACTGAGTTTGGGAACTGCTGCAGTAATCCTTGCTTACAACTGAACTCACTAAGCTGACAGATGAAGAAAAGTTTGGCTTCTGGGGCTCTGTAAAGACACAGCAGGCAATATAGCAAGGGATGGCTGATTAGAATCCTTTTTCAAAAACAACAATTGAGACTAAAATTATCCTAATTTATCCAAACATGGAGCCCTGCCATTGGGCAGGCAAGAGTCAATTAAAATAGTTTAGCTTCAGACTATATTCCCATAATAACTTAAAGACTGCAAAATCAAAATTTGCTTTTAGGTTAGCTACCCAAGAGTAACCCAAGTAACCCAAACATCTTGAATAAGATTGAAATCCCACACAAAAATCAATCGTAAGAAGATTTTAAACAAGAACAACAAAAAAGATAAATTCAATTCCATTTGTTTTGGCAGCAACGGTGCAGCATTAACGTTGAATATCTGGAGTTAAGATTTTTGCTAGGATCTTAAAACTCATCCACTCAGTGCAGTGCCATTATAAGAAATTAATCAGGGCCTTTGTTTACTTACCCATAAAGTTCAGTACTGATTTATCATTAAAGAACACAAACTTAATTGTTGCAGATGATGTCACAGTTGCATTAACAAAACTAGGTATTTCCTTCAAGCAAACATTACTAGGATAGATTTATAGTAAGGTTTCTAGTATCAACAGAATAATCCAAATCTGAACTACAAGGTATAAAAAATATATGGAAAGTTTCTTGGTGACCAACTTTGTACAGTAATAGTTTGAGCAAGAAAACATCAGGGGAGCAATTTGTCTATTAATTTAGGGCACAATCCTAAACTGAGTTAGGCCGGCATAAACTAAACCAGCACAGTTTGGCCAGCACAAGGACCACCATAAAGTATGTTTGGACCACCCTCAGAATCAGAGAGGCCAGCACACAGGCATGAGCCATTCTCCCTGACTCCAAGAGTAGTCCAAACACGTTTTATGGTGGCCCTTGTGCTGGCCAAATTTTGCTGGCTTAGTTTATGCCGACCTAACTCCAGTTTAGGATTGCGCTCTCAGATCAGGGGTCTCCAAACTACAGCCCAAGGTTCAAATCCAGCCTGCCACAAGATCTGGCCTGCAGCAACTTTTTTTGTACAAGCATTCACAAATGTTCAACATTTTTACTCATTATATATAATTTCTCAGTTTAAGCACAAAACTGTTTCTTTGCAATTGTCACATTTCTCTTCTGAATTATATTGTATTGATTAAAAAAAGATTCAGGTAAAACTTATTCATTTATAAAACTTTTTTTTTTTTGGCCCATGAAAATTGGTAAAATATACAATGTGGCCCTCATACTGAAAAGTTTAGAGACCCCTAATTTAGATGAGCTTTTTAACCAAATCATTTGCTTGTGAGTGAAGAAATCAAGAAAGACACAATGAAATGGAACAGGATGACCATCTCTGTTGGGTTAAGTGGCTACAGGTGGTTGAGTATCTTTTTTCAATACGGGGAAGACTGAAGTTTTTTCAAATGGAAAAGAGATTAGGAGGAATCAAGTATACAGTACAGTCAGTTATTAGTCTTTGAACAGATTCTTGTCTCAACAACAGACACCACCAGACATTTGTTATGCTATAATGAAACCCTTTTTGGTAGCAGAAGATAATTCTGAATCCATGTTTATGCTGAAGTAGCACAGGAACAGGCGTTATGTGATCCTAGGGAAACACACACTCAGGCAACATATATATATGCATCAATCTATGCATCATTTCAATAGGCTTGAGAGAAATCATTTAAAAGATCCATATAGATAAACACAAGTGTTCAACAAAATAGAAAAATGCACATTTTTGGAAATAGCCATGCAGATTATTTCGGTTATGATGTTTTGGGAAGGAGTGTAAAAGTAATAAAAGACATATCTGCTTAAGAATTACCATGGGGAATCTTTGATAATTCTGTTGGGCACTGTAAAAGTCATTGCTATCAAACAAGATCAAGAATTGATATAAGATCTGTCACTCCCATACTGGAGTGTTTACATGGAACTCAGGTGACTTGAATAGGATTAAGAGAATATGGAATACAACACTGTGAATAAAATTGACCCAGACATTTAGATATAGGGAAGAAAAAAAGAAACAGCTTTCAAGATAAATTTACTTTATTTTTGAATTTTGGGAGTATCAGATATGGACAGAATTATTGCTTTCTTAAAAGTGTAAAGGGACTTTTAATATTGCATTCCATAATATTAACAAATTTCTGTAGGTCTTGTTCTTCATTTTTAAAGAAAACAATTAAGAAAAAGAAAAAAAAGGAAACACAGCCTTTACTGTCCGTATGACATCCCAGGATGAGGTACTGTATGGAAAAAAATAGTAGCATAATGTATCAGAAATGCCTTTGTTGTGTCCAAAGCAGAAAAGATTGTCTAATTCTCTTCATTCCAACTTTACTTGGAAGTGTAATTTGATATGTAAGAGGGCTAAACTACACATTACACACAAGAGTTTGGCCCTGTGTGTGTGTTTTAAGTTAAATAGTAGCAGCAGTAAACTGGTACCATGGCACATTGTACCAAGGATATTGTAGCGATGGATATTGTAGGATATTGTAGGATATTGTAGCGATGCTATTGTCTTAATGAAAATTAATTATTGTCTTAATTGTCTTAATGAAAATCATACCCTAAATGCTACTCTTACAGCCCAGTCCTGTTCCCTGCTATGCTATAGCATGTAGCTCCACCAAGAAGGTGCATGCAGTATATTATGCTGGGGGTGAGGAGAGATAACAACCAACACTATCTAAGTAAAAATAGGCCCATTGCCTATAGGTCTCATTTTGCTGGCATATATCTGAGGCAGATTTTCTAAGATGGGGTTTCTGGGATAAAATTCTGGTGCAAGTCCCTGCCACTGGGATCGATCCACCCCCTCCCCACCCATGAATAGCCCTGCAGGCTTACCTTTGTCAGCACCTGCCTGGGCTCCACAGCAGCAGAGATACAAAGTGTCGGCTGCTTTGGGGCAGGGGCTAGGACTGGCCCAGCAGCAGTGCAACCTTTGCTGAGGCTTTTACAACAGCAGGACACTCATCCCACTGTGATAAAAGGCACATAGGACTGGGCCTGGAGGGAAACTTCCACTGGTAACCATAGCAGCTCCCACTAGTAGCTCTGGGGAAATGGCTTTCATTTTGACATGACAGGAAAAGGGTTACATACAAGGGTGGTATCAGGTGTCAGAAGAGCCCATGCCCATCATAGCACCCGCCTAGTCAGGTTAACCCATTAACTGTCTGAACCAATTTGCCATCAGAGGCAAACATTGAGTGGCACCATGAGCATCCCAGGGCAGGACCTTGCCCCAGGATCCCAGCAACCTGAGTCACAGATCCTCTTCCCCAATCCTGATCTCCCCAACCAGCAACCACTATTTATCTTAACACATACAAGGCCAAACTACGCATTTAAAGTGAAGTTTGGCCCTCAGATTTCCTTTCCTAGGCAAGTTTGCAATAATATGCATGCATGACTCACAATTCGGTAACTACATATTTAAGGTTTTAAACGACGTAATCACATCAGACCAATGTTCTTCCCATAGAAAAGAAATGCATACATTACATTGGGTTACCTGGAATTGCTCTAAGACTGTGAAACAGATATGCTTGGTTTCATCTGGTAACTGCTGGATACAATGTCTCAAGGGGAGAAAACTGTCCTTAAAAAATTCATCAAAAGGGTAGGATCCACCATTGAAAGAATTATTGTAAAGAACTAGGCTTTTCCCCTGTAAAATCTGAGGAGTAGATCACTCAGATCTCACTCACTGCAGATCACAAACACAAGAGCGCATCTATAGATATGGCTGGTGTCAGCAGTGCTTATGGAGTGGAAAAACATGGGATCACCATAATGGTGAGGCAGAAATCAAATGAAAACACAGGTTGGCCTGGAGCTTGGGCAAGCCCCTCTGCAATGAGGAGTCCCACAGCTGTAGGGAATGGATTTGTGAGCTTTGGAAACAGACATGGCTTAGCTATGGCGTGCTATATAGATCCTAGATGGGCAGTTGCCTGAAGGCTGCCAGGCATTTTTGTTACCTCTCAGAAATGTAATTGCAGTCCTAAAAATTCAAAAATAATGAAAGTGCTACGTCAGCCTATGTATCATCCCCACTGGGTTCTACATAGCTTACCCCTATGTAAACACGCACAGGATTGCAGCTTCAAATACACAACGGATTGTGAAAGCTAAGGTTCTTCACATGTTCCAGCTGCATTATCCACAGCAGCTAAGCCCACACACTTTTGGCAAAGACCTAGTGGTGTAGGAGTAGGTTCACCACTGCTCAAGAGGGCAACCTGTTCCTACAGATCAGCTTTAGCTATGGTGTCGTGAGATCTGCATTGTTAACTAGAGAACCTTGTTAATAATTAAGCAAGTAAAATAAATGAACAGAAAACAAGTCCATGTAAACTGCCATGTCAGATACTGGTAGAGAAAATGAAATTAATTTTTCCTCCCAGTCTCCAGTCAATCTAAATCATGGCAAGTGCTCTCCTGACTCTAGGAAAATTGTAATCCATTTGGGTTCTGAGTGAGAAAGCCAAGTACATCAAAGACTACAATACCGCATATCAGCACCAGGTTACCTAGATCTGTGCCCATCATTGGCAGGAAAGTACGAAAATCGACTATCTTAAGAAGAAAAAGTTGATACCAGAAACATATATTTCAAAATCATCATACCATGAATATTCATCATGTTTTTATAATTGCATCCCTTTAAATTGTGAATTTAAACAGCTTCCTTCCCTTATTGAAAGTCCCCAAGAGATTCTTACCTCTCCAATTTTTTTTTGTGTGTGTGTTTTAAAAACAGCTTCTTCCAGTCAAGTCAGTGGATGTTTAAACTGACTTCCAAGTCAAGTCAGTTTAAACCAGCAATTTTCAACTACTGTGCTGCGGCACATTAGTGTGCTATGGGAGTTTGAGGAGAGAGTCATATATTACAGGGCCATTGGGGGGAGGGGTGAACCCCAGCCAGCAGTGCAATGTGCCTTGCCAATTGTAAAAAAAAAACTGATGGTTGTGCCTTGACCATTTTAGCACCTCCTCAGTATGCCATGAGATGAAACAGGTTGAAAATAGCTGGTCTAAACAATTATCCAGTGGTTGATAAATACAGCAGAAGTGAAAAACACGGCAAGGCGATGCAGACACACAGATAAAGGCAGAAGACCCTTTTATTTCGCATAGACAAAATGCAAAGAGTGTCTCATTAAAATAATATAAAAAAGAAAATGCCAAAATGAAATTGATTTCCCCTCTTCCCCACGTCACCGACTGACAGCACTCATCCTAATTAACAATGAAAGAAAGAAATAACTGACCAAGGACCCATTTTCTAGTTTTAAAAAAAGTGTGCAAAACATGACGAAAGGCTTTTTGCCTCCTCAAATAAATATCCCTGTTTAAATTCACAGAGGGTGATTTCATTTTTATTATTGTTATTGTATTCCTTCTTAGTTGTGTGTGATGGAATTCCCAGTTTAAAATATTTTATTTAGTCCCCATGCACTTTGTAGAAAATCAGTAAAAACACAAAAGCTTGTGAATATCAGAAAAACTGGACTTCCTTTTCCCAAAAAATTCAGAGGTCCAGTCAGATGAAGTTCACGCTCAGACAGAAAAAAAGCAGGAGAGTCTTTGCACTGTCTGTAAAGTTGCATTGTTGTCCCAAATATTTTGGCAATCTTCTTCTTTAATTATAAATATTGGAATTCAATAAAAAAGGTAGCTTTGATTGGAATTTGTTTTTTTTTTTAATAATTGTTAAGTATTTACAGCCACTGTCCCACCATACTCTTTTTGTTATACCAGGGTGTATGATTTTGCGTAAGGATTGTTTCCTTTCAAATGGCCTCGGGAGTCCAGCAAGGATTCTTGGGAGCTGCTCATTTTAGCTGCCTGTGCCAGCTCAGTTCCTTCTCGCTGAGGTAATGTTGCTACGGCACCAGGTTGCCATGATTGTACTTCCCTACTTGTGGATGGCGTCTCCATAGGTATTGGCTCCAAGACTGTTGGACGCTTCAAGGTTCGGCTTTTCTGAGGTTCCAGACAGGTTTGTCCTAAACTTAGGTCTCTGCTAGTGCCTGGAACGCCTCGGTTTAACAAAAAGTCCATTCTAAGATACGGCGGCAAATGCATGAGGTCACCTGTTAAAGGAAAAGGTAAAAAAATAAGTATATATTTTATATATTATTAAGAGAGGCACTTAATTACCATCATGCAAATCACTAGCAGCAGAATCTTACACAGGTTGGCTTGGTAATGTCCAAACATACTTATTACGGAGTAAGCTCCATTGAACATTGGTGGACTGAGGGCACAATCCTAACAAACTTTCCAGCCACAGGGTAAGGGTAATGCAGCTCTGAGGTAAGGGAACAAACATTCCCTTACCTAGAGGAGGCCTCCGTGACTGCCCTCCCAACTGCAGGATGCAGCTCATGCCCCACTGGCACAGCTATGTCAGTGCTGGAAAACTGTTAGGATTGTGCCCTTAAGGAACTGAATAAATATTATGAAGTTATTCAGGAAGAATGAAGTTGCCAGTCTCTTAACGATAGTATGCAACTTGTACCTTAAAACCCCCACGGTGCCAGAGGATTGGAAGATAGAACATGTCGCGCCAATCTTTTAAAAAAAGAGAGGGGATCTAGGAAACTACAGGTCGATCAGTCTAATGTCTGTTCCAGGTAAGATGGTAGAAGGCCTCATAAAATCCAAAAACATAGAAGAACAAGAGCTGCTGAAGGAAAATCAGCATGGCCTCTTGCCTCACAAATGCAGAATTCTTTGAAAAGGTCAACAGGCATGTGGATGTGGGTGAACCTGTGGATATAATAAATCTGGATTTTCAGAAGGCGTTTGACACGGTCCCTCACTAAAGGCTGCTGAGAAAACCTCAGTCAGGGAATACAAGGGCAGATCCTCTTATGACTCTCCCTCTTATGAGTGGGGGTCAATGGGCAATTTTCACAATGGCGAGAGGTGAAAAGCGGAGTGCCCCAAGGATTGGGGCTGGTGCTTTTCAATGTGTTCATAAATGACCTGGTGACAGGAATAAGCAGCGAAGTGGTCAAGTTTGCAGATGACACAAAACTTTTCCGGGTGGTAAAAACCAGACGGGATTGTGAAGAGCTCTAGAGGAATCTCTCCTAACTGAAGAAATGGGCAGCAAAATGGCAGATATGTTTCAATGTAGATAAGTGTAAAGTAATGCACATTGGGGCAAAAAATCAAAACTTCTCATATTGGCTAAGGAGTTGAGCTGTCTGTGATGGATCAGGAGAAAGACCTTGAGGTGTCAGAGGACAACTTGCTGAAAGTGTTGACCCCAGGGGTGGAGGAAAGGTGTAGCGAGGGGTGGCGGTAGCCATGGGTGCCGGCAGTGGTGAGGCGCCATTGTGCAGAAGAATCCGCGAGCTTTTTGGCCTGCCCACCCTCCCTCGCTTCTGTTTCGCTCCGTTATGGAGCTATTCCGGGCACAGGGAGGCATGGCAGGGCGACACATGGGGGTGGGGCAACGTGCTGGTGGCGCGGTTACGTCACCCTGCCCTGGACGCGTTCGGGGCTTCATCCATCTCTGATTGACCCAGTGTGTGACAGTGGTGAAGAAGGCCAATTTTATGCTTGGGGTAATTAAAAAGGGGGTTGAGAATAAAACGGCCATTATCCGATTGTACAAATAAATGGTAAGGCCACATCTGGAGTATTGCGTGTAGTTCTGGTTGCTACATCTCAAAAATAACATAGTGGAACTCGCAAAGGTGCAGAAGAGATGGACAAAATGATTACCAGGTAGGGCACCACCCTTATGAATAAAGACAGCGGCATTTGGGGCTCTTCAGTCTAGAAAAATGGTGCCTGAGGGGGATATGAATGAGACATACAAAATTATGCATGGGATGGATAGAGCAATGTTCTTTTCCCTCTCTCACACCAGAATCAGGGGACATCCACTAAAATTGAGTGTTAGTAGAGTTATAATGGATAAAAGGAAATACCTTTTTACCAAGTGGGTAATTAATCTGTGGAACTCCTTACCACAGGTGGAGGTGGTGATGGTATCTGGCATAGGTGCCTTTAAAAGGAGATTGGACAGATTTCTAGAGCAAAAGTTAATTGCAAGTCATGATGGGTGGTGTACTCTCCTTACTTTAGAAGTAGGCTACCTCGGAATGCCAGATGCAGGGGAGTGGCAACAGGATGCAGGTATCTAGTTGTCTTGTGTGCTCCCTAAGGCATCTGGTTGGCTGCTGTGAGATATAGGAGGCTGGACTAGATGGGCCCTTGGCCTAATCTAGCAGGGCTCTTCTTATGCACAGGATTTGGAGTTTCAATATTTGGCGAGAGATTTTGTTTTGGGCTGAAATGGACATTTCCCCACTCAACTATGAACCACATGGAAACAATCCCTGCCTTTGTATTTCAACATTAACTTAAATATTGTTCCATTACCTCTGTGGACACCAGAAATTTAGTTTGCTGCAGACTTTACATATATTGGCTGGAAAGAAAAGAATGCTTTTTAATGAGAGGGAAGGCCAAGTTGATTTCTCCACACATTAGGATGTTGTGCTCACAGAAAGAGACTGAACCATAATCCCAACTGCATCTCAATACTAAATCATCTTATTCCATCTTACTAGCTCAGTCACTTCAGCCCATCCCTGACTACCACTTGTGTCTCTGCTATTATATCAAATGTGCTGCCTAACCATCCATTCTTTTTGCAAAATGCTAAGAGTGTCTGCTCCCTTTTGGGGAATGCCAGTGGCTCCAACTACCAAAATTACAGTATCTGAGTACATTTCCCAGCTGGATCCAAAAACGTTGTGGTGCAGAGAGACTGCGGGCTGGTGCAGATATTTTATCTGCCAACATTCTGCACACTAAAAACCAGGACAGTAAAGAACAGCAGACCTGTTACAATCTGGGTATTGGCAGGCGGTTACAGTAAGAAGTAGTAACAGCTTCTCTTCCACCTGCCCCCCACCACTGTGCTAATCTTCTTTCATGACTCATATTCAGTTGCTCCCGGAACAAAATTTGTAGCATCTAAATATGGCCTGTTCAACTTGCAACTAACTAGGCTAAACCCTGCCTTGTCAGCAGTCTTCAAGGGGCTTAAATACATTGCCTGGTTTTACTATGCACCTGGAACTGCAAAAATGGAGAGGTGTGTGTCAAGTATCTGGCAGGCTGTAATATGTGACTGATGGACTTCTTTGCAGTTCTAATCTGAATATAGGTAAGACTTGGGTTATTTCGTATTTTTTTTCCTGTTACAGAAATAATTCTTATTGAAACCAAATGAATTAATCGCTGCAATTCATTCCTTAATGTTTTAAAGCTTTCTAAATAGGCTTCTCTCCCTCGAAAAAAAGTTTAAAGCACAAGACTTTCCTAGTAATAGTACAGTTCTATGAACAATTTGAAAAAGCAGGACATTCAGCACGCCGGTGTCACAAACAGGATTTTGAGAGATCGTGTTGAACTAAACACTCCAATGTTCTTCCCTTGTAAACTAACAAACAGAAAGCTGCTTAGTATTTTAAAAGCAGATTCCTTAGCTGGCTTTACAAATAACAGGCATACTCTTGTTGTCAAAAAGATAAACCATTTCTATTCTGTTCTTAATTTAACATCATAGACAGAGAAAATCACTCAGAGATTTGGACAGAATCTGTGTTTATTCCTGCAGGCTTTGTTTGGCACCATATGCTTTATTGTAGCTAAGTTTCCAACACAGATGTATGTGGCACTATTTTTAGCATAGCGTGTGCTTCCCATCTTGGGACTGGAACTAGCATTTTGTAGCATTTACATAAGGGTACCAATTGAAAACAGAACGGTAAATGCCTGAGGGGTTTACAATTGCCAATTTATATTCCTCTAATTTTACCTTAAAACACAATGGATGCAGAAAAGTCACTTTACTAAAAACGAAATGCAGGCATCATAGGGTGACCACATGGAACAATGGTACTCAGGGACATGGGCCAGAGGGGAGATCAACATTGTCAGAGTGAAAATATAATGACAGGGAGCATGGAATTCATATAAAATTCCTCACATTTTAAGAAAACTAGCGAATAGTAAGATGGAGGCATTTGTCCACTACCAACATAAACTGGGTTATCTGTCCCAAGCTCTCCCCAAGGGACCCTGAAAACTGTAACACTATGATGGGGACAATTTCTGCTAATGACGTTCCCCAGTCTCCTTAAGGTCTCCCATTCACAAAGAGCAGTGTTTTCCATGACTGATGCGGTCCTGTGACCAGCACCCCCCAATGAAGACACCTGCTTGGGTTTAACTTTATTAAACACAAGAGAACATTTTTTAAAACATGAAACCTGCCGAACACACAGTCTGGGGTAGCACCCCCCCCAAAACAAAACAAAACCAACCACCCCTGTCAATTCATGTGACAGCAAAAAATTCATACCAGGCCCTTATAATCTCAGCAATCTCTATACATACCCATCATGGGTACAGAGGTGCTTTACGGCACCTTGCACGACATTTGCCCAGTTGGTACTAGCCTAAGCCCTTCCCGCTGGCGTTGGGGCAGCACCATGGCAACACCAGCCTCACACGCCCCAGAGGGAGCACTGGTTGCCAGCGAGCGGTGAGTTTGCTGGTTGCCAGTGATGCGGCCGTTTGGGGTAGAGCAGGAGGGCGTACCGGGGCGGGAGTGAGGGTGGAGCGGGTGTGGGACTGGTAGTGACTCTCATGCAGCCTTACTCAGAGGTCCTTGCTTCTGGTCACTATGTAGCCGGCGCAGAAGCAAGTAGACCTGTCGCCCACTGCGGGGAAGGTAACGAATATTCCCTTTCCCCGTGGAGACACACGAGGCTGCCTGACTGCCCTGGGGGTCAACAGTAGCCACTTGGCTACCTCTGTACCCCTGGGCAATCAGGTGGTATAGGACTGGGCTCTCAAACTGCCAAATGAAAAGGACACATTTCACAAATCTTCTTTCCTTCTGTCAGTCATCCAATGAAATGAAAATAAATCTTTAATTTGATGGGACTAAGGATGTTTCTAAGTAGGTAAAAATGATTACTGGTTTCCATCTGGAATTTAAAGTCAAGCTGGGTCTTCCATAGAGACATGCATAGGAACCCTTTATAGGCATAGCTATGGGAGAAACATGCTAGATTTTTAGCTCGTGTAATTGAAAAGACAACCATTTCTCTATAAGGAAGATTTATCAGAGCTTGACAATACAGTCAAATGATAAAGTTTCCAGGCAAAGCCTTAAGTAATAAGATGCTCCACTGCCTTTGATGCTCTAATTACCTCTTTTCAGTGGTGTGTGGGCTTTATTAGTAATGAAAGCAAACCTTTCAACTCAAGAGCACTGAAAATAAGTGTGCTTAATAATTCATGAACTGAGGCTTAATTACTACAAAAGCTATTCAGAAATGCTGCTTTTCTAATATAACTTAGAACAGCAACATTCTCTGTTTGGATTTAAAAACACACCCTGAAATCTGCAGCAATAATACCCATTCAGCTATACATTTTGTAGGCATCAGCTCACCTTCATGTCTACTAGGCTTCAGCAAGAGAACAGTAGTAAATGAACTGCATCTCTTAGACCCCAAATATTATTCTGCTGTGCAATGAAGAATGCTCCATTAAAAATGGTAAAGTCCTATTAAACAAGAAATGAACCCAGCCTCGGAGTATATCTTCTGTGCGCTTATTCCTAATTGGTTGAGGAACTACAAGCACAATGAATTCCGCTTACATCATTCCTTGCCCAATCTAGGTGCTGAGGCTGCACATGCACCACCTGGTCTGAAAATCAGCGTGAGCGATCAATTGGCTCTATGAGAGAGAACAGTTGGTAAGCGAAGGGGCCAACTTAACTGTTTGATGCGGCTACTGCCTGCTGGATGCATACATGTACACTTGAGTCATTTGGGGTGGGACCATGTTATTCAAAGTATAATTTCTAAATTAAATAACATTAAATAATAAGTATGTACAGATAGATCAGTTCCTTCCTTCCACAATTTACGTGAGATTGTCCAACAGCAACATAACAGCGCATATCTTCGGAATAATACATTTCATAAAGGGTGGAGGAACATATTATGACAAACGTGTGTTCCCCAGAAACCATGGCTTACATCAGAGGAGAAGGCATTTGTAGTCATTCGGTCAGTCAGAACTTTTACTGACACACACACACACAAATACATGTAATAGGAGGATATTAATTAACTAGGTCAACAAAATCCTTGTCTTAATCTATGCATCTTCACTCAATGATTCAGGGTGCAATTCTATAATAATAAAGTATCTTATTTAATACCGGGGGGGGGATTTGAGTTGAATCTGTGGGTGCCAAACTTGCAGATAGGGATGGCAACTATGTATTAACACAGTAGATGCTAACTATGTATTAATATATTTTTGGACATTTGGAAGACTTCCTTGGAGATTTATAAGGAAGTTTATTATAGTTTATTATTATAGTTTATTAATATGTTTTGTAATCTTTATGTATCTGATTTAAATTATGTATTTTTTCCTTTGTATTTTTTTCTTTTTTAAAAAATTCACTAATAAAGGAGAAGGGAAAAAAATGAACCTGTCCTTGCTACAGATCAGCTGGGGTTTTTTTCCTCTCTCAATAGTTCAATATTAATGCAGACATAAGGTTGCAGAAACTTGTGAAAAAGAACCTTGCTGTGCAAAATCAATATGAACTCCAGAATTGAATCTTGGAAAAATTCTGAATAAATCATGAAAGAATTATAGAAGAGGCACAGTATACTACTAGCCCCATTCTTGGCTGGTCATGCAAGCTGGTTCATATATTTTTAAGAGGACATGCAGAAACCGATCTTCCAGTCACTTGAAGAAGAAGAAAAAAAAGAGAGAAAACATATTAAACTTATCACTCATGTACCCTGCATTTTACTAGCTTGCTGATGACTGCCTACACGGAATGGAAATTCTTTAATAATGCAAAATGTCACAGGAAGCTCATTTACCACTAGAGTTAATTTGAGAACAGAAGAAGTCTTGTAGTATATGCCAGGAATACGCATGTAATGGGTAAGTAATTCAGTAGGGTAAATATACCAGCCTAGCACTTAGTATGTCCTGCACTCGAACTCACCCAAACCCACCAGTCACAATACTTGATGCTCCTTGCTACATCTCAGCCAAGCTACCTAATATAAGGGCAGCAATGCTACTCTGGCAGGCTGGGCAGAATCCCTTCTTAACACATGCAACATTTTATGGGTTTTTTTTAGCTGTTTAAGCCACAAAGATTGGATACCAAAGGCATTTTGTCAACTTCGGAACTAGGCTGGTATTCACACAGATAAACCGAACATGAAAACCAGCATGCTTTGGAGACAGTGGACAGCCATTTCTGGGACACCCACAGCTCTTGTTCTGAAGCACTGCTAACTGTGCATCAATGTCTGCCTGCTGTTCACACAGATGCATAGCCAAAAGGTTTTACTGCTTCTAAGTACAAAAAATGTCATGTCTCTAAGACCTGTTTAAACATTATGTATGGTGACAGAATTGTTGCAACCAGATGGGCAAAAGATCTAGATGCAAGCAGCCATGTAGCTTCACTGGATGTTCATCTGGGTCCTAAGTAAATGCTGCAATGTTTAGAATGACATGAACTAGCAAATGTTCAGAATCTAACCTAACATTCTTGGTGAAATTCTTTTAATAAAGTATGTATATACAGATGTTATAACAGCTCTGTCTCCTTAAGTCCTGCAATGAGCAGATCTGATGGATACTGACAGCGAATGTTGCATTAGTTTTGCTAATTAATCCACTGAGGCTAAGAGTTCAGATTCTCTTATTTAAGCTTAGAACATTCTAGCTGTAGCAACCAAAGGCTCACAATTAAGGGAAAATGTATGAGGAGGGTAATTGAGATTTGCTCCAGGGCTTTTTGCTGCCTGAGCAGCATCTTGGTTATGTGCCTCCTACACACTGATGTCACTTTTACCTCCAACCTCACCTAGTGTGGTCCCTGACACTCTTGTATTCACCTTTGCATCCAATCTCAGAGGATGCTAGCTTCTGAGAAAAGAAGAAATTAAGGGCACAATCCTAACCAACTTTCCAGCCCCGGGGTAAGGGCAATGCAGCTCCAAGGTAAGGGAACAAACATTCCCTTACCTTGAGGAGGCCTTCGTGACTACTATTCCACTGCAGAATGCAGAACAAGCCCCATTGACACAGCTATGACAGCGCTGGAAAGCTGGTTAGGATTGTGCCCTAAACACAGTCTGGTTCTTGGGCAGCAATGGTTATCCAAAGAAGAATGGTTATCCATTTTTGCCTATCACCAGAAGAAGGGCTGCCTGCATGCAGAGTTAATCTCAGAGGAAATGGGGTTCACACACTTGTTAGCTTGCACTCTATTATCCAGAGACGTCATGCTTGTGATCTCACTGGCCTCTGCTGTGCATTCTGCTGTGCATTTTGAAGGTCTCTTCCCCATAGAAACACCCCTCCTATTGTGGTGGCACTTTCTTCCCTGCTGAAAGCCTCCACATTTTCAGCTTGGCAAAGCTGCCCTGTGGTCAACAAGCCTCTTGCTGAGTTAGTTCTCTTGCTCTGGTAGCTGCCCTCACCATCATAGGAGCTCAATGAGCATCAAATCAAATACTTTTAATGACATATAAAATATAAATATAGATAAAAGATAAAACTACAATAAAATACCAGTTGCCATCACACATACTGTATAAATATAGATAAAAGATAAAGGATAAAGCTACAATCAAATATCAGTTGCCATCACACATCTGTATAACTCAAAGCATTAGGGAGAAATTCATACGCAAAGAGCATCTGTTTGCTGTATTTTTTCTTCCCTGGAACCTGAAATTGTTCTGCCCCGTCCTTGCTGCCCAACATGACATGCGTAGGTATACATGTTAATAGGCAGTATTGGCAACACTATCTAGCCAGACTTCCTCTTGTTTGGCAGTTTTATGTTGTTCTGGAACTAAACTTTGAACAAGGGTCAACAGCATAATACAAAGAAAGACACTGGAGGAACAATGCCATTTAGAGCATTCATACCTATAACTGTCCCAAGGACCTTATGAACCGAGTACCTCAGTTACCGTTACTATGGAAACAACAGTTGCCGCATACATATCCAGTGACAGTCTTACAAGTCATGTCGCATCAAAGCAAGATCACATTCTTTACTTGCTACAATTAAGAAGACTTTTCAGGTCAGTTCAAGGTCCAAATTCAGGCACTTGTAGAAGGTGAAAAGAAAATGGTAAATCTGAAATTTATTTAGATTTTTATTTCAATGAAATTAATTTCTAAGGTCAAAGTACTTCTTTCTGGCTCCTCTGCTTATTGTTAGTTTACTTGTTGGCTAAGGCCCTGGTAACTTGCTGGTGTGACACCAAAACACAAGGTCTTGTGATGCATCTGCCTGCGGCTCCTATACAGATGATTTCCGGTTTTTGCAGAAAGTCTCTGGACCTGACCAGAGTTCAGCTCTGATTGGGGTTCAGAGGGGTGTGTGTCCATCTGTCCGTCCAGAATTCATTCTGAAGCCTGCAGAGTCTGCGAGCAGGTGTGTGTGGCCTCTGGGGCCTCCAGAAGCCACCCAACCCAACCGGAGCTCAGCTCCAGTCAAATGGGGGGGGGGGGGTTCCAGGCTTCAGAAAGCCTCCAGAGTGATCAGGTCTGAGGTAACCCAGAAATGACTTCTGGAAGTGATGTCATTTCCAGTCACAGGGTTCTGTGGCCGTTGTGCCTCACCAGCACAAACCACCACCGCACATCCCAGATATACAGATATTTTAAATTGGGCATCGCCTGGCATGGAGGCTGAAGTACATAAACAGCAGGAAGACAGAATGCAAAAACCGAATAAAATCCTTGTTAAGAAGTCTACCAGGCACTACCTATTGAATGACAAGAGAGGTTAAATTCTAGCAGATGGCAAGAATGCAGGCGTCCAGAGACAGAGGAAATGAACAGGCATAGTCTGTAGTCTGAAAAGCAAGACAAATCAAGGACCATAATTCCTATGGACTGAAGGGTCTGGCTAAATAAAGCCAGTCAAAAAGTCAGGAAGCACACACAGAAGGCAACAACCTACATAATATGAAGGGTCCTCACCTGATGCTGGTTGTGCTCTTGAACTTACTGAGCCTATTCTACTACAGATACTCTCTCTATATACTTTGAATATTGATACTTTAGAGTTTCTTTACGGATTAGAACATAACCTCCTCTGTGGAATGATGAGTTACGTTCCCTCATCTTAGAGTTTGGGAGCATTCACAAGGAAGAAGCAGGACATGCATATTCTTTATATTTGAGATGAGTAGATAATTGTCATTTTCACATGTCATTTTCACATACCACCTTGGAATTCCCTCCCAGAAAGAGCCCAGTGGCATCTATTTTTTTTTCCAGCACCAGGTCAATTTATTTGCCAAATTCCTTTTAGATTGTTGGTTTTATTCTGAAATCTTTAAATCAGGTGTTCTGTTATTTTACTGTTTGATGTGTTTTGTTATTTATGTTTTAATATATTCTTTACTCCAGTTTTGCTGGGTTTTTTAATAGTACAAAGTACTTTGCATAAATTCAGCCTTGACTGAGAAAGGCAACATGAAGCTACCCTCTTATAAGCAGCTCTGGCAGAATGTGCGAATTGTGCCCCTTAATATCACTAATATGTTCCAGGTTACCAGTAATGTATTTTGCATGATATACACTAAATTATAACTAAAGCAAATTACAAAATCAGTTGTGAGGAGGAAACACAGAAGAGTAATTTCAAAACAGGAAACCTCTAGGAATTTTTCCTCCCACCAAGGCTAATAGTTGGAGATTTCCAGGCTTTTTCAAAGAATCTGTCAGGCCCAGTTCATTCCTGTTTGAAGCTCTACCACCCACTCTGTTGATATTCCACTTGCTGGCTCATATCATTGACTCATCACTGGTCCCTGTGCTTCACTATTTCTTTGTGAAGCAAGGCTGACAAGCTGAATCAATTTTGAAATTGCTTCAAGCAAATCAAGATTTGATTTTCAATAAATATATAGACCGCATTCTTGAACGCAAAAACTCCATTGAAGACTAGAGTCAATTCTTGTCAATCTTACAACTTCCTGTTAGAATGTTGGATGAATGTCCTACTGTAATGTTTAGGAGGTGAAACAAGTGCCCTTGAGGACATATACATATATATCTCCTTCTTCGCAGATACTTGCGAGATTCCTAGGTCTCTGGTTGAGACGCAACCCTCGCAGGCAACGCCAGCTAGTGATTCTGTGATTTAATTTTTGTGTTTTCCCTAAATGCTAATGGTAATTGGAAAAGGAAATCAATATCTCTTTCACCACACAAATGCCCTGTGGTGATTCTTCACTGCCAGACAACTTGCACTGAAGTATTTTATCAAGGATTTGCAGACCACAGAAGCATCTGAGGTAATAACAAAGCAAGGCTGGAATTTTGTTGGGAAATGGATGGAGATGACAAGTAATGTTAACTAAAACAGTGGTGAATATAATACAACTGTTCAAGCAGCATATAGTAGGAGAGTATGACAGATGGCACTCAGGAAAACCTGAGAAGAATCAACATTCCCTTCACATTTACATTATAACTCAGTCCTAATTTTTCAGCTTGGAGTGATATCCTTCCCCCTCCTAAATAAACAATATAAAAGAAAATGGAAAACTAGCAGATTAAAGAGACTAGCTAGGTACAAGATTTTTAGCTTTAGTTTTTTTTGTTTTAGAACTGGGGTTGTGTGGTGGTGAGAATATAGGACTAGAGCCATGGAGACCTGGCTTGAAATTCCCACTCAATGAGTGACTTTGAACAGTTGCTTTCTCTAGTCTAATTTACCTCACGGGCAGGGAACAAAATGGAGAACCAAATACACTTTCCTAAGCTCCCCAAGGAAGGGTGTGATAAATATCATGCCATTAAAACAAATAAATTAAATGCCAAATGTTTCATTAGGATCGTGGCTGTTACAAAATTTACAATTTTCTCAGTAACTTTTAACAAAGTGAAGGTAGGTGGGACAAAGAGCAGCCTCTTTGTAGTTATAATCACTGAGCGCTACAAAAATAAAGTGCTCGCCCTCCCTGCCTCCCTGCCTGCTACCGCTCACTTCCATTTTGGGGCCAGATAATTCAAGTCTATTTTATTGGCCTTTAAAAAGCAATTACTAGAGAAAAGCATATGCTGGTATATACTAACATAACATATAAAATAATTGCTAGAAAGAGATAAGGAAACATTTAGAAGTTTATACCTGTTTATAACTGGTTCGTGCTGCCACTCAAGTGAAAGAAAGAGGTTTATGGACTCTAGGTGCAAGGAAGTGGCAATAGGATGCAGGCATCTTGTTGTCTCACGTGTTCCCTGAGGCACCTGGTGGGGGCCACTGTGAGATACAGGAAGCCGGACTAGATGGGCCTTTGGCCAGATCCAGCAGGGCACCTCTTATTAAGATCCAGCCTGTGCACTACAGTTGCTTTGCCACATTAAGAGATGCAGGTCTCATGATTTCTATGTGTTCCTTATCTGCAGCTGTTAATAAAATGGCCCATTCTCCCAAATCTGTTGTCTCAAGTGTCCATTGGAGGGGGAGTGGTGCACAAACAAATGGTAAGACAATACATTCATCAATTACCATGCCATATTAAATTATTTTGTTTTATTCCTCAAACCTTCTCTCCCAAATCTTCAGACTAAGAATCAGTAAATGTGAATCTATAAGCAAATTCACATCAGAAGAATTTGCATGAAAATTTCTTCCCGAATTCATTTTGGTGGTTATGTAGAAACAAGAGTGGATTGTATTGTAGCAGGATGTGTTTACAATTCTGCCAACTCTGAAGGTGTCTTAGTGCCATTATTAATAATAAGACAAGTTTATTAACTTCAATCTCAGCCCCAGGTAGGATAAGTGAATCAAGAAGTACATCTCTGCACTTTCTGATTCTATGGACAGGCAGACATAGCAAAGTGAGCTTATTTTGATGAATGTTCCACCACACTTAGTAATTCTTGCAAAGTGAAAATAAAATGGCACAAGCATACAATTATTCTGAAGCTCACAGGTGCATTTTGAAAGATTAGGCACATTGTTGTTTTAAATATGCCAACGGATTTTTTAGAGCAAAAATGAATTGTGTGTTCTGTATTTTTAAACTCAATAGTTTAAAAAGTAATTAAGAAGATGTATCTACCAAAATATATGTTGAGGCAATTCTTCCCAATACTATGAAGTGCTGTGTGAGCACAAAAAACTGATAAAACTAAAATCTTAACATGGGCACGATGGTATAAATTGGTGCTCTTCTGTGCCCCAAGACCACCTCCACTGCAGAAGCACCTACTATTAGGTGCGAAGATGACACCCTAAATGGGTTGGACTGAAAGCAGGAGCAGAATACAAGAACTAACATACTGGATCAACACAATCTAGGTTTTTACAGTTGTTACTGCAATGTGTATTATTCTACTTGTACAAACCTGTGGACATTTAAATCTTGAAACTGCTTGGTTTATTTTGAGCAATTTAAAATATTACACAGTTTAATCAACACACGGCCTGTGAGGTCGCCTTTTTGGAGGTCTCTGAACGCTCCACAGCAGCCCCTCTATCTCCTTTTTCAGCAGCTTTTTGGTATCTCTGCCGACCATTCCAACTTCTCCTTTGGAGAACAAGGAGCCAGTAGGGCACGGCAGGGAGATCAACTGCACCTACCACTACCTCCTCCTCCTTCCAGCTGAGCCTGCTGACTTCAGAAGCTCAGAACTAGGAAATAATTGGCGGTAACATCATCATGTCACCACCAATTACTTCCGCATCTGTGCAGTTGGGGTGTGTGTGTGTCACGCCAGGATCGTGCTTCCAGGATTTCTCTGAGCTATAAGGTCTCACAGACTCTTTCTTGCAGGAACAGAATAATCTTCTTGTCCATCATATAAGGATGACAGCCTTGTAGACATCAGCAGATATGAGCAATTAACTGCCCCAAAGCCATTTTGTGGGCTTCTCACTGCCCTTTTGCTTTACTATTTTGCCATGCAAGAAGAGTTATCCAACTCTGCTCAGACAGGTCCCATTTTACTCACCCTGTCCTAGGACACTTTCTAACCCATATGATCCACATGAATCTATATGTTATAGGAAAGAAAGGAGGAGCAGTGTCTGATGCCTCAGCACTGCTAAACATGTCAAGCAGAGGGTTAGAAAGAACTGCAACCGAATATGGAAGTCGGCTTCCTAGAAACGTTGATGGAAGTTCAGGTCAAAAGCATCTTGGTCAAACTAATGGTTCTGGGCAGCACTATTTTGCCAGCAGATTTTGATAATTGTATTGTCTCTATTAAGTCATTTAGCCTAATCCCATTTATTCCAAGGGTAAGGACCTTTCCAGAAGCTCCTTGTTTCTGAAGTCTTCCCCACATCTGCTACCTAAAGCGGAATTGGCATGGCCCTAACTCTGTCATTGTTCACGAACAGCAAATTCTTTTGGGGGGATTTCAGCATCCTGAAGAACATGGATGCTAACATGGAAAAACATGGATGCTAATAGGAGCAAAGTTATCAGTAGCATTGATCATGATGACCTCTGCTAACATGGTGTTGAGGTATCAGCATAAAATCAAATTGGAGGAAGGTTAGGAGAAGGAAGAAATGCTTTCTGCCTTCACTCTGGTCTTTTCAGCAGAGTTGTGCATGAGCCTTGAAATTCAAGTCCAGGAGTCCCCCTCATGAACTGACTTATGCACAAGTCCTAGCGTGCATTCATGGTGATTCCAGCGTGGAATTTCATGAGTCAGTTTCACGAATCATGAGTCTTTTTGTGGCAAGCTACAGGTGGAACTAGTGTTCTGCCAGTGCTGGTTGCTGTAAAGCAGCTGCAAACTCTAGCAGCACGCATTGCTGGAGAGCTGGCAGGAAGTCCGGGGTCTTCCTGCTTGTGTCACCACTGTGCTGCCCAGTGCAGGAGGTGGTGGTGGGAGGCAGAATAGGTGTGGGGAGGGACAAAACTGAGTCGGGAAGTTGCAGGAGGGGGTGAATTCAGCAGAGATGCCCCCCCCGCCTCCTCTCTTAGACTGTGAAACCACTGGTGCAGATCCAAGGAGACCTGCTAGGGCAGGAGGCTTTCAGAGGGGAAAGGAGATCCCCCTGGATACAGGATGTGCCTGTTCAGCACGACTGCATTGGCAGAGGGAAAAAGATAGGATTGGGTCATAACGTATGTAACAAATTTCCAAGGAAATAAAAGTGTTTCAGTAAGACTATTTAAGGGGCAGATTTCCATGTCCCCATATACAATTGCACAAGTTGCTGCAGCACATAAAGCCAACCTGTTGAAGCATTCTGCAAATCTACACTGTTGGAGGCTTAGATAGATGCTAAAACAAATGGTTGAAAGCTTTGTTAAGAGACAAATTTGATTTGTTGATATTGAGAACTGCAAAGCAAAAGGGAATTTCAATATGATTTGGAAGCAGTTTCCCACTAATTGTACTAGTTTTTGGCAGGCAAAAGCAATTGTGGATCTTACCTTCAGAAATGTACTTAAATAATTAATTGTTTCATTTTTACAGTATTTTATTGCAGCTTAAAAACACTAAATGATAATTTCATGGTTGTGCAGCTTCAATTTAACTAATTTTCTTGCATGCATAAAATTAAACATCATAAATAGTTTACAAAGACAACTGACTGCAGTGGAATCATGGCAAATTAGAAGCCATGTCTAAGAGCTCCCTGGCACAAAACACATGTATCAAAAAATGTGCAGCAGAAAAAGAAGTAGCCAGGAGAGAAAAGAAGGTTATGCCTTCTTGATTGACCTCTAAGAAGAAAATAGTTTAAAATGGATTGGATGGCATTGTACGATATATTACTAATTAGCCAATTACAATTGCATTTAAGATATGGAAATTGCAGTCAGGCTTCAGAGATACAGTGTTTTAAATGCACATTTTAAATAACTCCCCACATTTCAAGGCATTCAAATTAAATCAAGTGAGGAATGCTAACTAGGTGTGATTATGTTGCAGTCATGCGTAATACGGGGTGGGTGGGTACGGGATGAGCAGTTCAACAGTCTGTCTGATTCAGATGAATGAGGCCCAGCTGGGAAAGGTGTTAGTAAATATTAACCAATCATTGTGACAAATTGGTAGAAAATATACACAAATCATATTTTTTTGGATACTTGAATAAATCATCAATGTGAAAATGGTCTAAAACAGTGATTTTCAAACTTTTTAGCACTGGGACCCACTTTTTAGAATGACTGTCCGGGACCCATCAAAAGTGATGTCATGGCTAGGGGTGGTTTTTTTGGTGATATTTTTTCCAAAATTTCTTGATTAAAATTGCAAATTTGCGGTGTTATGTGTTTTTATCCAAATTTTTATTGCAAATTGTGCAAACAACGCACTAAATAAGGGTGAATGGCCCTACAAAGGCAAGCAATTACTGGCACACACACCTCAGCCTGAAATAACCTGCTCAAAAATTCCCAAGCTGCACTCTGGTTACTGCTTGGAGCATAAAGAAACTGCTACTTACTACTTCCATACTCCATTAAAGTCGCCTCAGCATGCACTGTGAACTATGAACATCTGTGTTTGTGCAAGTTTAAGCAAGCTTCCTCCTGTTTCTGCCACTACTCCTCCTGATCCCTCACTGAAAACTATTTGTGGATTTCTCAAAACTGTGTCAAAAATAAACAAGTGGTGTTATTTTTGTGAAGTTGATCTAAATTTGTGTCAAACTGTCAAAATAAACAAAAGTGATGTTTTTTAACGTTTTGATCTAAATTTCATGTAGCATTCTTATTATTTAGCATTATGTGTTGATCATTGAAAAAACTATTTCTAATTATGAGAAGATGATTAAGACAAGATTCCACGAGTTCAGTAGAAAAGACATGATTTTGCCATGGTGGAGCAGTTTAGTTCATTGAGGAGAACATTGAGGAGAACATGTGCATCTCACATTTCCCTTCTTCACACCTCATATTTTTTTCTCTTTGATGGAGAACTGTGAGAAGAATATAGTGGGGGGGGAAAGACATAAAATGTACAATGCTCAGGCATTCCTCGGCCGAAGCAAACATTACTAGAATCATTGGCCATATGGGCACGTTCTGGGCACTGACTAGATTCCTTTTTTCAGACGGGAGGCCGGTTAAATGTTTCATGCATTTTCAGGTTAGCTGGAGTTCCTTAAGGCACTTTACATCCCCAGCATCAAATCTTTACCTGGGTTAAAGCAGAAGAGAAGTAGGCAAGGTACCTGAGTAGTGCAAAATGCCGTATAGTAGAGAATGTAACAGGATGCTTTACTATTAACCTTGTCACGGCTGTAAACATACAGCCCTGAAAGCTATGCAGGCCAAAAAGTGAGCATTATGGGGATTATCTTTCATAATAAAAACAAATATTCCCAGTAAGGATGCGGAGAATTACTTCTTATTTTTTTATATAGAGACAAGATGGCTGGATTGGAGTTTGAATCTTTCGTTCAAGCGACTGGAGATGTTGCTATAGTAGGATCTTTGGAAAGCATGGAAATATTCACCAGGGATTTGTTTAACGTGCGGTTGGTATGACTATATTATTTATTTTATTATTTTATTTGAAGAACTTATACCCTGCCTTTCCCATGCCGAAGCAAATGCCCAAGGCGGCATACAGAGAACAACAAAGTACAATGTAACCATAATAAGTAAAAACAAAAAACATTTAATAGGAACACAGCGAGAGAGCCTTGAAAAGGATGAAAGGCATTTTGGTCAGTGGAACCTTTTTCTTCACAGTTATCCACCTTCCTTCCAGGAGGGGTTTTTTTTAACCATTGCTAGAGATAGATGATTGGACATTGATATTGCCCATGACACAGGCCTAATCCTGAACCCAGAGATCTATCTCTAGTTCGCCTATGTTGTTATGAATAGCCATCATGACATTATCCCTAGCGCCAGCACTCCCTCCTCCCTGGGTGGCCTGCTCCTGAACACAGAAATCTATCGCTAGTTCCTCTTCTTTTCTCCCTGCATTGTTATGAATGGGTGTCATGACATAACCACATTGTGCATTTCTCCACCTTCTCTCTGACTCTCATGACAGCCAAAGATCTGGAGTGGAGCCGGGAGATACATAATAAAGTGAGGTTATTATTTGTTTTATTATTCCAAGAGGAGGAGTGGGATCTAGACACGGGACCAACATTTTTATTGAGAACTGCACAATGAAATGTGACCGATCTGGCTTTTAAAACACATTTTTAAAAAATCCTGCAGATGTCCAGTTGGCTCAGTGTGTTATGCCAACTTACTAAAACTGCATATAAAGCTAGCGTGGAACATAATTTAGAGGCATGAAAAAATCCCCTTTTAGGAGGCCACCTCTTCTTCCTGCATTTACATGTCATACACAAAATACCCAAAGTATGACAACTGAAACTAAACCTTGCCTGAATAACACTGTATACCTGTTTTTGAAGTATTATTTAAAAAAATAAACAGGAGAAACTAGTAGTGGCGATTTTGCTCTGTTAAGGAATTGGGCAGAAACAAGTCGAAGCAATAGTCTAATTCTGTCATAAGTGAATTATAACTTGGTTGAGGAATGATCTGAACATGAAGCGATTCATATGCTGTTTCCTTCTATTCCCCCCCCCCCAAGGCATTGAGTTCTCTTGATTTTCCGCATTTTCATTTTTCTGTACTTCAGATACCTATAATAGTTCTGCGATGATGGATACAAAAGAAAGAGAACAACAATGACAGGAAAATGTATTGCATCTATTTGCAGTCCGCATCAGTGAACTTTTCTAACATTCTCTTGAGGTCAGTGAAAGGGAACTACTATGTCACTCTGTTCTGTATCTATGAATGAGGAGAAGAAAAAAACATCCTGCAGTAACTACTAAGAATGTAATAAAAGGAGCAGAGATGAAGAAGACACATCCTCCACTGGACGGATAGAACTGCTCTTTTCAAAATAGGCTGCTTTCTGGCCTTGACTTTATCCCTCGCACATAAAAATATTAAAGTCTCCAGCCGGAGAGCACAATTTCTTAGTTTTGTCCTGTGAAATGAGGCTACAGCTGGTAAGCCACTATTCCTGTCCTGACTGGGGGAGAGGAAGTCTGTCTTAGAGCTCTGGACTTTCTAAAAATCAGATTTAAAATGAGCCAATATCACTTGCTCAACCTAGGAGTGGAGCAGTAGCTAGTTGCTTCTAGGGATGCGCTCCAATCACTGAGCCCAAGTTGCGAGTCAAGTCATGAGTCTCTGCCTCCCTGGCTTAACTCATGAGTAATAGCACGTCCTTGTGACTTGACCTGAGCCATTTATAGACTTTTGACTTGGGTTACAAGTCATTACAAGAAACAAATCTTGTGCAGCAAAAAAGAAACACTGTTAAGCCTTCCTCTTCCCCTCAGCCCCTGCCTCCTGGAACCAATTTACCCTCCTCCCACCACATGTGCTGTTGCAATTCTGAATGACGGCTTCCAGATCAGCCACAACATTTTTGGCATGAATAGGCTAAGCAAGCAAGGAAGCGCGCGCGCGCACACACACACACACACACACACACACACACACACACAAAAGCCAGTTGAGATTTGAGTCTATTTAAGTCATGACTCATTTTCAAGTCACTGATCACGAGTTATGAGTCAGGTCTGAGTCAGTGACTGAACTCGAGTTGTGAAAAACCAGTATTTTTGACATGACTCAAGTGCTCATCCCTGGTAGCTTCAGGCAGAAAGTGAATAATCTAAACTTTTACTTGGGGGGGGGGGAACTGCAATTTAAGTGCCTTAGAACGTTTTCCTGAAAATAAATACAAAAATTAGATTGTGCAAATATTCTATTTAATCCTCACTCCACCCCGCCTTTGACTATATAGGATGCTATATATTGTTTTTCACTGTTGTTGTTCCTTTCCCCATTCTTAGATTATGCTCTTAGGTTACCTCTCCCAATCAAGATCACATAGGGATGTGTGTGTGTAAATGGGGTGAAATCACATTCCCAAAACAGCTTGTCACATTTGGGTATAAGAAGGCATCAGTGAGAGCAAGTAACCAAACAGAACATTTCCATAAGCATTGCTGAAAAATCACTGAAAAGGGGGAAACGCTTTGTCTTTTGATACTGCTGAAAACAGCTGTGTAAAGTGGTGAGAAACTTAAGCTCAGTTTTAAAAACAGGTCTGGATAAGAGTAAGAATATAGTGGGATCATGAAATAGGTGACCAGTGTTATAAGTATATGTATTTAAGTGTACACATATACACATATCTGGACTGCAACACCCTTGCTTAATAAAATGAAAAACATTTACCTGCTTTGTTAATACTTAACAAAAACATTAAGTACCATTATTTCTTCAGGGATAACATTAGGAAATTCAAAATATAACGTATTTTGAAAGTGGGGAGACATCAAAACAGATGTCAAAACAGTACAGGACAGCTGGGCAGCCCAATCCTGAGCTGGGCAGTGCCCAGAGCTCCAACAGCACCAAGGCAACATTTGCTCCCTTCCCCCAGGGAGACCCGCAGCCAGCAGCAATGGGTCTCCCTAGTTCTGCACCTACATTTGAGCAGGTGCAGAGCCGAAGAATCTCGTGTTGGGCCACCTGGCTTTGATAGGGGTTCGGGATGTGGCAGCAAAGGCTGCTGCCACCCCAACCCCCATTGTGGGCCCAATCCTCCACTCCCCCACCCAGTTCTGCCCACTCCCCGGCTCTCCCCCACCCCAAATCTCCTTACCATCAGTTGCCGCTGCTGGAGCACTGACCTGCCTCCCACTCGGCACTGAGGCCGGGTGCTCACTAGTGGTGGCCCAGTGCCAGAACTCCCTCCTCCCTGGATGTTGTGAACATGAACATTCGCAACACTTTTAACCGGCGGTACACACGATAAGGCCCTTTGGATCAGATCCTCAGGCACCTACCTGGCCGATGTGCCTTTGGAACTGCCATGTTCGTCACGCGTCCTCCATCCTGAGGTTTGGGAGGTGATGCAGTAAACCTGCAAATCCCCGATTCTGAAGGGGTGCTTGAGGTCAGGCTGTCTGTGTATTCATTAGTCCCTGCCGTAAGCTGCTCTGATGAGGTGTCTGATATGAAGCATTCCGTGATGGTAAACTTGGCGTGTCGCAGCTGCTCTTCCATCTTGGCATGTTCATATGCTCTTGCTAACTCTTCATATGTGGAGGAGGCACTTTCTGTGGAGACCATGCTGCTTCGTGCTCGATCTAAACACCAAAAGGAAAGCGTTGTTACTTCAATAGGGAGCTCTCTGCTGGCTTTTAAATTAATGAATAGTATAAATATTACAGGAATGAGTCCATAGTTCAGCATTAGCATTTGTCTACTTTTCAGTTTATATAGTGACATCATTATAGTAGGGCAGTGATGGTGAACCTTTGACCTGCGTGTCAAAGGTGACATGCCACGACACTGTGGGTGACAATGCCAGCATCGACCAACACCCGACAACAACTACTCATCCTGTTTTGAGTTGCTAAAGAAACTGAACAAACAAAAATACAAGAAATGTGCGACCCTGTATCCAGGTCGTTGATTGCACCAAATTGGGACCGGCCCCTCATGGGGCCCCACGCCAGGATTGTGGCACAAGATCATCAATGGGCCACTGGCTGGCACTTCCAGCACATTGTTTGCCTGTCCTGGAGTCTGCCACAGAGATGATTAAAGGCCAGGGTGAATGTGTAACAATCTCCCCTCTCCCCTTCGTTTTCATGCCCTCTGCATGTGCTTGAAGATCTGGACAGCAAATGCTGCTCATCCAGTAGAGGCTTCCCACCTCTTTCCCCCCACCCACTCCCATCGAGTTAAGAGAAGTGGAAGCTTTCTGAAGCAAAATATTGTTAAGACACAAGGATGGTGTGGATATGGAACTGAAAGAATTTAGGCCTGCAAAGGAAGTTTGGGTTCATGTGTAGCACTACACAACTTTGCAAATCCAACAGTTTTAAAACGAGTATTTTTGTTTAGCCTTTCAAAAGCCTTAAAAGGAATTTTAAAAGACTTAAAATGAAGTCACTGGAGTTCTGGACATGAAATTTTTAACAAGCTTTTTTAATTGTCCAATTGCCCTAATAATCAACAGACGAAGAGTCACATTAATCATTATACCAACTATTTGAAAAATCCTTGCCAAATTAAAAATGGTGCTCTGGTCTAGTTATCCACTGTAGAGTTCCACAAAATGAAAATATGTAAATTTATGTAAAATATGTAAATTTTGTTCCTCCACTGGGCTTCTTCAATAGTCTTGCAATCTAGGGCATGGGGACTGTCTATTACTAAGTTAGGGGCAGTGGACATATTTCGGTAGTTATTACCTTTCCCCACTTATGTCTGAATTAGTAGTCTGAATCAGGGATCTTCAAACGTTTTGGCACAAGGGCCACATCATATATAAGGGCATTTAAATAGTGGTCCCAGTATCCATGGGAGGCTCTGGAACAGAACCCCAGCGGATACTGAGGTTGCAGTGCATATCCTCCCTCAGCTAGTTGCTGTGGGATGGCCCCACCAACTACCAAGGGCCATGTAAAAATCTTCTGGAGGGCCAATTTGGCCCTTGGGCAGGGGTTTGGAGATTCCTGGTCTGAATTATAAATAGAATAATGCCTCACAGAAGATTATGGGGACAGAGATGCATAAGCTGGGTTGGAGCATGTGTTTGTAATGTAGATGAGCAAGGTGGTACATTGAAAAGCAATAGTTATGGGACCACGAGGAGAAATGTCCTAAAACAGTTCAGCACAATGCCCATATTGCTCTTTTTAAGAGGCTCAAGAATATTTCCTTTTGCTCCAGGTTGGATATACATTCACTCTTAATACATATGGTTCGTTGGCTTTTTTCCACACTGTTCTTTGGCTTTTTTAAAAATACTGTAATCCTTTTTGAGTGGCATTCCTGGAGGCAAATTTGCCAGAAAAAGCTTACATCTCAGACTTTAAAATCATTCCATATCAGATACAGCCGTGTTCCTGGTAGTTTAATACTGCCACATCCTGGCTGATGCAGTTTCATGCAGCATATTCTTATAGATTTTCTTTGAAGTACAGTTTTAGGTATCAGAAAAATATACAAGAGGGAGGGAGCTGTCATTAAAAAAAAGACATTTTTTTCACTCCCTTATGCTCACTATTCTCCTCTTCATAAATAAGCCCTATCTTAGATGCAAAGTTCAGACCATGCCTCGTAAGAAAAAAGAGGCTAAAATCGAATATACTAAATCACGTGTATTATCTATTTTGATGATAATGTGGTTTTGAAACCAAGATTATACCCGTATCTTGTGACGGGCTGACACTGTAGCTGTCGCTCTCTTTATCCACGGACCCTGTAGCCCTGGGGGTTGGTAGCCTCCAGTCTGTCGTTAAAGTGTGGGCTGATATTGTGGGATGGGGTCTGTTGAGAGTCCATTGGCTAGCATATCTGTTGCGAGCTGTGGGCCCGGTTTTTGCATTCCTTCTTGTTGTAGGATCTGCAGTTAAAACACAGAGATCATACGGCATCATGTACTTGAGAAGTTAGTGAAGAAATAAGGAGAACCGCTGAAAGAAACTAAAGGTGTTGAGTGTTCCAATGACCAGGGCCAAATTCTATCCAATTTTCCAGCCCTGATGTAAGCAGTCACAATGGGGGGTGCTGCATTCTGTGATGATGGGGAAGTCATGGAGGCCTCCTCAAGGTAAAGGAATGTTTGTTTGCTTACCTTGGGGCTGCAATGCCGCTGCATCGGCATCAGAAACCTGGATAGGATTTGGCCCTCAATATGAAAATGAAAGCCAATGTGGTTCATCAGTCACCAGGTGTAATGTTGCGGAGAGGGTGTGCGTAATGGGCAGTCCCTAGGAACCTTGTGTCCCTTCTCCAGGCAACAGGGGAGTGTTGTTCAGCCACTGTCCTCCTTTTTCTCCCCTTAGTAGCTTCAGAACCTGAGTGGGAAGAGGTTCTAGTAGCACCCTCTTCCTCCTGCAATGGGCTGCCTTGGATCAGTGTCATTGGGCGCACTGCCAAGCACCCCACTGAGGCTGCCTGCTGAGTCGTTGCTGTACTTGAGCCTTGATACTAATAATGCGCATGGTGGGCCTGAAGCAAGTCCATTATTAGTATCAAGGCTCAAGTACCATATATAAGTATCAAGGCTTGACATGCCTCAGGTCCACCTTCCCCTTCCGGCCCCACCCTTCTTCCTCCCAGCACCCCCAAGTGGCCATGACACCAATCAAGCTGTGTAATTGGCAGTGGCATGCCTTATACCTGGACTGCTGGTGGTTCGGCACCTTGTGGAGGAACTCTAGGACCAGATGGCTCCATCTTGCAGAGCAAGCCCGTTCTCTGACAATCACTGTGCTGTACTTATAGCTATGATATGGAATTTCAATTTTTTGTTGTTGCATATTTGCTTGTTCAGTTTTCTTTGATTTAGTTATCTAGTTAGCGATTATTTCTGTGTAATGCAATTAAAATATTCCTTGGGATTTTCTTAAAATCAGACACACCATCTAGAAATCAAGAGTTAAAAATTGTGTCTAAGAAATCTCAGTGCCTGTAATCCCATTTATTATTTGAGGAATGGGTGAGTGTGGATTTGGGGAAAAGACAATAGGATTTTAAAGCATCAGGGAAAGATTGTTCTTTCTTTGAGGGTATTGCCAACAACAGAATATCACAGTATTGAAAACATACATTCAAGAATTAACAAGTTATTTGATAGGGTTCTTTTTTTATTATTAAAATAGCAAGGCTATTCCTTTTTATTACTTCAAAATGGGGAATTTCGAAAGCAGCAAGCTAAAGATACGGAGTCAGAGATATAAAGACATTTTCATGATTCATCCCTTCATGTTGGCAGATTGACAACTTTTATTTAAACTTACAAATCCAATTTAAAATGCAAGCTGGCTTCATGTTGTTTGCTCTTTGAGATTAGCAGAAAAATAAAAAGACATTCAGCAACAAACCACTGTCATGTCATGTCTTTTCTGATGAGCGAAGAAAGTAGTCAGATGAACAGCAGGCTGAAGAATGCAAAGCCAGCCCTTAATTTAACAGTATGCTGCAGTTTTATTGATTGATTGTTTTGCAAAGTTTTGCAAAGCTCATATAATCAGTGCCAAAGTGTTAGAAAATAAGCCAAACAATAGAAAACTACTGGATTTTTGTCAAAATTTTAAAAACACTAGCATGGTATATCTGCCTACTGAGCAAGTCCTTGCGCAATGAATTTTTAAACTGCATATAATCAGAGCCGAAGTGTTTGGCATATTCCCTAACACTGGAAAACTGTATTGAATTTTGTCAAAATTAAAAACTTTATATTAAATCTACTTATGAAACAGTATTTTTACATTACACCATAATCCTCATAGGAAAACTGATAAAAGAAGCAGGAGAGATTGAAGAGGGAGTGTGAGCCCAGATCAGCTATAGATTATGCATGGGGAAACAGAGCCACGTAGAGGGACCAGTCTTACCAGGTAGCAATTATTTCCAGATTCTTTAAGCTATCAAGGGAGGTGTATGTCACCCATAGGGGAAAAGGAGAGCATACAGCCTCCAAAGAAGTGTGGCTGAGGAAAAGAAATGGAGAACGCTCAGCCTCTATAACAGGGGTGGCCAAACCAAGCCTCGCAAGCCACATGCGATTCTTTGACATATAATATGCTGTCATCAGAAATACGTTGGCTGAGTTCCTTTTTACATCCCAATCAATATAAAAGGTAAATAAGAATTTTTCAAGTTTTATAATTACATTATGTAACATAAAAATTGTTCAATTTTTATTTTTTTTATCCAATTCAGAGATACCGATTCCAGCGGTAATCTTATCGTTTGCATCTATCCTATTTCCTAATGCAGTGGTTTCCAAGTGTTTTAGCATCAGGCCGCATCTAAACAAGAAGTTTCACTTTACCCTTCCCAAGTAACAGGTTGGTTAACTCTTGATGCACATGGCTTAATCTGCCCTTGTCAGTTTCACAAACTACCAAAAATGGAGTCTTGACCTCCTGATGGGCCATGGACCCACAGTTTGGGAACTTCTGTCCTAATGCATTGTAATATATGTTATATTTTACAATTGCATACTGTAAATTGTGGCTAAACTATTAATACTATGCATTTTAATGCATTTTTTATCCAAATCTATGCATTTTTAAAAATCTCGCAACATAATAAACAAACAAACATGAAAATAGTCAGAGAAGCACAAAAATTGTTCAGATTTTGTTACACAGTATTATATATTTGGTATAAATTGAGTCCACCAGATTAAAATGTAAGTTTAATGTTCACGGTAAGTAAATATATTCAATAATTTAAATATATTCAAGAATTTAAATGCTTCTTAAATATTGCAGCTCCCAAACATCTCTCTTGAAGCTCTCAAACAGTTATCTGAAATGTATTATATGTGGCTTTTATGCTGAGCAGGTTTGGCCATCCCTGCTATATAATAAATAAGTATACAGTCAGTCCACATTATCCGCCAGGATTAGATTCCTAGAAATCCTTGCAGAGAGCTGATTCACAGATAGCAAACCAGAGGTCCTATGGGATCAGTGGGGTTAGATGCAAGAGGTACCTTATCTGCTATCAGAAGAATCCATCAGAGAAAGCCAGCATAGTTCAGCAGGAAGTGCCAAAAGATATCTGAATGTTGCAGAGACCTTTCAGAGGTGGCAGGGAACTTCAGAATAGCACCTGCAACCAGCATAGACCCCTTAAACATGCAGTGGTGTCGTGAGGGGTGGGCCCCCCCGGGCCCCGCACCAGGTGATGCGCACAGGGTGTGTGTGGATGTGTGACACCACCAGGAACCAAAATTGCTAAAATCACCGTTTCAAAAGATAATACCATCATGCTATATACTGTTTCTGTGTGGAATTTCACCTGAATTCAACAAAAAAACTGGAGTGTATATCTTAGTTCTATCAAAAGTTATGGCCAAAAAACTAAAACGCCCAAATACCACTTTTAATGTAAAAATTGTGATTTTTTTCAAAATCACGGTTTTACGGAATAATAAAAGGTAAAGGTTTCCCCACAATTGAATGGTCTAGTTGTGACCGACTGTAGGGGGTGGTGCTCATCTCCGTTTCTAAGCCTGTAGAAGACAAGCATCCATGGTCATGTGGCATGACTATACACAGAGGCGCACGGAACGTCATTACCTTCCCACCAAGGTGGTCCCTATTTATCTACTCGCATTTTTACATGCTGTTGAAGTGCTAGGTTGGCAGGAGCTGGGACAAGCAATGGGAGCTCACTCCGTCACTTGGTCTCAAACTCCCAACCTTCCAATCAGAAAGCTCAGCAGCAGCGGTTTAACCTGCTGCGCCACCACGTCCCACTTACAGAATAATACCATCATGCTATATATCGTTTGGATGTGCAATTTCACCCGGAATTCAATGAAAAAACAGGAATGTAATATCTTCATTCTATCAAAAGTTATGGCCAAAAAATTAAAAATACAACTTTTTATGTAAAAATCACAATTTTTTAAAAAAATCATTATTATGAGCCAGTTCTCATTTCCATGTATCAGAGCTAATACTAGAATTTTTATTTAATTGTGTGAGTGTCATCAAATCGGCCACAGGTTTTTTGTTGGTTACTAATTTGTTGGGTGACACGTACTATAGTTAAATAAATAAATAAATAAATAAATAAATAAATAAAGAAAGAAAGAAAGAAAGAAAGAAAGAAAGAAAGAAAGAAAGAAA
>JAJKFI010000029.1:844103-889588 GCA_029204185.1 Lerista edwardsae | reverse complement strand
AAAGAAAGAAAGAAAGAAAGAAAGAAAGAAAGAAAGAAAGAAAGAAAGAAAGTTGATGGGGTAACACCAACCCTAGTAATAACACTGCATTTAGGTTGTGCATATGGTATTGTAATTTATTCTGTATGGTTTGGGAGGAGGGGTGATGTGAATCATGGGGGGTGATGCGCTGACCTCCCGCTCCAGGTGACACAAACTCTAGTGACGCCACTGTAAACATGGCTGGCAGATGCCTTTGCCAGCCATTTTAACAGGATCAGCACTGGTCCCAGGTGCATTCTGAAGGTCTCTGCATTGTGGATAATGAGTACAAGGTGCAGATCATGAGGTAAGTAGAAATTCTGCCCATCGCGGATAAGCAAATTTGCAGATAGAGAGTTCACATATAAAGAGGACTGACTGTATTTTCAATGACAGCCAAGATTCATATAGCCAAGATCTCCCTTTGCCTCCTATGAGTTTTAAAATTGCATGTTACATTTTGTAAAGTTTATGGAGGAGGAAGAGCAGGGCTACGCTGTATAGCTGTGCACTGCACAAGGGCACCACATCTAAGGAGGCGCTGTGCACATGGGCAGGAGAAGGAGTGCCAGTGGAATGTTACTTCTGGTGGAGAGGAAGGAGCGCTTGTTCTACAGGCACAAAGGCACCCTTTTCTAATGCACACAAAGGCATCGTATGAACTAGGAGAGACTGTAAGACATAACAGTGTTTCCCAACCAGGGGGTTGTGACCTACCATTGGGAGAATTTCCTGGGCCATTTCCCCTTAAGGGGAGTGGCCCAGGAATGATTCCCTGACAGCACTTCAGTGATCACGGTGCTTCAGGCACCCTGGGGATTCTTACCGCATTGGGGGCAGGGATTGCGCCAGCCTCTGGCAAGGTCTGCGAACCTCACAATTATGTAAAAATCCCTGGTTTTTTGTGTGCAAAGCACTTTTTCTTTGCGAAAGGCACACATTCCTGCCCCACTCTCCACTCCCGCCAACAGAACGTTGGGAACTGCATCCAAGTAGAACGTTGGGAACTGCTGCAGTAAGAGTTACTGTTACGAGTCAGTCATTGGTTTTAACACAATGTCATGGTACTCATGCAAGTAGACTGTTTAATGTAACCAGTTTATTGGTATTTGTTTTTGCAGGAATGAGGATTACTGGCTAATCCTCAGCCACTTTTCACCTACCTTCCCCTTACTCTGGAATCTTCCCCAGAATTCCGCCACCTAGAGAAAATCCACCAGGCTCTGTCTATGTGACTTAGACAGCAGGTTATACTCATTTGTTTCAGCTGGATTTTCAAGCGGTCTTGGACTGCTTGTTATGCTTGAATTCTGCTGCTTCTTGACATCTTTTGATGCAGTTTTTGCTATTTGTAAATAATGATGTAAGTAACAGCAAAAGCATATGCATGTCTTTGTGTTCAGTAGGGCTTACTCCCTGGTTGGTGTGAATAGGACCTCAGCCATACTGTAGCTTAGGTTTTATATTTTTGCTGTTTAAAAGTATTTTTACCTGCTTTAACTATTTAACATTAGAAAAGTGGGATACAATATACCGAAATGGATACAAACTCTGCAATATGATATTCATTTTTATTTGAACTATTCAACAAGTTGTCCTTTGTACTTACTTGTTCCTGGTCGGGCATCAGAAACATCCACTAGTGGTCCAGTGGCCTGTGAGACAGATTGGTAATGGACTGTATGCGTGACAGTCAGTGATTTCTGTTTTGACGTCTCTCCGAAATCAGCATCAGTTAACAAGACTGTAGATCTATCATCTGCAGGAAGGAAAGTGATCAGGGAAAAAGGCTATTACGGACAAGTGAATGATCTAGAAGAACAAACATTGCTTGTATGTTTTTCAGTACTTCAAAGAATATGATTCTATTTCCTCAATAACCTTCAAATAAGTTTTGACTTGCTTTTGTCCAAAGCTTGCTGAAAATGAGACAACTTTTAAATTCCAAACAAGTGCATGTATAAAAAGTCTCACTTAATAAAAAGAAAAAAAATCCCTCCTTCAAGTTCAACTGAACCAAACCAAATATTAATATTATGACTAGCCCTCAAAATAAAACTCAATAACAGGTCTTACTGGCACCCATTCAAGAAATGATGTTATTTAGAAATTAAGTTTTCAAAAGTTGGAAGGTTTACAACAGAAATTCTTACTTCTGTTCCTTGTGGCTCTTTTGTGAGACTAGTTTATTCAAAACTAGGTATGCTTATGAAATTCTCCCCATTCAAATATCTGCCGGGATATTGGGGTGCCAAGTTACCTGATCTTGTTTGCAAAGTAATTGTTGATTCAAGGAATAGATTCACATTTATCTGCTTCTGATTTCCAAACTGTGTTCAGACAATTACATGTACATGTGCACAGTGTTATTAAGAAGTAAGACTGAAAACTAACATTTAGCTCCACTATGACCCACTCTCTTGATACATTAGCACAGGCAGGATGTAAACATGAGAAAAGGGTGCGTTCTCATAGTCATTTCAACTCCTTGTCAAATCTTCTGATCCATTATATGACCAAATGGAGAAATTATTGACAGTATTTATATACCACATTTCAACAAAAAAGATTCACAAAGCAGTTTACAGAAAAATAACTAAATGGCTCCCTGTCCCAAAAGAGCCCACAATCTAAAAAGACGCAGAAGAACATCAGCAAACAGCCACAAGAAAACACTTTGTGTGGGGTGAAAGGGCAGTTCTTCCCCTGATAAATATAAGAGGAGCACTACTCGGAAAAAGTGACTTTTGCCCAGATAGCAGGAGATTGCAAATGCAAATTAGAGGAATATGGAGACACTCTGCAGCTATTGCTGGAGTCACAGAGGCTACAGAAACTACTCTAATAATGATGGGAATTATGGCAAAGCAAACTCATAGGTTCTGGGTTCATATGCTCCTCTATACGCTCACAGTTCCATGCGTACCTGAAGATATTCGAATGAAAAACAAATGGTTGCCAAAATTATCCTTGCCCTAAAGCAAAAGTATGTGAAAACTTGCCATATTGTCCTACATTGCCTTATTTTAATAGTACCCATTTGTTGATGGTGGTACCCACCATGAAGGATTGTATCCCTCTATTCTAATGAGAAAACAAATGCACAAATACTTCACTAGAGACAGAAGCCCTGATTGCCGCCAATAGTTTTTTTCACGTTTTAAACTGTAATTATACGTTGTATCTTGAATTGAAAAAGTATATAAGCAGAAATCAGAGAACATAAAAAAATTAGGATGGGTCTTTTTCAACTCAGCAGACGTTAATGACTAAGTCTGTACAAATAAGAAATGTCCATGCACAGTACAATCTGATTTCACACATTCAAGTTTCTTCTGTGTCATTTCTGATTATTCTTAATAAAACCATAGGGAATTCTTGCACAAATACTATATGGCTGTTTAATATATTTCCAGACAGACTGCCAACACTGAGATGATGCAGGGCTTCTAACTATTTTTCCCCCCGGTTAGGAGAACATAAATATGAACCATCCCGCATAACAGTGCCAGAGACATATTTTTGCCCAAAAAAGGTCGTACATGAGACGAACAAAGCGCTCTGTCCCTGGCAAAAAGACATGCTTCTTTTCAGACTGGAAATAAAACCTCTGGTACAGAGCTACGTGGCAGCTGGCCAAAGGGCTGCCCAACTACTTACTACTTGGTGTGAGACAGCCTGTTAAAGAAGCACTTCTCCATTTGCAGCAGCTGAAGTACTAACGATCATATACACTATGAACTCTGCTGCCCAGGGATGATAGGTCAATAGTAAAAGAAAGGTCCTCGGGGATAAAATTTGGCAGAAATGAAAGTGAATTTAGAAACATTAAGGAAAATGCTAGAAACAAAATGCAAGTGTAGCCATATTTAAGATGAGCCCTTCGGGAATTCAGTGTTCTCTGTCCCCAATGGATGTATTGACTCAGCTTGGGGAAATTATCAGGCTTTGGGTATTATGAAATTCTGTTGCTGGGAGAGATACTGTAAGTACAAGGGGGCTCTGGCAAAGACTACCATTTAAAATATACTAGTGAAGTGAATACAGGGGGCCCTCATTATCTGTGGGGATTCTGTTCCCAGAATCCCCATGGATACCAAAATTCGTGGGTATTCAAACCTGTGGATTAGAGGCCACCCCACCTTCTGAAAACAACCTGGGCTGGGCTCCGGTCAGGTCCAGAAGGTTTTCTGAGGCCCGCAGAGGCTGCACACAACCACCTGGAGAAATCAGCAACCACCTGCAGCCTCTCTGTGCCTCAGAATGCCTGTTACAGGCAAAAACCCCACAACTTCCAGTTTTTGGAGGCTTTTTTCTGTATGGTTTAGTGGAAGAGGAGGTGCATCATGGAGGTGATGCAGTGAGCTCCCGCACCAAGCGTCACAAACCCCAATGATGCCTCTGAATCACTTAATGTGAGCAGTGACAGACGTGGTAAGCTTGCCTGGCCTTTTAGTGATTGGGTTTCCTACATTTTGTATGTTCCAAGCCATCTTGACCACTTTCTTTGCAACTTTCTTCTTGCACCTCAGATTTTGTCCTTAACCCGGATGTCATTTTACATATGGTACAACAGGAGTGGCAATAATCACTTTATAATAAACATGCCTTTATAATCAAAGAAAAAAACTGTGAGCAAAGACATCTGGAGGAAGATGCTTCCTATTCTTTAAATGTTACATAGAGTTTGCATATCTTAAATTAAAATTATGTTAATACTGCATCCCTACAAAAGAGAACTGAAAAAAGAAATTCAAGGGACATCATAGTCTTCATGTATTGCTTTGAGTGATATGTCTTCACATAGTCTTCATGCTGCTTTGAGCTTTGGATAAAGCGGGATAGAAATCCTTTAATTAAATTAAATTAAAAAAAATATGATACATGCTGGGTTTTCCTCTTGAATTATGCTTTTCTTCTAATCCACATTAATAGTCTATTAAACAAACCAACTACACACAATCAAAAACAGAATAGTCTTCTGAGACCTTTTTCTACTTTTATGCCATAAAAATATATATATAACCCTTGTAGAAAACAGCCTAAGCAGTCTAAGCAGTCTATTGATTGCTTACCAATGGTCTCCATGGTGTCTCTCTCTTCAATCAAAAGCTGAGCTCTGGGAATATCTATGTGCATCCTCAAAGTCTGCTGCTGCTTGTTCAATGTGTCTGATGTCCTTGTATTCTTGCTAGGAATTAGAAAATACAATACAAAACAAGAAATATGGTCAAACAACTAAATACAGAAACATCCTAAATGTAACTTTCAAAAAAATTCAAGATTCCTTTAGCCTTTGATCCTTGCGAGTCATAAATAAATTTTGTTCATTAGTTCTCTCAAGCACCAAAGCTGTACTGGAAGGCCAGGAGGTCAGAAAAAAATAGGAGATGAGCATAATAAGTTAAAAGTCTTCCCTTGAAATCCTTTTGGAAGAATACAATCTTATGACTGCAGTTAATGAAACTGCTATTCGTCTCCAGCTTCCATGTCTAATAACCCCATCAAGTCAGTCAGAGGGAAGGCTGTTATTTTGGCATTGTATTTCTTGCTATGCTCTGGCATTGATTTAAATATCGATCAACACAGAAACTGGACATTTTAAAAGTGTTACTCATTCAAACTTCATGGATTGTGATAATTGCATTTGGCTTGCTATTCTCCAGTAACACACTCTGCTTTTTGTTCTGTTGACACTGCAGTAAGTAATAAAAAATTAGCACAGGAATTGTGATTGGATTGCTAACTTCTAGTGATTGATACAGCATTTTGGAAGAGACATAAGAAACAGTGTATTATTACTGAAGCCATTATTTTCTCATTTTAAAACTTGCCTCCTGGAACATTACACTTGGAATGAGCCATCAACTAAGATTAAAATATATACAGACAGTTAAAAATTGCAGCAAGTCCACTGCAAATACAGAATATGTAGCAAAATATCAATAAAGCTGAAACAGTTATATTTATGAGTAATAGATATGGATTGAAGATTGAGGTGAGTAGTGGAGAGATGCAGAGAACTTGAGACTTTTGCATTCATTTACTCTATTCAGGTGGTCAGTCACATGATAGCAATTGTTCCCAATCTTTGTATTTCATTTCAATGACCAGTTAGTTAGGAATCATTCAAGCCCAGGTTTCCTATTAGATATTATTTGCTCCTTCAATTTTCCCACCCAAATATATTTTGCCTTCTATTCTGCCCCATGAATGAAACTCTGTTTACAGGCGTTGTTACCTCTCTCTTGGTCTTCTTCTGAATCCCTTCACAAAATTCATCTTTTTAGAAGATATTTTGGTGTAACTCTTTAATCCTCATTTTTAAGATGAACAGTGTGCATTTACATGCATATAGGTGGATTAGGATTGTTCCCAAATCTCCATGCACCAGTACAGACCAACATTACGCCAGTGGAAAAAAATGTACATCAACATCATAATTCTTACACTGATAGGACTTCAACACCATAAAGGTGGTGGTGAGAAATTGCCTGAAGTTGGAGGCATGGCAGAGGATATTCAGGCATGGGGGCTCAAGGTTTGCCTCACCTGCAGCCTGAAACCAAATCAGGATGTTTTTTTTAAAACAGTATTTCTGAGATATACTATGCCTACTTTGGCCCTTAATTGTCTTCAGAATTTCTCAAACATTGTACAGACTATATTTGGAAATCTTTTCTCTAATTGTTGAAACATTTGAAATGTCCAGTCTAGCTCTTAGGATTATTTACATCATAACCAAACAAGCAAATTTTGCGTATTATTCTTACCTCATAAGCATTTCAGCCAGACTCTTTGCATCTAGGGAAAAAAACCAACAGGAACAATATTAGCAGCACATAAAGTGCTCACTAGTTTTGCAAATTTATTTGAATAAAGTAAAACTGTTCTAACATTGCTGTACGTTCCAACCTTTTTTTCCTGAGAGGCGAAATAATGGATTTATATTAATATTTTTGCCTGTAAATACAGTGCATCCTTTTGGAATGAAAGAGAACTAGAATGTACTTTGGGAGAAGCTGACAGTCCACCATGGGGGTAGGGGGCTATGCAAAGCTTTTCAGCAGCTCTGCCTTTTAGCAATGCTAAAAGCATTGCTGTAATACCTATAACTATAATAACTTCCTATAGCTCCAGCCATTTTGAGCTCTAATGCAAAAGAAGCTGAGAATCTTCTTCTAATGTCTGTTGAGAGGCCATGATTCAACTACATTCTTAATTGATTCTGGGTTTTTCCCCCTATATATTCATATTAAATATTATCCAAGAACAAACCTAGGGTAATAAGAACAATGCAAACTGCATCTTGGGTCCACAGCCCTAAATCCATTAGCACCCCAGTCAAAGAGTCTCCCCCGTGTCCACATTTTTAAAAATTAAATGCCTGATCAAAGTGGGTGAGGAAGGACAGAACAAGGCATGGGGCAACGGTGGGGGAAGGGAGGATCAGGTCCAGGAAGGAAGTAGGTCTGCCAAATCCTAGCCTCCTTCCCAGACTCAATCCTGCAGTGCAGGTCCACCTGCACTAGCAAATTTGCTAGCATAGGTCCAAGCAGCCCACCTCCTCATGCTGCAGAGGTTTAACCCCAGGTAAGGGAAACCTCCACAAATCCCCCTTCCCAGATGCAGTGGTAGCCATTTTGGCATTGCTGCATCAGCATGTGCGGGGGCGGGGGGTAGTTAGGTTTGGACTCAAAGACAATTACTTTCTTCTGTCATGAATATCGGATGACCATGTGAGTTTTCCAACTAGGCATTCAAAAGATTGAATGCAAGATTTCATACTCACAGATTAAGTAGAAAAGATACTGGGCTTACTCTGTGAGGAAAAATTTATGGATAATTCACAGATAAGAAAACCCAAATCCAAATGTGTGCTTCATCTGTGGGAAATGATGGTTTCCACATAGGTTTTTGCACATTTGTTCTAGGCCTCAGGTACTGAGCATATGCTCTAGTAGTTCGTAATCTCCTTTTTCTTTCCATTGCAGGGGAAGTGTAAATTATTTCCTTTACTCAGTGGTTCCCAATCTGTGAGTCACATCCCTCAGGGGAGCTGTGGAATCCTCCTGAAAAACCTGCCGCCCTATACAATGAAGGCTTGATAGGGAGCTGCAGACAATATCCCCATAGATCAAGGGAGTCACCAGTTGAAAATGTTTGGGAACCACTGCCTTTACTCGTCATAACAACCTATCTAAAGTGGAACACTATAAACCCATTTACAGCACCATCCTATACCCCCCTTGGCACCAGCGATGCCTCTTGCGCCAGGCTGGATGCTGTCGCGAACATGCCGTAAAGCGCATCCACGTCGGTGCTATGGCACTTGGCCGGCGCAAGCAGCAGCGCCAACGCTTGGGCGCCGCTGCAATCGTCAGCAGCGCCAGCCATGCGCCAGTTGAGCACCGATGTCACTCAGTTGGTGCAGGGCCTCCGTGAGGGCATTCCAGAGGCATTCCGGGGGCGTAGCTGAGCGGCACAGCAGGCGGAAACGGCAGTTGTGATGCAGGACGGCCATAGTGCCATACCCTAACGCCAGTTCCCGGCCATGGTGGCCCTGATTCGGGCCACTCCTGTGCACGTTCCTCTGCGCCTGCTATTTTGCCGGCGCAGATCTGAGCAGGCCCATAGGGGTGACTGGGGCTTACATGGGTGCAAGGAGAAAACCTCCCTTTGTCCTGCACGTTGTTGCTGCTGCCTCCGAATGGGCCTTGGGATATGGTCCTGCTATGTCAGCCTTACTAGGCCGGCATAAAGTAGGATTGCGCTCTTAGTCTATCACTCCCACCATCATCCCACTATCAGTCTATCTGTATAACATTTAGGCCTTGTGCCAAACAACCAAGACATGAGGACTGTTTGTGCCAGCTTTTTTTTTTTTTTGCATGGAACTCTATTTTCACAACATGAAAATGAATGCACTGGAAAATTAGTAGACATGGCAATTTTGGCTAGGTAAGACAAGCATTTTGCCAACTCCAGTAACAACACATTCAAAACATTAGCAGAACTAAGAGTTTAGACTTGCTGGACTATTAAATTTGACTACAAAGAAAACACCTTGTACAATATAAAACTTAACATTGCTACAGCAGGGAAGTGTAAAATGGGAATCCCAGCTGTTAGCCTCATTTTGTTTGTTGGAAACTGGTCAGTTATAATTCTTAACTTTTTTAACAGACTCCCTTGGGAAATTAGCAGTGGCCCTGCAGCTTTCTGTTGGACTCTGCTACATTGCAAAACACAATTTGATTTGGAAATGGTTGTTAGGTTTAAAGTGAACAGAATCAAAGAGCAAACACAGAGTCTGGACTTAGATGGGCGTTTCGCCTGATCCACTGAGGATCTTCTTACATTCTTAGTAGAAGCCTTGGTTAAAACCACACACACACACACACACACACACACACACACACACACACACACACGCAAGTTCCTTAATGTGCTCCCTAAATAAACTCTAAACAAACAACTTGACTCTCTTGTGCCTCAGCCAATTCTGCTGCAAGAAGAGATAGAAAAGCTGAAACCAAAATATCACCCACAAAATTGTCACCTACATTCCCCAGAATAAAACGAATGGCACAGTATTTGATATTGGGGAAAAACCAACATCCAACAATCCTTAAAACTGAGCAGAAATGTATCACTTTGAAAACATAGAGGGCATCCTTATTAAAAGTGTGCTTCACCCATGTGGACAGATCTCACAACAAATGTTGTCAAGCAAAGTGTTCAAGCTGTGAATTTATGCAATTAAAATGTTTCTGCCATGAAAATGATCAGGCAACCATGATTCCAGAATATTCTCCTATTGTACATGCTTCAGCCATAAGATTATTTCTATTTATTGTTCACTTTTTTATACTACCCTTCCTCAAAGGAGCTCAGGGTCGTATATACGGTACTGCACAACAACCTTATGAGGTTGTTAGGTTACTAGGTAGGTTAGTGTGACAGACAAGCTTCATAGCAGAGCTGGCATTTGAACCCGAATCTTCCCTTGACCATGCTGCACAGAAACTGGGACTGCTTTTCACATGTCTATAAGGTAATGGTGTAATGTAGATTATAATGCCAGGAGAATTATTTTATGCCCAGTTGAAGTAATGGGAATTGTGCTACAGCAAATGTACCGTATATTCGATGCTTTAATAACATTAATCGAACTGGGTTATTTACCTCTAATCTAATACTTCTACAGACCATACAGGAATGGTCTGATGGCTGCACAGCATGGCTCAATCCCATGCCAATTCTTGCAGAACTAGGGATTCACTTGGAAAGGGCTCGGCAATGTGGACGTTTCCCAACCAACCAACGTGATGCTGTCAAGGTAAATAGGTTCAGGCAAGGCCTGAAGACCTTCTTATTTCAAAAAGGTATGATGGCTGCAGATGGGCGTGTACCTTTTTTTTAGACTTATCTATTGTTTTTTGATTGTCTTTATGCTGATGCTACTGATTGGCTTTTAATGTATATTTTATAATTTGTGCATTTTATAGTTTTATGTGCAATCACGTATGTATTTTAACTGGTTGTTAGCTGCCTTGAGTGCCCTTTGGGGAAAAGGGCAGAGTATAAATCTAATAATCATGCAGTTAGCCCTATGATCTTGCCTTCAGTGATATTAAGCTGTGTTTGATGGGGGTGAAGCAGCTGTACTGTTCCTGTTATGTAAAAACCAATGCTTAACCAGTTTCTTGGAAGCTAATCCGTGTACAGCCTCAGACATACATTATTGGTAAGAAGACAACCACGATACATACAAGCAAGTATTTGTTGTCTGTCCTTACCTCTGAGTCTCTTCAGCCTCTGCTCCCTCCTCCTCCTCCTCACAACCAGCAGAAGCACAAAAAGCAGCAAGACCCCAACCAAGATACAGGAAATGGTCACCAGCATCTTTAGCCCTTCATTGGTTGCCAGACCTTCCTCACTTTGGACAACTGACTTAATGAGTGGAGGGATTGTACCTGGAAACAGTGTCATGACATTAAATGCCTATCAATGAAGAGAAAAGGTTGGTTTTTTAAGTGACTACAGTTTACAGGAGCTCACCTGTATGATCCTAAGAGGTTCAGTTAACTAGGAAAGCTTCATCACGGTAACTTCTTTTGGGGATCTTTTAGGACAGATCTGCCAACTCCAGCTTGAGTGAAAAGGCAGACAAATCTTGTACACATTTACCTGGGAATAAGCCCCACTGAATCCTGTGGGACTTGCTTCTGAGTAATAGGACAGCACTGTGGGAAGATTTTCTCCCTATGCAGTGACATTACTTTCTGTTTAAGAATGTAAGGTACAAGAACTGCAAAGTAGAAAATGTGTAACGTATTCTTAAGTCAAATAAGAAGCTCAGTTTTAACTTTGCTATTCCCGTTTTAAAATCTGATCCCCCAATTTTGTCTTCATTCTCACCAATTTCAACCTCATTTTCCAAAATAATGTGGGTTGTTTTTGTTGTTTGCAATTTAAGGATGGGTAAAATCCACCCAACAGGAATGAACTGGGTCTTTCTGAGCCTTTTTGGAAAACACTTGAGGCTTTTCCCAAGAGTTTTGCAAAGCCCAGAAAGACAGGCAAAGATCACCTGCACTCCTCCACTTTTGCCAGCCCTCTCAGATGCCATCCCTTCCTTCCTCTCTTTTCACTAATAATAGGACAACTGTTCCCAGCATGCCTCCACGTTAGGCTCAAAACCCCAAACTATTTTTCCTTTACCCTGGGTAAAGCCCCAGCCACCTCTATGGGGCCACTCGGATCTGTGCCAGCCCATGTAGGGCTATCAGGCAGAGACAGGAGTTAGGATCCAGCCTAATTCTCAATCCTGGCTCCACCCCCTTCCCTGGCTGGGCCACCCACAGAGCTGCCCTCCCTCTGCCCTGCTCCGCCTTTCCCCACCCTCTTAAGCTCCCGTGCCAGCTGAACTCAGCTCACGCTTCCCCGCTTACCAGGGGCAGCACGGAGACAGGATGTTTGCAACACATCATTTCTTATGGAATGTTTGTGACACCACTAGGCCGGCATAAGGGACTTACGCTGGCCCAGCGCAAGATTATGTCCCAAATCATGTTGGAGGTGGGGAAAGAGAAAAACCAGTACCTGAGAGGGCTTGCAAACACTGAGGGGTTCCTGACTTTCTGCAGTGGAAGCTTTTGATCATACTTGGCTCCTGTTTTGCCAACTGAAACACTGGGAACTGCAGTTTTTTTAAAAAAACAAACCAAAAAGCCATGTAGCTCATAGGCAGAGTTATTTGTTTCTGGTGAGTGATAGGATTACAGTCTAGTCTTATGGAACACAATGGGTTGAGTAAGATAAATAACGTCATTTTCAACCACCTCTACTCATGGGCCCTGGCTAGGAATAAAAAAAATATCTTGTTGGCAATGTAGGTTCTGAGAATGCTCCAAAGCCATCATTGCGGATAAATGGAAAATCAGAGCCTTCAGTTTTTGCAAATTGTCCTGGTTGTTGTTTTCCTTCTGTTCCTCGTGATTTGGCGGAACATAAATCTGGGACAGTGTGAGAAAGGTATGGAGAAAAAAAACTGGCAGATGAGAGGGCCGGCATGAGCCAAAATTTAGAGAGGGGGTTGGGAGCAATTCCGAACTAGTTCATTTCTGAAGTGGTACTCCCCATTTCCCAAGTTCATACTAATCACTAATTAAATTCTGCTTTCTGAACATTAAGCTTACTAGACTAGGTGAAAGATAGTTCCTTTAGAAATAACAATGATAAAGTCTGCAGAAATCTGAACTGCTCTAATTAGTCAAAAAAAAAGTTTTTTTGCAGTTCTGCTGCTTTGCAAGTTAGATAAACTGTACCTGACTTTAGATAATTCACACCTAATGTCTTGTAAGCAGACCCAACAATACTGTTGAACTTTTCTGTCAGGAAATCTGAATAAAAGTAGCCTAGATTAGAAACTGAAGACAAAGTAAAACAAAGCAGGCGTAAGGGCACAATCCTAACCAACTTTCCAGCATTGACATAGCAGTGCCAATGGGACGTGTGCTGCATCCTGCAGTAGGAGACGGGCAGTCACAGAGGCCTCCTCAAGGTCAGGGAATGTTTGTTCCCTTACCTTGGAGCTGCACTGCCCTTACCCTGGTGCTGGAAAGTTGGCTAGGCTTGCACCCTGAATCTATTACATGTATACGTTTTAGAGCTTAGCAATATAAAATTATCATTAAGCACGACCCACTCTTCTATGGGTGATGCTCTCACCATCAAGGGGATCACCTGTCATTCTCTCTCCTCTTCCTATTGGTGGCCACACACATATAGGGGCATGTCCAGCCTGCGCACCCCCACCATGACGGCAAAGATGACACATGCCTTGCCACAGATCCAGCCCTACCTCTCCTCCTCAAGGCTCCAGTTTTCCTTGCTTCACCAGAATCAATCAATTAACGCATAATGATATTTTTTGAATCAAGTACGTAAATGAGCAGCCTTGCAGTCACTGTAAACCATAAATAAAATTTCTAACAAGTTTAGACTCAATACAAGAAGTCCACTTCTAATTGTAAAAGCTTTTGGATATTGAATGGCCCACTCACATGACCTTTAGGGTTCAAGGCAGCTGTAATTTTCAAGTCCGTCCATGCTGAATTGCAGCCACATTGCCACAGACGAAGCTGGTGGCAAATATACAGACCACAACACCGTGAACACAGCCTGGATTAGTTCAGTTGTGAATGCAGGTTCTTTTATATTTTAGGGTCTAAAGTGGGAAGTAGCTCTTTTATTATGTATAATGTACCTTGTATCTTTTATAATAAACTACTGTATGCACATATAAATGAGACACTCCTACCTACAACAGTCCACTGGCTCCTGAAGCATTAATCTGCAGTGCTCAGAAAGGGCAGTCAAATATGGAACCTCCAGCTGCTTTTCTGAGTTAAATAAGCACAAAGCAGCTGAAAGGAGAAAAATTGGGAGTATAGGACTGCGGTTTCTCCTTATCAATCTCCAGCAATTGTTTTCCTTCATCCACAAAAGCATTGCCAGATTTTTCTTCTCTTTGCACACTCAATCCTCTGTATCAAAATAGGCCATCATCCTGTTGTACTAGAGCTCCTATGCACTATGCATCAAATGGAGGCATGAAGTGTCATCGCAAAGGTTCAATAACGGGAAAAGTCTACCATAAATTTCGTACAGCTCCTTGTGAAATTTTCCATGCATCAAAAGCCAGGTGGAATGTCAGACTGTGAACATCTTTACCGTTTTATCATCTAGTCACTCCAGGTGCCATACTGTAGCACATAAAATTAAATAGCATTTAGAGTGTATTACACAAAGTTAAATTATTTATTATCATTCTTCATTAAACTGAAATGAACTGAATGCACTTACTCCCATCGTAGTTGAGTGTTGCAAATTTGGCCTGCTTCTCTGCACAACCAGCACTGTTACAGACTCTCATCTGTAGCTCATACCAGGTTGCCTCCTGAAGATCGTACACTATATATGATTTCGTCAGAGATGTTCGCTGAGCTGTTGTCCATGCTGTGGTCCCAAAGGGCCTGTATTCTAGGGTAAAGGAGGTGATTGGACAGCCACCATCATTCCAGCCAATAAGGTTCAACCTTACTCGAGTTGTGTTAATACTGGCAAAGAGTTCTTGTTCTTTTGAAAACTGTGGTTCTATGAGAAAACACATATATTTCATTTTAAAGCATTGCAATAAGTAGATAGCATAACACTCTGGTCTCCACTTGTCTCAGTTGGGGAATCCAATAATTTGAAAGACAGAACCCCTTTAAAAAAAATTTCTTACATGTACTTTAAAATTAATCTCTGCTCATGATGAGCTCATGTGTGTTCATCTTTCTCCTTTCATCTCCTCACATAATCATATACTTTTAAAGTTGAGCAGGACCTTGGAGGTCATCTAGTCAAACCTCCAAGTGCAGGCATTTGATTTTTCTTTTTATGTCATCTTGGATTTTCCAGAAACACATGGAATGCTTAGAAACATTGGATGTGTCTATATCTCATAACATCTGATCCACAGGGGAGCAGAAAGCAGGCACTCCAGAAATTTCATCGAGAATTCAGCAATACACCCACATGTGGCTGGGGGTGCTCACAGGATTTTCTGGTAGTGTAACATCTGGACATTTGTATGGGATAAGGGAAGCCAGCAGGGTTACCAAATGGGGATTCTGAATGCTTACACATTTTATAGGGAAGCTGCATCCAACAACCGGTGGTTTCTCTCTGGAATTGTAAGCACTGAATCTTGCTGGAGCCGACACAAACTTTCAAGTGTCTGAAATCAACCCACGACCAACCATGGTAGTGCAGGTCTCATGCTAGCTCACTAACCTGCTCTGTTTCATGGAATCTGGCACGCACTGTAGTTTCTCTGGTCCAGAGCAATCATATTGTTTATACTAAGCACACCCAAGGATGCTGCTTTTGGAAAGGTTTCATCCAAATCCAAATGAGCAAGCATTCCAAAGGACATCATGAAATTCCTTCATTCTCATGCTTTCTGCCTGAACATATTACTCTTATGCAGTGATAAGTTTTGAAATGCAGGAGCTCATCAAATGTAGGAACTACCCCCATAACCAAATTTTCTAACAATTTATTCCTACTTCAAAACTTATTATACTTCATTTAAAGATCTAGCATAGATAGTCAGTACCGGTAGTTGTCTGTCCATGTTAGCCCGAGGCTGCGGCTGCCACTTGTTTTATAATACAGGCAGGCTATGATTCCAAGTACCTTTCCCAAGTGTTTTGGCCTCGATTATCTCACTGATGCGTCCCGGTCCCACTCCATTCTGAGCAGTCAGCGTGAACTTGTACCAGGTGCCACACTTCAAAGTCTCCAGACGGTAGGAGCGTTCACTAGGGCTAATGGGGAAACTGCCCCACTGTTCACTGTTGTCCTCTGAATACTGCAGGATATAACCTGACAAAGATGCAAAGACCAAATTATTCCATTAGCTACCAACTAGTTGAAACCTTAACATCACTGTTATTCATAGCAGACACATTGTGACATACGACTTCTTTGTCCTCTTCCCCCTTTTTGTCCCAGGAATTTCTAGATTTTCATGGTTATCTAATGTTATTGAGGTGTTGTTTTTCCCCATTGCTGCAGCAAGGTGTCGCTATTTTCAAAGTTATTGAACTTCTTGGATTGTCTCCAAATAACTTCCCTTGTGTTTTGCTGGTGTCTTTACAGCTGGTGTCTTTACAGCTTTGCCTGCTTCAAAGCCCTGACCAAGCCTGTTCAAAACTTGGTTCAGTTCAGGCATCACATGTCACAACTGTTTAATCATGGCCTAGCATGCTGACTGTGAGCCTCAGACCAATGCAATCCTCTTTGTGCATGAAGGGATTAAAACCTACTTAATGTGAGTGTTTCTGAACAATCCAATATTTGCTGTAACCTTAAAACCCCAAAAATGCCAGCTTGGTTTAATCACAACTTGAGTGCACTCCTAAGTTGCACTGAAATGGCGATGCCAGTGGGCTTGTGCCTTATCCAGCGCACCTTGCCATTCCATTCGTGCCCCTGCCCATTTGCACCCTTGCCCGAGGGGAGGCTCCAGCCTTCCCATGTGTTTCCTTGGATCTGCATCTGCTAAATAGACAAATCTCAAATTCCAGATAAAAAGACTCACTTCTTCTCAGATGTGATTCACATGAGCAAAGGATGTGCTTGTTGTCAATGTGTTTTATCACACATTGAACATACATGATATGCACCAGGTCTTTCAGCAACATGTAATGAGTGCAAATTGTTATGAAACAAGTCAAATTTGGAACCTTATTATCATTCTGATTCATATGGAACAGCACTGCTTCCAGTACTTGCTTCCAGTATTCACTTCTAGGCAGGCTGCCTAGATACCTATCTTGCTTTTGCCTGCCCAAAGTTAAAATGGCTCACTATTACATTTCGGCCTACATCTTGTGAATGATGTCACTGCAATAAAACACGGGAGTTAAAGTCAACCTGTCCACTGTTACCTCGAATAGAGCTTCCACCATTGTCTCCAGGTATCCAGGAAAGAGTGATTGAGGAAGATGTGGTTTTGGATACTGTAAGTCTAGGCTGGTCTGGAGGAACTAGAAAAGAAGTAGTTAAAAACCAGAAATGAGAATTATGCATGATTGCAGCCTGTTCATAAAGACACTTATCAAAGAATTGTTTGGGACTGCAAAAAAAAAATACTGTCAAAGTGTCTTAATTTGACATCTTCATTGAGACTTAGCAGACACATTTTCATTTTCTATGATATTGAAATTCAATATAATTTTATCCGGCATTCCTAAACTTAATTTTGCCATCCCTTTAATCCAGACAAGATCATCTTCCAAGTGGCTGGGGGGGGGAACACCTCCCAAAGATTACTTTAGGTTACAAATCATATATAACTGATATGGCTCTGGCTACTCTGAGCTGGTTTGATGACAGAAAGTGATTAAACCAGGAATGAATTGGTATCTGTGCCCAAAAGGTCATAAGTGGCAACAACATTCACACGAACATATTATTTATTTCATTTATTTAATGAATTTATACCCCGCCTTTCTGCACCGTACTGGGACACCCAAGTGACAGGAATCTTCCAGGGTCTTTCCTTACCCCTACCTGACATTGCCAGGGATTGAACCAGTCTTCCTCTGCATGCAAAGCATGTGCCCTGAGCTACAGTCTTTCTCTTGACATCGGCAAGACCCCGAGAAGCTGATTGATTAGTTCTACTGAGAACTAGCAGCCAACTTCATAACCTGTGATGAGTCAGGTTGGGAAACAAAGGGCTTTAAAAACATGCCGTTTGGGTTTCCGGAGTTCTCTCCCTCACACAGGAGGAAAGGTAGAAACAACCATGAAAATACATTAAGAGCACAACTATTCGCAACGAGGTGAATGACAGAATGCTTCTCTTAGCTTACCTTGCACCTGCAAATTCAAAATAATTTCATCTGATCCCCAGTTGTTAGTGGCCACGCAGCTGTAATATCCTGAATCTTCTGCTTTCACGGTACGGATGATAAAGCTGCCATTGCTAAAGATGCTTCTTCGCCCATCAATCATCACTAGACTGGGTGTCCCGTTACTACCTCACAGGAAACAAAATACATACATTAAAGAGGTTACAATCAACATTACTCAGGACTGGGGTTATTTTTAAAAGAAGGAAAAAACATGAAAACCAGGCAAGAACATCTAGTTTGAACAGTGCTGCAATTATTTCCCACAGGGCCACCCTCAGGAGCAGCAGGGCCCAATGCAGGGCATTCCTGTGAGGACACCACCCTCCCCACAGCCCCCCCCCCCACTCACTATACAGCCATGGCAAGAAGAGCACTTGTGGTGCTGTGAAGGATGTGCGACACACAGAAATAGTTGGCGGTGATGTGATGACATAACCACCAAATGCACAGAGGCCCATTTCGAGCCATTTGCAGGCAGGAGAAAGGTGGGTTGGCCCAATGAGCTACCGCTTGCCCCTCTGACTCACAGCCCACAGAGATCCTGGTTGCTGCAGCAAGCAATCTACTCATCATACCAGCACAAAGTGCGGGGTCCAATGTGACGACCTGGCTTAAGGCTGGCCCTGACTTTACATAACAATGCTACATAAGCAAGGAGAAGCTGACTTCAGTATAATCAGAACAGGAAAATTATCTGAATTATCTGCCAAATTTAATATTCTTTCAGGTTAAACAGTAATTCTTGGTAGGACAAAAAAACGCAGTTTGCTTTACACAAGTGCATGTGGAAAGCTCCCCTAAATTACTCAATAATTATTAAAACCACAACATATACTGTATATATGTGAATATCTGATCTGTGTAGCTTTTATCCTTGGCTAACCATTTTCTTCATAGAGCATCACATCATTCTAATCAGGAACATTTCTAACTATCTGTCTCTCTTACGTTCAACACCTTTTTCTTAATGCCCTGTTGCTCTGTATTGCCTAGTTCCAAAAAACAAATCATTAACTGTTTTTTCATATATCAAAACAGCAGATTTTGGTGTACCAATTGTGATTCGAAGCAGTGAAGGGAAAATGTGCCTAGAACTGAATACTAAACTTTGGTCACAGATCACTTTTAACTACTTGGTTTTCCTACAAAGTAACTATGTTATCTCCAGGGACTTGTGAGTTTACCTCAAAATGACTAGGTGAGGTAATTCACTGCAGGCATTTTAGCAGTAAACTCATAACATAATGTTGGAATAGATGGTGACTAACAGTGGGTAAATGCCTTAAAGTGCAATCTTATGCATATTATATCTACTGAGGAGAAAGCTTCACTGAACTTAATGGAATTTACTCCCAGGGACATATGTATCCCATCTCAGTGTCAGTAGTGTATCTAGGGGGACCGGGGAGGGGAAATGACCATAGGTGCCAAGTGGCGGGGGGGGGCGGTAAAATCACCCTCCCCGGCACTCAGGCCCTATGTCCCACAATGCTCCTGCAGCTTTAAAAATGGAGGAGAGGGCATGCAATGGAAAAAGCTCTGTTGGTGCCTCGATTCAGCGACCACCAGCACTTTCCCCCGTCACACACACCCTCCTGGCTGGGAGCAGCATGGAAATGCTGGCTTCTCTGGCTGCTCTCCAGCTGCAAACTGCTGCCAATGCTGGCCATGCAGCCACTATCAATGCAGTTCTGTCCTGCTTGGGGAGCAGAGCCACACAGCTAGCATCAGCATGGTTCTGCCCCTCCGGGAGGGGGGCAGTGACAGGGGAAGGCTTCTTTGCGTTCAAGGGGAAGCCCTGAAGGCTTGCCCTGAGGCACAAAGAAGCTAGGACCACCTCTGATCAGTGTTGTTCTTAAGCTCGCTGAATCATTATTTGTAGTACAGACATGCTATATTAATTTTTTTGTTTTGGCTTATTCATTAAAAACCTCCAGATACAACATGGATTGCAGTATGAACACGCAATGAGCTAAATACATGATTGGGAGGCCCATATCCAATAAGAGGTAACTGAAAAAGTTATCATGCTAGGAAAAAAATGATGGTACAAATCTACTCTGATAGTTACTGCTCTGAAACTATACTGCAGAAGAAGCCTAACCACCTAATATTACAGTTCAGTTGCAGTGTGGGGGCTGCTCTCACATTCTACAGTACCATACTTGACAACCCTGACCTCTGAACTCTGAAACTGTAGCAAAGGATCAGCCTGGTAAGATAAGCCCATCTGTATTCAAGATACACATATAGTTGCTGGTTACCTTTCTTTCATCCATTTGACTGTAGGTGCAGGATCCCCAACAGCCTTACATGGAAGGATAATATCCTTCATCCATGGGGTTGTGACTGTACCACTGAATGTCAGAATCCTGGCTGGAGCTAAGGAATAAAAAGAGGAAAAGGGGGTAAACAGAGAGTAGTATGGTACTAGATTCTTTGGGAGAAGAGAGGAATTAAATATGAATTGCAAACGTTAAGATGCTTCTGGCTATGTTTATATAAGCTTAATTAATTTCAACAGACATTATCAGGTTGGTTAATGGAACACAAATAATATAATTTTAATATCTGCAGAAAAGAAGGCTGGTGGAAAAAAGGAGCCCATAAGGCAGCTGGGAATAAAACAAACAGTTTTTAATCATTGCTCCCTCTCTACTGTACAGGAAGACATCTGTGAAAATGTCATGTCTAGTGGGCAACACTAAAGTGGTCCTAAATTATGTTATAATTTAGCTTACACCAGAAAACTGCGGCTAGCAGCCCACAAGTTGAATCACATCCCCCAGCTGCCAGCCTCACTGCTTCCTTCCTCCGTGTCTTCTAAAATGGCAGCACAGAGACTGAAGTGTCCTATTGTCAAACTCCCTTCTCATTTTTTTCTGCATACAGCTGCATTTGGGCATATTAAAGCATAAAATAACACAATATCGCAATAACTTCCCACCCCAACTCCCTGCCCTACTCTCCTAATGCAAGAGGAAAAGCAGATATGAAAAAAGAATGAGATAGTGGAGAATGAGGCCACTCCTGACTGTAGATTGCATGTAGATGTATCCTCTAGATGTATGCACACAATTGTGAATTGTGTGGACATATTCACACAATCAGGCAAGCAAGCCCCAACAAAGAAGTGAAAAACTTTCCCACATTCCCCCCATCACATGTAATTCTTTTTTTTTGAACATATTTTAAGAGGGATACACTTCTCAGCATACTTTTTAGGTATCACAGGAATCGTACCAACAGTAAGTCTTATCGCATATCCTTTAATACAACCCTATCGTCTTTGTTGTGTACTGTTGCTCTACGCATATATCAAAGGCTGTCCCTGTTTCAACCCAAATCAATTAGCATCAACACTGTACTGCTGTATTGGCATTCCCCCCCCCCCATTTACCTATGCAGTCAAAATACAGTGGTCTTGGCAGTGGTCTTGGCAAAACTACCCAACCACATAACTTGTTGCATGATTTGTTTCTTAGAACTGTATTTACTGTATTTTGACTGCATAGGTACATGGGGGGAAATGCCAGTACAGCAGTACAGATCCATGGGGGTTCCATTCCCAGAATCCCTGCGGATACCAAAACCTGCAGGCAATAAAATCCACTGGTCAGGTAGCCTGTTTCCCACCAAATGTGACCGAAGCAGAACTCTGGTCGCATTCAGTCCAGGTGGGCCCAGCCCCATGGGTTTGGAACCAGCAGATGATTAAATTCGCGGATGCCAAATCCATGGATAATAAGGGCCAACCTGTAGCTCCTATTTTTTTCTTTTTCTTAAATCGAGATGGCAAATTTCTGGGCCAAGACAGTTTTTGACAGTTGTTAGCCTTCAGTTCAGCTTCTCTAATGATATGCGATCATTTCATTGAATGTTGTAGAATTGTGAACTGTTGGATCAGAATGAGGAAAAAAACCCTGACATCTAACTGTAAAGATGCAACAAAACTGATGATGGAACAGTCTCAGCTTATGGAAGAGCCTGGACATTGACCACGTCTCTTATGACATCCTGGCACAGCAAGTCTCTGACTGGTTCAGAATTAATTTGGCCAATTACCAGAATACAGTTTGTCCAGAGAATTTCATTGGAGAATGGACACTCAAAGACAAATGGATTCAGAGAATTCTTGATATTGACATGTAGATTGTAGCTATGAATAAATATAGCTAATTAAAATAAAGCCCACCTGGCAAAAAAATAATCTTTATAAAGAAACTACCCATGAGGTAGTTTATATGATGGAAATGACAATACAAAATTCATATTTAATGCAACTTTTTATAAAAGATGTATAGTCCAAAGCTGTCTGGGTTTTTTTTTCATATGCAACAATGTCAAAGCAATTGCCAATTTATTTATTTATTTATTATTTAAAAGATTTTTACCCTGCCTTTTTCTCCAGGAAAATGGACTCAAGGTGGCTATTAACTTCAGGTCTTTCTAGAGTCATACAGACGTGGCAGACGTGTGGTTTCTTGGTGATAATGGAATAAAAACACATAATACCACTTTCTGCCCTTCTCATTTTTGTAAAAAGCTAAAAACAAAAACCCTGAATCTGCTAAAAACCCCACATTTTTTCTAATTAACTCTGTAATGACTATGGGGGTATCTGCTCACAATATATCATCTATAGCACCAACCTAGTACATTTTTAAAGCTATTATAATTTAGAAAAATGCACCCTTGGAATAAAAACACGTAACACCACTTTCTGCCCTTTTTCCTTGGGGGAAAAATGAAATCTGCGAAGAAATACACATGTTTAAGAACCCCTCTATCCATGGGGATGTTACAGAGAAGGCACGTCCACAGAATTCATGGTGGTCTGACAGGCACCACACGCACCTCCTCTAGAACATTTTAAACTTTCTGTTTCCCCTTCTCCCAGTCTGTGGGTGGACTGGAAGTAGCTATCTTATGCCAGAAAGTCCTCCATCTCTGCCCGCTAGAACTCAACCAAGCGTTCTGCTGATGTGCTGATTGAACTGTAACATGTCCAGTTATTACCAATAATGGGAGGCCTATTATGGCGCCATACATGGGTGCCAATATCAATATCTTCTGGGTGCAACCTATAGCTAGATGAGGCTGAGAAGAGTCTCCCACCGTTAGTAACAGTTAGGGCTCATTCCAGTGTATCTGGCACACTGGCAGCCTGCCTGACTGGGGAGGAGGCCCAGTCCTCCAATGTGCAGTTTCATGCATGCAGGAGGGAATGGCTAGGCCCCTGTTCATTATTCTTTTATTCTGCCCAATAATAAAGCTATGATTTTATATGCATTAAGAAGACATGTGCTAAATTTGGAACAGAACACCACAAAGACACACATTTGCAGTCATGATATACCTCAGTCAACTATGCTGAACTAATGAGAAAGAACAGACAACAGGGCCAAGAATCTATTTTACACCAATTAGACAAACATGAGAACAGAGATTAGCATCAAACATAAATGGAATGCTTAATCTCATTGGGCTTTTCTTCTGTCTAAATAATATTTAAAAGCAAGTCATACAATGCAGTCATTGAAGAGCAAAGGAAAATTGCTTCACTGGGCTGCTGGGATCCATAAAAAGGAAAGGAGGAAAATTATTTTATGTACTGAAACGGCAGTGTTCACAGTGTCTTCAAGAGAGGAGAAGCCTCAGCTTCTCAAGAGAATTGCTCTAGTAAAGATTCTAATTAAAGTCACACAAAAACATCAGTTCTGTTGATCAAAAAAAAGAAAAATAAATGAAGCCTAGCTAATGAAATTCCATTATACTGCCAGCAGATACTAGAGAGGAATTGGAAGCACTAGAGTCATGATGGTTCTAAAGTGCCATCAAAAGAAACCTGCTTATTCCGTCTCAGGGGTAAGCAGCCTGTCCAATATTGCATCATTCTGCATCAGGACGTTCTGGCAGCCTTTATTCAAACCTACTTACGTAATGAGGAGACCTGGAAACGTACTTTTTCTTAAACATAATGAAGTTTGGAATGAGGCTTTAAACCCTGGGGTCATCACCCAGCCTCTTTGGCAAATGTCAATGCCGGTTGTAATGACCTGTAGCCGTGTCCAGTTGTAGTATAATGTACAGAGTTGGAGAAGGGGCACAAGAGGGCAACCAAAATGATCAGAGGGCTGGAAGGTCTTTCTTAAAGGTTTGCTGTTAGGTCATAATCAAGATGGGGCTTCTGTTGTCCCTGCTGCTTTTTCCTCCTTTTATATGTCATATGCTTTATCTTTTGTAGTTTTGATTTTAAACGTATTTTGTTTTAAACGCATATGACATATAAAAGGAGGAAAAAGCAGCAGGGACAACAGAAGCCCCATCTTGATTATGACCTTACAGCAAACCTTTAAGGCAGGAGTCCCCAAAGAGTGTGTCACAATGCCTTAGGGTTTCACAGCACACGCACAGGAGTGCCATGAGATGTCCCTGGTGCCCCCCCCCACCTGTTCCCTGGGCGCCACCATCTTTGATCTCACAAAATCTCATGAGATCCAAGATGGGTGCTGCTGCCATCTTGGATCTCATGAAATTGCATGAGATTTAGGTGCCATCATCTTGGATCTTACAAGACCCCTGCTAATTGGGCAAGAGGCATTTTTTCCAAGTGGTGTTCCTCTTATATTTAGCAAGGGGAGAGTAATTGCCCCTCTTCACCCTCATGCAGTGTCTTTCTAGTGACTGTTGCTGGTGGTCTGCCTTTTTTTTTGTTTAGATTGTGAGCCCTTTGGGACAGGGAGCCATTTAACTTTATTATTACTATTTGTCTGCAAACCGCTTTGTGAACTTTATGTTGAAAAGCGGTATATAAGTACTGATTGATTGATTGATTGATTGATTGATTGATTGATTGATTTTGTGAGATCCAAAATGGTGGCACCCAGCTGACCTGGAAAGAAGCGGCTACAGGGGCATTGTGACCTAATTTGGGAACCACTGCTTTAAGGAAATAACTATTATTCCCAGATTGCAACCAGGAAACTGAGGCTGAGAGGGAATGGCTTGCCTAAGGTCACCTAGTTTGCTCATGGCAGAGGTGACATTTGAACAGGGGAAGTCCTGATTCACAGTTCAGTCTATTGGCCACTATACACTTTTTTCAACTCAGTAATTTCATTCAGCTGCTCATTTTATGAAATACAGACACCTCACCTTTAGCTAATGGTTCCACGGTGATAATTTCACTGCTGTTGCCCCTTCCTGCAGCTGTCACAGCCACCACCCAAACGCTGTATTGTCTGTTCCGACTCAGATTGGGGATTCTGTAGGAAAATGAGTCAGGAGAAGCTTCAAACTCGCTGATTACCTGTGACAGGAGAGATAAATATTTCCAAACTAAAGTAAGCAATATACATGTGTTTAAGGAGAAGGGGAATGTTAAATAGCTCTTAACCTTCTGCTACCTTCAGCGAATGACACAATTCATTCCAGATAGACTGGAGATGATACAAATATGATAATGGAATTTGCAGTTCCAGCAGGTGATTCCAAGATTTAGCTCTGTCTTGTGAATGCAATTGTCTAAGTACACATACACACAAATTAAGAAATACGTCAAATTTAGCATGATGGATACTTGCAGTCTGTGAATGGCTTTGATTGACATACTGCACTAGAGGATTGATACAATGAGGATCAATACAATGGTCCATTTCTTTGACCTGAACCTTAACAGCTTGAGAACAGTGACTGGTCAATGAAATGGGCAACAGAACTGTGCTAATGATCTGCCTCAACTGATGTTTCCTAGCTTGCTTGCTTACTGACGCTCAAATATACTTGCCCAGTTGGCAGAAGAAAATCATTAACTGGAATGCTAACCTGTGCAATGAGGTAATCATCATACCCCCAAATTTAAATGTCACATTTTCTTATTTTTCTCTAGTAATTGGTATGAGATCACATGTGAACCCAGTTTCAGCTAGTAACTGCACATCTTGCTCTCCGGTTCAGCCTTCTGGGTATCTGGAACTACTGTAAAGGTTTGGGGGGAACAGTCCTTGAACTCAATTTCTAGGGAGAGCCTAAGCAAATGTGAACAAACTCATCCTATATGTAAGATATCTAGCAGCCTGGGGATCATAAGATCCCAATTAGTAATGAAAAATGTATGACGTATTAATAAAAATATTGTTTCTTTCTCAAGCTCTTCTTTTTTATTAAGTCGGTCCTAGGAGGTTGATATTTTAAAAAGTGGGTCCCAGTGCTAAAGTGCTTGGAAAGACCTGAAATGTAATTTAATAATGGGAGGAGTGCGTATGAAGTTTCTTTTTATGAAGCTGGGGTATGCAGAATTACAGCAAATGTATCTATATCAGTGGTTTCCAATTGTGGGTCAGGATACACCAGTGGGTCACAACCTGATTTTTGGCGGGTCATGAAACTGACAAACTGTTCTGAGCCCTATGAAAATAGAGCTGTACATGCATGTTTACTCATGAGCAGGGGAGTGTGCCTCAGCTCCTATCAAAGGCCAGGCAAAGGTGGAGCGCAAGGCCATCAGAGAGTTCCCGATCCGATGAACATGGAGCTCAACAAACTCTCCAGAAACCCCCCCCCCACCATAAAAACAGGGGCGTGAGTGGCTGGTAAAGTGATTTTTTTCAAGTATCGTAAAGCTACAGTACGTGTTTATGGCACACCCAATAGAGTACTGATTTAAAACAAATGAGTCCCTGTGCTAAAACGTTTGGGAACCACTGATCTATAAGGTTTGAAAACGCTCAACTGTGACACACTATCTAGATTACAGACAGGGAAACTATTGCCACATCTGTTCTCTCTGGTCCTGGGTTTTGTTTTTACTACTCTCTGTGCAAAAATCTTACAAATAGCACAATCATCTGCATGATTAAACAGAAGTAAATTCCATTGCGCTTGGTGGAATTTGCAGCCTCAGGCTGCAACCCTATACACACTTGCCTTCCCTTCCCTATATACACTAACTCAATTATACTTAGTCCTCAGGAGGCATGGATAAGTCTAGTTCCATGCAAGGAACTCTTCTACATGGGAGCACTCTTTTTTGCACTTCCATCTTCCTGCCACCCATCCTTCATCTGACTCACAGCTGCCCAGAGGTGGTGTGTGGCAGATGCAGGTCAAATCAGGTATCATTCACAGGATGGATGACATCACACTGCCTGAGCCTCCATTTGGCTCTGGGCCCAGCCATCTCGCACTCCCGCTACACGCCGGTGAGAACACCAAGTGATCAAGAAAGTCAGCATGGCTTCTGTAAGGGTAAGTCTTGCCTCACAAACCTTTTAGAATTCTTTGAAAAGGTCAACAGGCACGTGGATGTGGGTGAACCTGTGGATATCATATACCTGGATTTTCAGAAGGCGTTTGACACAGTCGCCCACCAAAGGCTGCTGAAGAAACTTCACAGTCAGGGAATAAGAGGGCAGGTCCTCTTATGGATTCAGAATTGGTTGAGGGCCAGGAAACAGAGAGTGGGGGTCAATGGGCAATTTTCACAATGGAGAGAGGTGAAAAGTGGAGTGCCCCAGGGATCTGTCTTGGGGCCCGTGCTTTTCAACTTGTTCATAAATGACCTGGAGACTGGGATAAGCAGTGAAGTGGCTAAGTTTGCAGATGACACAAAACTTTTTCGGGTGGTGAAAACCAGAAAGGCTTGTGAAGAGCTCCAGAAGGATCTCTCCAAGTTGAGGGAATGGGCAGCCACACGGCAGATGCGTTTCAACATAGACAAATGTAAAGTGATGCACATTGGGGCCAAAAACCAAAACTTCACCTATACGCTAATGGGTTCTGAGCTGTCTGTGACAGCTCAGGAGAGAGATCTTGGGGTGCTGGTGGACAATTCAATGAAGGTATCGACCCAGTGTGCGGTAGCAATTAAGAAGGCCAATTCCATGCTTGGGGTCATTAAAAAAGGGGTTGAGAATAAAACAGCCAATATTATCATGCCATTGTACAAATCGATGGTAAGGCCGCACCTGGAATATTGTGTCCAGTTCTGGTTGCTGCATCTCAAAAAGGACATAGTGGAGCTGGAAAAGGTGCAGAAGACAGCAACAAAAATGATTACGGGGCTGGGGCACCTCCCTTATGAAGAAAGACTGCAGCGTTTGGGGCTCTTCAGTCTAGAAAAAAGCCGCCTGAGGGGGACATGATTGAGACATACAAAATAATGCATGGAAGGGATAGAGTCGATAAAGGGATGTTCTTTTCCCTCTCTCAAAACACCAGAACCAGGGGGCATCCGCTAAAACTGAGGGTTGGGAGAGTTAAAACAGATAAAAGGAAGTACTTTTTTACCCAGCGGGTAGTTAATCTGTGGAACTCTTTGCCACTGGAGGTGGTGATGGCATCTGGTCTTGATGCCTTTAAGAGGGGATTGGACAGATTTCTGGAGGAAAGGTCCATCATGGGCTATAGGCAATGATGGATTGTGCAACCTCCTTACTAAGGTGGACTACTTCAGAGTACTGGGTGCAAGGGAGTGGCAACAGGATGCAAGCATCTTGTTGTCTCATGCCTCCCTGGGGCACCTGGTGGGCCGCTGTGAGATACAGGAAGCTGGACTAGATGGGCCTTTGGCCTGATCCAGCAGGGCTCTTCTTATGTTCTTAAGTCTGGAGCGGGCCAAAGATTGCCTAACAGAGGCTGTCTGGAGGTGGATTTTTTGCAATCAGAGCAATGTGATAACCTGGAAAGTCAGGGGGCAATGTGATTACTAGATCTTCACCTTCAAGGCAAGAAATTTGCACCTGAAAATAAGGATGGATAGTCTCCTTATCCGATCCACAAGTCAGAGAAGTAGCAGCCAGGAGAAGCCCAAAGGAGCACCAGGCAGAGAAGAGAATGCAGAGTGACCATTGCAATTGCTTTGCCTCCTTCCCTCCATTTTTTCTTCTCCATGTTGTCAGCCTCCTCCCCTGCTGCCACATGAATCACGCAGGCAGGCTGGCTGCTGCTGGGTCTTAAAGCTTGCCAACCACAAACAGTACCATACAACTGCAGATTCCCTGCACTTCCTCTCTCTTCCCTCCCTCCCTCTGGGCTACTCCATTACAGAGAAGGGGGGAATAGCACACAGCGCTGCACAAGCACATTGTAGATCTCTGCAAAACTGTGGTGCAGCTCAGATTCTTTACCTCCTTTCAGTCAGGTTCCAGGGCAATCAGTCTCCAGGGCAAGCTCTTCCTCATAAGCACAATTCCCCAAGTTTTACCCCCCTATCTTATCCAAGTGTCATGGAATATTCCATAATTTTTGCCTGAAGACCTGCCCTTACCTTATCTGTGAGATTGTCTTATAGGCAAAGATCTGTGGTACATAATTACATCACCCCCAAACTTCTGGAACGCCAAGCCTCTTCAGGTAAGCACCAGGTGGCACCCATCCCAAGGACACTGCTGTCCAGAGGAAAGCCAGCCTTATTGATAATACTGTCTTCCACAACCAAGCTTGACACAGAATTTCCAAGGTATTTGCAAAAAATACATGGTTTGGCTTCTAGTGAATTTTTTTTTGTCACCTAACTTTAGTTTAAGACAATGTACTTGGGGACATTCTGATTACAAAGGATTGATTTTACTTCTAATCCTTTTGATGTTTCAGCTGGTCTGCTGTAGTATAGCAGACATTTATTACATTGAGGGAAAAGGGAATTTTGTTGGCAAACAGAAGATGAAATTTTTTTATCAGCTGAAACAAGAAATACTTGAGCTTGTTTTTCATGCACAAGATTTTGCATCTGCCACTAGCATATACTGTACTTTTTGTTTCCCACTGAAGCACAGTGGCATACCTGTGCTGGCTGTCTCCTGAGCTATGTTATACTATCACCTGAGGCGAATATATATTCTCTGAGACACTTGCCATCTCTAGTCTGCTGCCTCTGCACAATTATTGTATATACTCGAGTATAAGTTGGCATCATGGATAAGTCGAGGGCAAGTTTTAAGCCAAAAATCATGGAATTTGCAATGCCCCGTGGATAAGTTGCAATGCCCGTAGGGGCAGCTGCAATTCTTTGAATTAGATAATTTTGTCTGATAATTTTGTCTAAGTGGTGCTCCTCTTATATTTAGCAGGGGGAGAGTAACTGTCCCTCTTCACCCCTGCACAGTCTTTCTAGTGGCTGTTGCTGGCGGTCTGCCTTTTTTTAGATTGTGAGCCCTTTTGGGACAGGGAGCCATTTAACTTTATTATTATTACTATTTGCCTGTAAACCGCTTTGTGAACTTCGTGTTGAAAAGCGGTATATAAGTACCTTGATTGATTGATTGATTGATTGATTGATTGATTGATTGATTGATTTTACCCAACACCAGATTCTGACAAATGATCTACCAGTAATTGTTACCTAAGAACTCTACATACTTATTAAAGTACGGGGACGACGACAAAATAACAGCAACATAGTAAGCAACTATTAAACTAGTTATTCCTAAACCTTTTAGCACTGGGACCCACTTTTGAAAATGACAGCCTATGGGGACCAGAATGGATGTCATTAGAGAAAGGGGAAGGCATGCTGGATTAATGCAACAAGGCACACACACAAACTGTTCAAGGCTAGAACTGATTAGCATATCTGCCTGGATCAACTGAGAATGCATGTCACCCTGTTGAGCTCAGTTTACCTGCTTGCAGAGCCCTTTACGGGCTTGGGCTGGCTTCTGCAGGGATAGCTGTTGTGTAAAGTTTTCTCTCTGCAATCTTATGCCTATGGTAGGCTAATCAGCTTCCCTTCTATAATCCAAACTCACTTAACCCCATCACCCATGAGAAGGGTGCAGTCATCTTGCCTGCTCAGCCACACAGGTCCTGTCCTTCTTCCTCCTCCAGTTGGTGACTCCAGGGGCATGGCAGCCCCACAATAAGGGTCCCCGAAGAGCAAGGCTTTTTGTTCCATTATACTAGTAGTGCTGTTATTTCAAAGTAAACGTTTTAATTTTTTGAGCAAAACCAGTCATGGAAAAATGGAAGTTGAAATAGTAAAACGGCAATTAATTCCTTAATTGGCAGGCAAGAAAAAAACCTGGCAAAAGTCTTGCAGACCTTTGAAACAATTAGCAAGATGAGACCCAAACAGTCAATGTTCTGAAAGGCAAGCCCCTAAGAGAAAATGTTAAACATGCTATCCTTTCACAGTGCTGTTTTCCTTAAATTTAAATGTTTTGTTACCACTAACCATTATAAACAGAACCTATTGGGCAGCACTATACATTTTGATAGAATGCCATCAAAATTCCACATAATCTTCTTCAAAAACCCAGTTAGGCCAAATTGCTTGAATACTAATATTAGTCTGACTGGTTGGTTGAAATCTAAATAGAAATAATTAGCTGGGATCTAAAATCTTCAACCAATGGCTTCGTTTTCCCCAGCACCTCTACTTCCCATTATTCAACAATGAGACTACATTCCCTTTTAGCATCACACATTATTAGTGTCAGCAGTGCACAGAAATGCTAATTTAGCAGTGCAAATTTTTGCATAATTAACCCTGCTTCTTCCAGAGGTTTCAGAATACATACTGTATTATTATGCTTTAGGAGAAGGGCTGAATCACGATAACTTTCCCAACTTTGCCACCCTTTTCTCAGGGGATGCTATAGGGTGTGGCAGGGGGTGGCACGAGCCATGGGTGCCATCTTGCGGGGGGGCACCATTTGCATGGCGCCCGCCCCCTCAAAATGGCGCCCACGGCCCGCCCGCTCCCGCCCGGACCCTGCGCCGCATTCTCCTCGCTCCGGCTGGCCTTAAAGAGCCAGCAGGAGCAAGGAGAACGCGCTGCCACCCGGCGCCCCCTCCTGCTTCTCAAAGGGGGCGGGGCGCTGGGCGGCGCCGCGTTCTGTTTGCGCCTGCCGGCTAATGCTGGCAGGCGCGAACAGAACGCGGCTGGGGCGCCGCATTCTACAGCGAACAGAACACAGCGCCCCCACCGCGTTCTTTCTGTTCGCTCGTGCCGGTATTAGCCGGCAGGAGCAAACAGAACACAGTGCCCCGGCTGCGTTCTGTTCACTGCCGCTGGCCTTAAAGGGCCAGCGCAGCAAACAGAATGCGCCTCTTAAAAGGGGTGGGGCTATGTCGTGACGTCACGATGTGACATCATGACATTGCGTGCCCCCTAGGGGCGCATTTTCATTGGGCGCCATGGGCGCCCTTTCAAATAGATCCGCCCCTGCATAAGAAGTGCCAAAGCCTCAAAGCCCCCAAAGTGGGACTTGGGGCTATTCCCTTGGTCTCAGAGAGGAGCTATGTGTGTCCCATCTGCTTCAAGGAAGCCCTGCTGGCGGTGGTAGTGAAGTAGATGTAATGGCAGACAGAGCCAACGTGCCACTGTGGAAGTCTCTTACAGGGTGAACTTGGGACGAAGTTCCCAGTTCTTCCTCATCTGACTGGAACATGTTTTACAACAGATGCAAGTTTCTTCAATATGGGTTTCTATGAAGGCATCATGCCCAACAGTGGAGGGATGTTTTGCTCCTGCAGCAGTGGCAAGTAACTCTGCTTGCCATTCAATAAGGCAAAACTACTAAGTAAGTATATAAAACATTTTTACTAAATATTTTTTGTTGTTTTTTGGGGGGGGGGAGGCAGGGGTATGTGTGAAGATCAAAGAAGAAGCGTTCCTCCTGCTTCAGAAACGGAGACACCCAATTGTGCATGCAGGGTCTACCTACACGAGTATAGGGGCAAAATGCTCAAGGAAGCCCTCTGGCTCTGCAAGATGCTGAGAACTCAACATCCTGTGACTGCACAGAGGCCACAAGGAAGAACCTCAGTTTACAAAAAAAGGCACATACAGCAGGCACTTGTTTGCTCGTCAGGGTCTGTTGCTGTAGCCTGCTGTAGCCTCCTGTGTCACATGCCACCCAACCCTCTGGAATGGATTTTCAGGGGATACAGGGCACTACAGAAGGAAAGAGGAAGCAGGAAACTGTCCTGCCTTTAAAAAGTCTGTTCTGCTAGCATAATGGAACGTAAGATCCAAGCCATTTTCTGAAAAGAGCTTCACATGAGTTTCTAAATACCCATTCTGATGTGAGATTTTCCATTGGGGGGGGGGTCTGTACTGGATTTGCAGCTTACACTTTGCAGCTTTCTGATGCAGAAAATGTGAAGACAGAAAACTTAAAAGGCAGAGGAGGGGAGCCTTATAAAACAGTGCTCTTAAGTTTTTATCCTTACTATTTCCCTGCCTTATATAAGAATTTTAAAATTCCTATATTCAGTTTAGCTAAGAAAGGATAAGAGATTTTTCCCCCTTGCTAATTTGAGAGGGCCATCGATGCTTTTAAGACATGACTGTGCAATCTCCACATACAAACTGCAGAACATTTTGAGCATTAACAGCAAAAGGAAGAATAAAGAAGTCCATACCTGTAGCACTCTTCTGCCACAAGGGGGATCAGGTTGACCCATTTAACAAGTTCTAAAGAGAACCAGAAGCAGAAACAGAAGCAGAGGGTGCTGCAGGGAATTCTGTTCAGTCTTGGTTTTGCAGTTTAGTGTCACAGCAGTCCCTAGTGGCCTGCTGATAAAATTACACTTCCCTGGACTCAAACAATGACCCAAATGCTATCAAGAAAAATTACAGGAAGGGTTTGATTTCCTATACAAGGTTGTAGACTATTTCATGGGTGGTGAGATCACTACTGCAACTCCCCTGAGGTCATTTGAGCCAGGAAACATCAAAAATGCTGCAACCAATGCTGTATAATTCCACTCAAGGGCTTTAAAGCTTTTAATCAAAATATGGCTGTCAGTTTCCCCTGTTGTGAAGATGGATTAAATATGTCCTCACAGAATTGCATATTTCAGGCCAAAAATATCAGGGAAGCAGCACAAAGCATGGACATTGCTGAAATGCATAAGCTGTGGAAATTAGCTTAGCGCCACAGAAAAAAATGCAATGAGAATAATACCTTGGAAACAAATCCAGTTACTGAATGTACTCTACAGTGGTTAATCTCCCTACAATATATGCCACTGCTTAAGTAAAGAAATCAGACCAGAAAACATTGCATGTGAGAACCTGATAAAGGTAGAACTAGCAGTGCCATCTGGTGGCTACTTTAGGGAAGGCCAAATGAAATGCTTCTGAAACACTTCTAACCTCAAACATGCAACAGTCAATAAATTAAACCCAAGCTCTTCAGACACTAATATACCTGATAGTCAGTGGTGTCATTCAAATGATTTAGGAACAGGAACTCACTTTTGATTGGCACTTGTCGGGAACCCAGAACCAGCCACGGAGCCCGTTAGGATCCGGAACGCCCGTTCTGGTCCGTTCCCCCTGAATGACATCACTGCTGATAGTAGTCAATGTTATAAAACCAAGAGACAGTTCAGTTTAATTTTAAAGGCAGTGAACCATCTGGGTTTGCATGGCAATTGTTATTAAATTGATTTTATCAAACTAATGTGAGAATCGTCTTTCAGTTGCACTCTGAGGTCTCCTGGCAATAAAACCAATTGCCAATAGGTTGGATGGATGAAGTGAGGAAAAGAGCCAAATAACATTTAACCACCCCCACCCCCAAAGGCTTGCGAACGATTGAAAATGTGTTAAAATGCTTTTGACAAATTAATCTTCTGGAGCGCTGTAATGCTATCTTATCTTACTTTTTCAAAACTACATATTGATATATTCGAAAGTAAACTGCAATTATCAAACTCTGTATTCCCAGCCAAACAGTATGCAGAAAACAATTGTGTGTGGTCCCTGAACGCATGCATTGATTAATACATCTAATCTAATAATTCTATATGTCCCTGCAGAGCTCACCCAGCTCCCTTCCTGCACTTCTGGTGCTACCTCTGGATTGGCGAGGGGGCTGGTGTTCTGTAGTGTACAGAATATGAATGCTATTTTCTTTCTCTTTAGGTTCACTTTTGACAACAATACTGTTAATAAAAGCTGGTGCAATAGGAAAGATACTTCGCCTAGATGAATATAATTAAAATGCACTCACAACTATTTTTAACTTCCCTTCAACGAATTAAAAATTGTTAATTTTTTAAACAGCTAAAAAATAAAATTTGAATTAGTTGAATTCAATTAAAACACTGAAAAGTGTCATGATACTTTTCAAATAGTTGTGAAGCGAAGTATTTTAGGTGCAGATATGTTGATTCTAAACTGTTATGCTCCACGCAGTATAATTATCTCTACCAGGGTGTCAATAAACAGTACGTTTACTAGCCCAATAGGATTGCATTTAACAATGGAAGGGGAAGGATGTGGCTGATTTTCAGGTGGTTTGATACACCACAAAGGACTTCAAAGGGAGCAGCTATACTAAGGAATTTCTCTTGCAGGGGAACTATACTAACCTTCAGATCTCTTCCCAGTCTGTAACAAAGCAAGCTTTTTTCAGGATTGAGGAATAAAAATGCTGGAAGCATAGGAAGTTGGGCTCGCACATATTTATCAGATGTTACAAAGTTCTTCAAAGAAAAAAACAAACTTACTGTGGGATACGGATGAGAGCAGAACACAGTGTACTTCCGGATGATCCCGTTCAGTTTTATGGGAGGTAGCCATGATACGAACACCGTGGAGGCTGACGCTGCAGCGGCTTTAACTCCAGCAGGAGGACCTGGAACTGCAAGAGCAACATGCTCTGTTATCAAAGCAGACAGTCTCTTACAAGTACCAGTGTTGTCAAAAAAGACTCGTGACTCATGACTGTAACTCAAGTTTTGACATTTTGGCATGGTTCTTGACAGAATCAAGTCATGCGTGTCATTAACTCTGACTCATGGTGGTGGTTGGTTAGGAGTGTATTGCTGGCGCGCTGGAATGTTAACGTTAAGTGTGAAATGACAACTTTGATTGCACCCCCACCTCCACCTTTGAAGGTTTGCAGTCACACACGCACATGCACGCCTGATCTGCCTCACAGCTTATCACAAAAAGACTCGTGACAATGGCTCGTGAAATTCCAAGGTAGAGTCACCACGGACATGTGCTAGGACTCGTGCATGAGTCAATTCACAAGGTGCTGGGGACTCCTGAATTGACGTGACTCGAATTTTGTTCCATTTTTAGCTCCCAAATGTCAAGAGCTCGCAAGCCTATTGGACAAAAATACAGCACCTCTAGCATGTGTTTTTCTGAATCCAACTATTACTATTTATTTAATTAATTTATACCCCGCCTTTCTGCCCCATGGGCACCCTATGCGGCTTACAACAATTAAATACAATAAAATCACAATATTTGACAATTAAAAACAATAATTAAGAACAATATTAAAATAATTAAAATCTAAAACAAGCGCCGTGGATCCTAAAATATACAAAGAAAGCTAGCCACTCTGTCAACAATTAAAACCTTGTTGAAATAAGAAGGTCTTCAGCCAACTTATTCTTCAACTAAGGTATTCAACTACACACAGGTATTTCTCTATGCACAATTACCTGGGAGTAAGACCCATTGCCAACAATGGGACTTACTTCTGAGTAGACTTCTTTCTGAGTATGACTTCTTTCATACTGTTTTTTCTGTTGCTTCCACCCTCCTTTCCACTCAAGTGCCTCCTTATGACACCCGGAGGAACCAGAAGTGAGGGTGGATTGGAATGCCTTGTTCATTAAACTCTTTGTTGGAGAGCCTCCAAGTAAGGAAGTGGGTGGTGACGTGATGTCATCGAAACTCGGAGAGTTGTTCGCATCGCATACAGTCACACGCTGGTGGTGAGTTTGGAAAAGGGAAGGGGTGCAAAGTATTTGCAGGTACTGTTTATTTGCATCTTGATATTTCAAAAATTGCACTCACCCTTTGAACTGCGCCTGGAGCAGCTGCTCCTCAGGCTCCACCCACGATACATCACTGCCACTATGTCTTTTTTAAGATGTGGTGACCAGAATTATACGCAATACTCTAGATGTGGCCTTACCACTGATTTGTACAATGGCATTATAATATTGGCCATTTTATTCGCAATCCCTTTTTAATGATCCCCAAAGGAATTGGCCATCTTCACTGCTGCTGCACACTTGGGTTGACACTTTTATCACTTTTTTCCCCATTTGAGTGTTTTTCGCATCTCAGTAAGTACCCAGAAACCCCCATCTTCTTTGTGAGTGGTTCCCTTTTGGCTACAACTTTCTCTGCATGGATGCACAGAATTTAGAAATAGAGGAATAGATTATAAAATACAAAAAGCTCACATGTTACACCTGGAGCTCATTCCAATGACTGATCTACTTGTATCAAAGACAATTCCTAGCTAGTCTGTAGACCAGACACGTGACCTTATTACATGTCTGGAATTTCTAATATGCAGCAAAACCCAATCCCTGACTAAAACAATAAAAATAAAATAGAAACAAGTTCTGAACTAGACAAAGAAGCATTTCATGATTTATCTAGCTTGCAATATGGACATGAATAACAAAGCCTTCCAATACAGAAAAGATGGCCTGAAAGAAGAACAGTAGGAAGTACGGTGTGACAGTATAAACACATTCCCACATACACACATAAAATAAGGGCAGTATTTAAACTGCAGAAAATCCCAAAGCAAAGTAGTAAGGTTCAGCTATGTGGCCCATAATAAATGGGTGCCATAAAATAAAAAAATGGGAGAAACTAAATATTTATCAGATGTCAAGGTTCAAAGAGATTTGGTCCAACATCATTTGCCTGCTTGGCAAGCCACAACTATCTTATGATTTCCTGGGCTGAGGTCAGCTCCAGACTTCATCTGCACCACACAGAAAGAGCTCACTGAAATCAATAGAAAGCAGGCATTCTGTCTATGACCCAGGGGCTAGGGGCTAGGGGCAACTTAAGCTGGGATGCACATGTCTGATAAATGTTATTATTTAATACAGAATAATCAACATAATGTCTAGCTGAAGTGAACCACATCATGTAGGAAGAAAAGCCAGAAGTGAATTAATGAGCTAGATCCCAACTGGTGCAAATTGGTGCCATTTATTAGACTCCACATGTTTGCACCAGCTATGAATCTGGTTCAATAGGGATGTCTATTAGAGAACACAGATTCATTGTTTTAATTAAGATTTTATAAAGCGTCCTGCCTAATGAACGTAATCATTCACACACACCCCACACCATCTAATACAACAACCTGTACAAATGCAATTTAAGTCTAGAGTGTGGAGAGCAAATGAGTGTGCCTATTTAAATTTTAATGATCAGTGAAATAAATCCTCAGGTGAAAAGGCACTTCGTTATTAAGTAATTTCATTCGCAGTTTAGAAGGAACTCCAAAGCTATGGGGATTAATGGAACGCATTTCTGCAACAGTCAGAAATTTCTGTTGTAGTTTTCATGGTGCCATGAACATCTCAGACAGAAACAATATTTTTTTCTCCCTGCAGGCTTCTCAAGAGAAAGAACTAAATAATGCAAACCTTAAAAAGAAGACTTCTTTTATATTCACAGTTATATCTGCTTCTTTTACATAAGTGCAAGTGAAGCCATGCCTGACCTCTGGTATCTAAAATCAAGCCCTGAGCATTAGAAGAAATGCAAATGCAAAAACACGTGGCTTCTGGACTTTTTTCCTCACCTCTTGGTTGCATTCTCAGTATTAGGGGGAAATGGCTTCTTTCCCCCATTTTATGCCTTCTCTGTATACGCCATATTTCCATATAACTATCTGCATGCTGAGACACTCGATGACAAGTGGCTCAAAAGGAAACGTGAGTTAAGTCCCCTGAAGGGATGTATTGTGCTGCTGATTTTCTAAGCAAAACAGTCTACTGATGCCAAATATTAACAGTGAAATTAAGCAAAGTGGGAAGCTCATAGACAATGCACACAAAATGCAGAAGCTGGAAGACATCCAAAGCACATCTGAGCAAGTCCGCGTACACCAAAGCAAGATCTTCATTTCCAAACTCCCATAACAAATTAGCCCAAATCGTCCAGCTCAGAACACGCCACCAGCAGAGAGCACAAATGAGCAGGCTGAAATGTGCCACAGGTGCTGGCGGAGCCAAGGGTGGATGGATTTAATAAAGCCAATTCAGATGGGTCAAACCAGCAAGCTTTGCCAGATTGCCAAGAAGGGAAAAATAGCAACTGGCAACATTTTGAAAACGGGATCTAGGGATGCCACAGAGATTAATAACTGGACTTTAATTTTTTTTAAAAAAAATCCTGATTGTTCTTACAAGCTACAATGCCGCATAAAACAGAGAGTGTTACGTTTTATCCCCTACAATGCCTTCTTAAGAAACCTCTGAACAGACAATCTGGCTCCACAGCATTCTCTTACAAAATTTTGATCAGGCATCCTTATAGTCTCTTTTGGCCATAAAAGTAAAGGTAACAGGGCCCTGAGATGCAAAGCAGAGTAAATCCCCCACCCACCCCAAATTAAGGATCAGCGCCAGTAGCATCATTTATTTATTTATTTATTTGAAGAATTTATACCCCGCCTTTCCTATGCTGAAGCAAATGCCCAAAGCGGCTTACAGAGAACGAAAAAATACAATGTAACCATATAAGTAAAACATAGTAAGTAAAACACATTAAAACAACAACAACAAATTAAAAATTAACGGGAATACCGAGAGTGAACTGGAGTGAAAGCTAGACCCAATTCTCCATGTCAGGACATATTGGAGGGTGGGAAAAACCACTGACCAGGGGAGTGAAGCAGACTATGACAATATACCAGAGGGATGGAGGGCAGACAGCCACACAGTCATTCAAGATTAAATAGGTATGATTTGAGCCCTCTCCGAAAGGCTATGAGGGAATGTTTAGTTCTTAATTCTTCTGGTAGGGAATTCCATATTTGTGGAGCCAATACAGAGAAGGCTCACCCCCGAACTGCCATCCCTTTAACTTGGGGCAGAGGGGGCACTTGAAGGAGAGCCCCTTTAGATTATCTAAGAGGGTGAACATGTATGGGAGAAGGCGGTCCTTTAGGTAGGCTGGGCCTAAGTCATGAAGGGCCTTAAAGGTCAATACCATTATCTTAAGTTGGGATTGGAAGTGAATGGGCAGCCACTGCAGATGCTGAAGGAGTGATCCTATTGAGTCAAACCTTCTAGCCCGTTACCACCCGGGCTGCTGCATTTTGTACTAACTGTAGCTTCCAAACTGTTCTCGAGGGGAGCCCTACATATAGCGCATTACAGTAGTCCAGCCTTGAAATCACTAACACATGGACCACCATGACCAGGTCAAAATGGCGCAAGTATTGTCCAAGTTGGCATACCAATCAAAGTTGGGCAAATGCACTCCTAGCCACAGCTGCTACCTGATTCTCCAGAGACAGCTGAGAGTCAGGAGCACTCCCAGACTGCGCACCTGTTCTTGCAGGGGAAGTGTCACTCCATTCAGAGTGGGTGAAAGACTTAGTGCCTGCATTGAGGGTTTCCTGACCAGGAGGACTTCTGTCTTTTCTGGATTCAGTCTTAACCTATTGGCTTTCATCCATACCCCAACTGCCTCCAGGCAGCATCCCAGGCCCTTCACAGCTGCTTCTCTTTGGGATGGTGGAGAGACATAGAGTTGAGTGTCATCAGCATATTGGTGACACCCCACTCCAACCCCCCGGATGATATCCTCCAGTGGTTTCATGTATAAATTAAAGAGCATGGGGGATAAAATAGAACCCTGAGGCACTCCATATTGTAAAGGCCAGAGTGCTGAACACGTGTCCCCCAGCATGACCATTTGGGACCTGTTAGCCAGGAAGGAGCGGAACCATTTTAGAGCATTTTACTCCCAGATTGGCTAGCCGGTCTAAAGAATAATACGATCAATTGTATCAAAGGCTGCTGAGAGGTCAAGCAGGACTAGTAGTGATGCCTTTCCCTTATCTAGTCCACAGTGAAGGTCATCCATGAGGGTGATCAAAGCTGTCTCTGTCCCAAAGCCTGGTCTGAAGCCAGATTGAAAGGGGTCAAGAAAATCTGTCTCCTCTAGTAACGCTTGGAGCTGGGATGCTACCACCGTTCAATCACCTTCCCTAAGAAAGACAGGTTGGAAATTGGTCTATAATTGTTTAAGTTAGTGGGATCCAAGGATGTTTTTTTCAGGAGGGGGCAGACAATTGCAGTATTCAGGATGTCTGGCATCACCTCCTCCTGCAAGGATGCATTTATAATGGGTTCCAACCAATCAGCTAGCCCGTGCCATTCGTACTAGCCAAGGTGGGCAGGGGTCAAGCGGGTAAGAGGATGGTTTCAAGCTTCTTGATCCTGTCTACTTCCTCAGGCTTTATGAGCTGAAAGGAATTCACTATAATAAGTCTGAGATGTTGGATCAGAGTCCAAGTCACTGGTAGTATTGGTGATAGTCAGAGGTGCTGAATGATGGGAGTCACTCAGGAACAACCTGGGAGGAGGAGTCAACCAATTGAGCCAGGCAATGTTTAGAATGAAGAGGGGATTAGTAATCATCTGGTTCCTCCTCTGATGGGGAGGTCTCAGGAGCCTACTTCCTTTTTTGTCAAGGGTGGGCTGCTGGACACTTAAAGCCCTGCAGCCTTCCATGCAGAGGGCATGATCTTCTGCCTTTCCCCAGAAGAAAGGCAGCATTCTCTGATCTTCATCAAGTGTTAGGCTTCATACTGGCTGAGCGGCTGGCATTAATACCTGCCTGCCTGTTGAGTTCCACTCTAGGGACACCCACCCCACAAAAAGCCAAGGGAAGCACTTGGTTCACTCAACATGAACGGTCATATATACAAAGATGTCATTAGTTCTTAACATATTGTTTACTTTGCATGAATAGACTATGGAAATCTGGACAACATCCAACAGCATCGCTGCATTGAAGAATGTCTATCAAGAATGATTCAGTTCTTACCATCCTCTTTTGTGCGTGTGAAAATCTGCTCACTCCGGACCCCATCTCCAGCTCGTGTGAATGCCAACACTTGGATGCTATAGTTGGTATACTTTTCCAGGCCATCAAGCTCTAACGAGGGCTGTGTAGTGGTAACATTTTTAATTTCTCCCAGCTCTGGGGAGCAGAAAATTAAACTGAGTTAGTGACAATGCCATTCATCTCCCATTGAGTGGTAATTATATTGCTGTGAGTATAAGCAAGAAATTATTGGATTAAAAATAATACCCAACTATGGCAAGGATAAACTTTATTATGATTATTAAATAAACAGGCTGAATGCCCACACTGTGCCTTGTATCATAAAAATGGTAATAACTTAAAAAATATGCAAAATGCTTTGAAATTATTACTGTGCCATTTTAGGCTTACTGTAATATTAAAAAAAATAAAAATAGGCTGCTAAATTATTTGGATGATACTGATATTTTTATTTCTGAAATGATAATGAGGGATACTAAGTAAATGAAACAAGTACATCATTTGTAAAAGGTTATAGAAAGGCTTACTGGATCAGCGCAATGACACAAGCCAAGACTATTTCTGATTAACAGTGCAATGTTAAAAAAGGTGTCTTGCATCAGAATGTCCCACAATACCACTTTAGCTTACACTGACAACCAGCAACATTCTTTTTAATGCACTGTCATTTTACCATAGTACTACCATGTTTAATGAACTGTTTAATGTACTACCAAATGACTGCTTAGTTGTAGCTTCTCCCCTCTCCTCCCCATATGCACATGGATACATACAATCTTGACACAATAATTTGTGCAAGTCATATCAAGGTTGGTTTCCCCCTGGGTTTTATTAATATTCATGCCAACTTCAAAAACTTCAAAAACAGTTGCAGCAAAATGCACAAGCTCAAATTCTAAAATTAATTTTAGAAATTCTCCTAGGCAAATCAGAAATCAGGATGAACAGAAGGCAGGGCAGGTTGAACCACACTGTACAATAAAAGACTGGAATGTGGGGAATCTGTTCATTCCTAGAAATTATATGGTGCTTGACATGTTCTAGAATTAGGGTGCAAAGCTACTTACCTCCATCCAAGAGATTAGCCCAGTATATGACCCTAAATCCCTGCAGAATTCCATTGAGGGCATCTTTGGCAAGAGTAGACCAGGTAATAGAGATGGTTTCAGGTGATGTAGCCACTGCTTGGACATTCTCTGGGGGAGAACTGGGAACTGAAATGAGATAGTTACCATTAATCATTCAGGTGGTCCTAGCCTGCATTTTACTGGAGAGTCCCAAGGCAGGTAAGAAGAGTAAAATGCATAAGAACAATTCACAATAAGTATTCAACAATTTGAAAAGAAATAAGAGGCTGACCAAAATATAACATGCCAACAGCAGCAGACACAGGAGCAATTTAGCTTCCCAACCCAAAAGGTGCAACAAATGTATCCTGAAAGTTTTTTTTTTTATTTTCATTTTAAAAAATTAAGCATAAAAAGAAACATTAACAGGAAACCCAAAGATTAAACAAACAATTAAAATTCCATATTTATTTAATTTCATACTTATTTTTAAAAGTAAAGAAAGAGGGAGGAACTGTCAAAATCCCCAAGGCTACATTCCTACTTTCCTGCGATTAAGGTCCACTGAACTCAATGGGATTTATTTCTGAGTAGACATGCATAGGATTACACTGTGAGGAAGAAAGTTTTACATTAAGACAGGTTATTGCAGAAAAGGTCCTATCCGGCGCGTACACTGATCAGGTTTTGCCCAATGACAGCACTCAGAAAAGAGTCTCTTCTAATCTTAACAAATAAGTAGATTCATATGGCAGATAGTAGTCTTTCTGTAACAGCCCAATCCTAATGAATCCCCCCTCCTGCCAACATAGCTGTGCCAATGGAGCATGTGCCCAAGTCTCCTCCATTTGAGGTGGCAATACCAAAATGGATAGTGGCAGTGTGAACAACACACTGCGATATGGCCATTTATGACAGCGGAATTCCATTGATAGATTTAAAGTGCTATTCTAACCTGGAGTTAGGCCAGTATACTTAGGCCAGCAACGTTTGGCTGGCAAAAGGGCCACCATAAAGTATGTTTAGATTACTCTCAGATGGCGTATGTCTGTGTGCTGCTCTCTCTGACTCCGAGTGTGGCCCAAACATACTTTACAGTGGCCCTTGTGCCAGCCAAACTTTGCTGGCCTAACTCCAGGTTAGGATTGCGCTTTAAGAAAAAAACAAAACATGCAAAAGGTCCTGTTATATTTCTAAGGTATGTCCTTGAGAAGCAAGGGTTATTGGAAAGATTATTTCCATTAACAGCCTTTTAGTAGAGTGTAGAGAAATTGGTTATGCTGCACACCATGGACCAAGCCCATAATTATACTGGAATGCTAGCCAAGCCATGCTCCATATGCTCAACTACTGTTGCATATGCATGATAGGTCATTATCACTATCAACCATATGGGTGACAATGCAAAGACTGAATACTTTGCCATTATCATAAAGCTATTCTGTGTGTTTTCCAACAATGCAAAACACTGATGTCTTCATGTGTGACTGATCAGGAACTTGTTACTCTGATTACTACTCCTGAACTGCAGTTGCCTTGATTCATGTTAGCAAAGGAGTCAACAGCATCATGCCAGTATAACATAATATAGGCGTTCAAGTTAGTTCATGCACATATTCTATTAATCTATGAGCCAGGGCCTCAGATTTTGCCCAGTGGTACCATTTATAATCTATAAATCGAATTGATTTATAATCAAATTGAGAATGCTCCCTCTTTGTTAACATTTCGGCGGGGGCTGAAGACCTTTTTATTTCAAAAAGCTTTTAACTGTTGACAGGCTATATCTTGATTACATCTTATGATCCACGGGGCTTGTTGTTTTTAAATTTTTAAATTGTATTGTTTTAATATTGTTTTTTAATTGTTTTTTAATGTTAAATTCTGTTTTTATTGTTTCTTTTGTTGCAATGCCGCCTTGGGTGCCTTCGGGCAGAAAGGCAGGATATAAATAAATAAATAAATAAATAAATAAATAAATAAATAAATAAATAAATAATGTAGGCCAGTGGTTTCCAAACTGGTGGTTGGGACCCACCAGTGGGTTGCGAGCCAATTTCAGGTGGGTAGTAAAGTATCTAGAGCAGTCATATTGAAAATATGGGAAGATGAAAGGCTGGAAAAGGGCTGTGTGGTTATGTCAAAGCTGTAAATAGCCTTTTTCCTCTTTCTGATTCATTTGCCAATGGAAAATGCCCGAGAAATAACCCAACTTATTGCTGCATTACCAGGAAAACAGAAGGTTCTGACATCGCAATGAAGGCACTTCCACTCATTACATCACTTCTGGTGGGTCCTAGACAGATTGTCATTCTACAAAGTGGGTCCTGGTGCTAAAACGTTTGAGAACCACCACTGATATAAGCTATAACGTTGGCAAGTGCTGGGTCCCTAGAAATAGAAAATAGGCCTTGCAAATCTCCCCAATTTCTTGAAGTTATCATCACATTTTCAACCATGCCCTTGAAGATGCCAAAAATGAGAATTCTATTATTGTGCCAGGAGAATAAGGGGGGGACAATCTCCCATAGTCCAGTTCCTTACCAGTGCACTTACCATATCAAATCAAAAGAATTCAAACGAAAGCCCTCTCAA
>JAJKFI010000029.1:831573-843703 GCA_029204185.1 Lerista edwardsae | reverse complement strand
TTGAGAGGGCTTTCGTTTGAATTCTTTTGATTTGATATGGTAAGTGCGCTGGACTACCATAAAATAGTCATTCATTAAGTCAGGTCATTCAGATCTAAGTAGACACACTTGCTCCTGTAACAAATAGAATTCAACTTCCTTCTCCAGTTTGACACTGGCAGTTTCTTTGATCCACTTCTTTTTAATACACAATATGCAAGCATTTACGTTTACTTAAATATCATCTGCCCATTTCCAAACAATCTCCAGGCTCCTTTTGATTTTTGGCAAGCTCTGGGTTCCCAGATGTGGGAAACAGAAGACAGCATAGCATATTTCTGACAGTGGATCCTAACACGCTGAAAGGCCAGCACAAGTCCCTTGTGGCGGCCTCCAAATGTCACAAACGCGACGTAAAGTGCATTTGTGCCATTTTTTGAGAGATAGGCCAGCGCACAGATGCATGCTAGCCTTGCTGTTCTAACACCCAGGCCCAGAGGCCTCAAGGTAAGGCTAGCCTTGCAAGGCCAGCACGTGCAGTTGGGTAGTTACCTCTAGGGCGCAGGCGAGGCGCCCCAAGTGCAACCCTCCAGATTACAAATTTGTGGGTTGTAGGAATAATACCATCACGTCATATAGCGTTCAATGCAGAATTTTGTGAGGAATTCAATGTAAAAAACCAGAGTGTAATATCTTTATTCTAAAAAAGTTATGGCCAAAAAAAGAAAAAAATACATAATTTCTTAGGTAAAAATTGCAGTTAATTCAAATTGCGGTTTTTAGAAATAATAGCATTATGTTTGATGTAGAATTTCACAAGGAATTCAGTGAAAAAATGGAGTGTAATTTCATTCTATGGCCAACGTTATGGCCAAAAAACAAAAATACAACTGTCATATATAACAAACGTCCAGATGCAGGAGAAGTAGGTTACTGCGTATGAGCAGAGAAGCAACAACAGGGGAGGGCACTGATGTTAATCCATTGCTTGTGGGGAAATATTCATTGCTTTTAATTTCTGGCCATTATTATTATTATTGTTGTTCATTTCATGACGATTACTATCTTTCAGCCTCACCTACCTTACAGGGTTGTTGTGAGGACAAAGAGAGAGAGGAAACATGCACACTGCCCTAAGCTCCATGGAGGAAGGGTGTATAAAATGAGAAACATATAAACAAACAAACAATTTTGTTGTATGAGGGTGTCAAAAAATTTGTGGGCCCCGTGTCAAATGACCTAGCTACACCACTGGGCACAGGGACTCCGTGAGGGCAGCGGGAGGCAGAATAGAGCAGGGGGAAGGGTGGAATGGGGTGGAGGGAGAGAACAAGAGGGCCGGGGGAGGGAGTGGAGGCAGGATCTAGCCCCAAACTATAACAAACAGCAGTCCATTGTCTGCTCCAGTTTGAGGCTCATCATTTCTACAGCCCACTTCATCTTTAAAAAAAAAAGAAGCATCTTCATTTCTGAGTGCTTCTTCAGATAAAGTTATACAGAATGTTGGTGCCCTTCATTTTGGTGCATTTCTTTTTCAGTGAAAAATGATATTGCTGAATAATAGTACAACTGTATAACTCTGACTACCATATACTCCTGACAAATCCAGCCAGTGTAGTTGTTGAAAAACGCAGTGACAGCTTTGAGAAGACCAAGAAATATGCAAAATAGTTTTTCAAATGCAAAACCTTTTTTCAAATTGTAATGATGTATTAATTCGCATGAACAGGAACATGATCTCCACATGACAACTATTTTAAGCGTGTTTTAACCGCTTGAGAATCAAAGCATCCGAGCCATAGGAAAGTGCCCGCCTAGTCATATTGGTCTGTCCTTTCTAGTTGACTGAATAATCCCTTTTTCCACAAGAGGGCTCTCTATCACTGCTGTAGAACAGCATTTCTATGCAAATATCTCAGTTGCTAGAAGAAATGTAACAATTCTGTTGCCTCATCTTCCTGTCTTACTATAGGCTGGCAAGCTCAAGGTTTAGCTCAGTTCTGGTCCCCAAAGAGACGCTGGGAGGTTTCGGTTCTCCACCCCACTGGGATGACCTCTACAATTCTAAACTCTCTCTCACTGCTGTCTTGGAGGCAACAGCAGAAACAGGCCTCTGCAGGAACCCAGAATGTCAACACAGCACCTTTTTGACCTCCTGAGGCCTTTCCTCCACTAGGCTCCTTGGGATGAGGAAGCATATGCTGCAGATTATAACCCCGTGGGGTTTCATCCAGCCCTATCAATCTTTCAAATTCTGACCTAACACTAATAACTTCTGTCCAAGCAAAGTGGTCCAAGTGACATTCCACTGCCTGTTCCACTTGCTCATGTGCTTGCCAATGTACCTGTTTCACTGCCTTCTGCACCTGCTTATTTATATTTGGTGACGACCTACCTAAGGGTGCAATCCTATCCAACTTTCCAGTGCTGATGCAGAAGTGCCAATGGGGCGTGGGCTGACTCCTGCAGTTAGGGTGCAATCACGGAGATCTCAAGGTGAGGGAACGTTTGTTTCTTTACCTCAGGGCTGCATTGCGGCTGCCCTGGCACTGGAAAGTTGGATAGGATTGAACCCTAACTCGGATAAGGGTTGGATAAAGTTGTGCCTCCAGAGAACCAGACCTGATGAGAACAGGAAGTCATTCTGGACATGGTGCCAGCACCCCCTGAAGTACTGGGACTTTTTGAAAGCACTTCCTGGGTATTTCCAAGTACCTCCGCAACTATGTTGGAGGCGAGAAAGCTGTTGCTGCCTGTTTTTGTTTTAAAAAACATGAAATAAAAAAGATTTTAATAAATCCACATTCTCTGCCAGAAACTGGAGAGAATGTGGCATGTGCAGAATCACAAGGTGAACATTTCTAGGGAAAAATATAGTATGAGTGTAAATAATTGTTTTTCCTAAAGAAAATATGTCGCTTTTTATCAAGGTCACTGCAAATGAAAGACATTATCTAATTAGATTGAAAATATTTGTCAAAAAAGACTCTGAGTGCAGCTAATGATTTGCCCATTTCCCAGAAATCCAAGGGGGTTGGTTTTTTGTTTTGTTTTTTAATATCAGTAAGCTGCCAAGGCACATATCCTGTTATTCAACGTACTGGTCTGCACTAGGAGCCACGTGTTCCAAACAACATCCCAATACTTGGCAACTGGTTTAGAGGCTCATTGCATGCCATTGCTAAAAAGCAGAATGGTATGTGGGGGGGAGACTGAGACTTGGAGGGGATCGGAGAAACCAAGATGAATGAAGGCTGAGGATTGCTCCTGGGGCTGTATGAGGAGAAGCCAGCTCAGTCGTCTCACTTCTGCAAGTCAGATGGTGTGTGGCATGGGATGCTCTTCATGCTGAAAGGAATGAATCGGGTTTTCCCTATGCTGCTTTTGACACTGCCCATGAACTGAGTGTGTCCTTCTGTTGGCACTCTGGGAGATACTAAACATTCATGCAGGATGCTAGTCAGAAACAATGTGAGGCCGGACCACAGAGTTCTCTCCACATTGCAGGGATCTTTGGAGTATTGGTTTGTATTTTCTCTGGACTCTAGTCAGGTTCAAAAGCAGCACAATGGTTTCATGCACTTCTTATAGCCTGATTTGGCACTTTGCACAAACTGAGCAACTGCCTAGAATCCTCTGCACTACTGGAGCAGGTTGCTGGGCACTTCTTTGAGATTTGGGGTACTATGCCAGAAGGAATGTGGAAAACCAGAGTCCTACTACTTCTGCCATGGCAAGCAATGAGCACAAAGACCAGTATCCAAGTTCCAGAACCCAGTTAACCAGCACAGGACATCAAACATTGATACTACATTAAATAAAATCAGCACTATTAAAGAGTATACCATTGCTTTACACTTTGTCATGTAGCTAACAACGTGTTTATACAAATGTTGAGAATAGCACCCCAAGGGAATATTTTGGGGGGAGATGGCAGTGGTGCCCCCAAAAGCGTGGGCAGAGTCCTAGATCTCTTCCTAAAATATGAGTTTTCACATTTTCGAAGGTAGATAGACTATAAAAATTATTATTTTTCTTTTGAAAATGGGATGTTTCTTTAAAGAAACAACCCAGCCTCCAAGATACCAGAACATCCACTTTTATAATATCCTTTTCCAACAGCTCAGGTATTATCATAACACATAGACATGAACTTAAAATATAAATACATAAGCAGGAAAAAAAATCAACCATCAAAATAAGATGCCATATAATTTCAACCTGATGAAAACATGCTATATGCATGCATATTACCTACCATCCTCAAGGGTAGTGGTGATAATTTCCTGAGAAGATGGTCCTATTCCAGCTCGATTACATGCCTGAACCACCATACCATATTGCGTAAATTTTTTCAGGTTATCTAAAGTGTAAACTTCACTGTCCCCAGTAGTATCAATACTGATGATGTTGAACTGGAAATTGCCCCCTGCACTGTATTCTCGGTAACCAATCTGGTATCCACGAATAATCCCATTTTGCAAATGTTTCTTTGGAGCCTAAAAAAAGATAGGATAACACACTTTGAACATAATATAGGGATTATTATATTAAGTTATTTCAAGGTAGTCTCAATTCCTAGGGTCAGCTTTAGTATTATGATGATATGGACTTTGAAGTATAAATCTAATTAAAGGTCTAACACCACATGTTTGGATACAGATTAGTAGAGGTTTTTATTTTTGTTAAAAATACATAAAAACACAAAACACACAAAATCTGCCAACAAATAACAATATTTTCAAACGTCTTTCTAGGTAGAAAATGCTATTGCCTGAAGCCATCACTATAATTAATGCCCCTGAAAATAGCAGCCAGAGTGGTGATTGTTGGGATTTTTAGACCTATCCCATGATCCAGAGTGTTTATAGAACTGGATTTAAGCTCCTTTCTAGGTGTAAGGTACACACAAGGCATCACACGTGGCTCTACGGGGTATCTCAGTCCCAAAATTGCAACAATGATGTGAAGTTGCTCCATCACTGAAGCCATCCCCCTTCACTGCTTGAAAGGACCCTTAATGGTCCTGCAACACATAATTCTGCAGGCCGTTAGAACATTCCTGTATGGGGAGAGAGGCGGGGCTTGCCAACATGGATGGTCATGCTTCTTCCACTGGGGAAGAAGGGACCATACTCTTGCCTTTTATCTGAAGCCCGATGGGGCATTCAGCCTGTGGTTTTCAGGAAAGGAAACCCAGGGCATAGGCATTTTCCAGCTAAATCCTGGGAATGGCAATCTCAGGAGGAACGCTGGGAGCCTGGAGCATAAGGGTGAGAAGATCCTGCACCATTAACGTGGACTGCAGGCTAATGTTGTTTGCCTCGTTAGAAAAGATCACGGACGGCGTCGAGAATGTTTCCATCTGGATTTGTAATCAAGCCTCTGTTGCAAATCTTGGCGCAGAGAAAGCAGAGAGCAGGAGGAGGAGAAGAATGGATGATAATTTGGACAAATAAATAATAGACTGAGAGATTGGAGTCGTTTTAATTGCTTTTGGCGAGAGAGATGGCCGCCAGAATCTCAGAGGGGTGAAGGAGGAAAAAGCCTGAAAAACATCAAAGACGCCAGCTGGAGTGCAAAAAGAAAGTGCAAAAGTATTTGACAAGATAAATTTAAATTAATACAAAACCAACCGACTTTCATCTATTTGTGATTTAAAAAAAGAAAAGGAAAGTATGTTATATTTTTTTACCCCCTTTAAAATGGAGTCTGTGGAATGCAGCTTGAAGAACAAAGCATTGGAACTCAATGCCAAAGTATTTGTATTGAATTTTCAGATGGAAGTTTATGGCTATGAGAATTTTTTAAGAAGATAATTCCCTCTTCACAATGAACTTAAGATTATGATGAAACAATTAGAAGATCAGAAGGAAAAGAAAACTTAAAAGGTTTAAATTGGACTATTTTATATCACTGAAATTTATTTGGATTTATAATTTACAATCTCTTTGGACTAACCAGTAACTATTTGTGATGAAAAAAAGAAGAGGAAACTATTTTATTTTATTTTTACCCCCCCCCCTTAAAGTGGAGTCTGTGGAATGCAGCTTGAAGAATACAGTATCGGACTTCACTGCCCAAAAAATTGTATTGAACTTTGAGAGGGAAGATTATGGCTGTGAGAAAATAACCCTCTCTTCACAATGAACTTAAGATTTATGATGAAAGAATTAGAAGACCAGAAGGAAAAGAAAACTGAAAACTTTAAATTGGACTATTTTAAATTACTGAAATGTATGTGGATTTTTAAGAAAAATGTTTAATGTGAAGGTGAGGAATCTGAATTATAGGGGTAAAACATATACTGATAAAATATAATGGACGGTTTTTAGAATAGGGGTAACAGAATTAATAGTAAGAAATTAGAATTATTTGATACTTAAGACACTATAAGAAAGTAAGATCAGATGTTTAAAATGAGGATCAGTTGGTGGAAGAGATGAAATATCAAATAGATTAATCTTTTTTTTAGCATAAAGTTTTAATTCTTTTCAGTTTTGAGTTTTAAAGTTAGTTTAATGCTTGGTTAGAAATGTGTGCACCCTATGGAAAGAGAATGTTAGAACTTCAACTGGGACAAGATTAATTATGCAGTTTGAATGTTTGAATCGAAGAATGTTTAAAGGGGCTATTTAGATTATTTGAGTGAGGGGGGATGTACTAATTAAGATTTATAACTAAGTGATATGTTAGGACCCCCTACGACCTTGGACTAATTTGAATGCCCAGACATACTTATAAGGCATAGGCTGATGGAATGTATGAATTTAAGATTATATAAATGTGATATTTGGATCGATTTAATGAAGGGAGGGGTGTCTTTATTCTAGATATAAAGTTAAGATTTATAACAAAGCGATATTTAAAGACTACCCTTCAACTTAAATGATAAGATATTATAACCAAGTGATTGATACTAGTGATTGACTAGTGATTGATAACCCAAGGAGAAGATTCTGCATTTTTACCTATCTTTTTTTTTTCCTCTTTTTTTCTTTGGAATGTTGAAGTTTAGAACAGGGGTGTTACACTAATAGCATGTATTAGGTTTGAAAGTAAAAGATAGATAGTAGTTTTCTCCTCTGCTGCATTTTATATCACTTATTATAATAGCAAATGCAATCCTTTCCTTCTTGTCTTGTTTTTTTTTCTTTTCTCTAGTGGTAATATTTGCTATGCTTTGCCTGCTCAGTGAGAAAGAATGTACTATGATAACATTTAGTCAAAACAAGGGAGAAAAAAAAAGGGGGGCCAATGAGAATCAGGAATAGCGTAAGATAAGAATTGACGTCAATAATAATATTTTTTTGCTGAAACTTTTTGGCTCCAAATAATTTTAAAGATTGAATTACACTGACAGACAATGGATTATTAAGACTACTAAATAGATTAATAAATTAATTTTGATGGATACATTTGTTTAACAATATATGAGGCTTGGCTTAACAGTATTATATTATTAATAATTGTTGAAGAAATGTATTGTAGGTAAAGTAGATTTCAATATATGCATGTAATCTCTCCATGACCTTATGTGTATACCTGTGTTACTATCCCCTCCCCTTTCGTATTAATATTTTCCTTTTCCCATTACTGTATAGTAGAAAATAAAATCATTTTGAAAAAGAAAAAAAAAGAACATTCCTGTATGGTCCAGCACACAGGTAAAGAGGTTTGCCTGACGTATGGTACGCTTAAAGTACATTCATAATATCAAGATGTTAGATATGGGGGGGGGGAATTCCTTTACCTGCTTCACCTTGCTTGATCATCAGATTTGAACCTGTAAACAAGGTTCACTGGGAGCCTCCTGGATTTGAACTAAATCAGCGGTCTCCAAACTGGAGACTGGTGCACTACAGAAAACTGTCCCTGGCGCAAATGGCATTTGCCATTCTGGCCAGAACAATCACAAAGATCCTGACTACAGCCCCAAGGGGTCTTCATGGTGGCTTCTGGGTTCAGCCACCCCAGTATGCCTCGAGTGTGGCATTCTGTGCAGGCGTGGCTTGCCGTGAAGACCCCTGGGGCTGTAGTCTTTGTGTTTCCCCCAAGCAAAACGGCAGATGCTGTTCAATTGGGGGAAGGATCCGGGGGAACTGGATCCAGCCCACTGGCTGGAGTTTGGAGCCCCCTGAACAAAACAAAGGCATCGAGTAACACAAAAATAAGTGTTTTTAACCTTGGCTTCCCTTACCACCTTCACTGTAAACTCAATAAACTCAGTGGTAATAGAAGTACACAACTCCAGAGTCGCCTAGGGGCCTAAATAATTGAAGGTACACTTTGCCAACACAACCATCAAGAAACAAGAAAAGATCCTCGACGAGTTCAACAAACAATAGTCTCTCCATGCTGTTCCATGCGAGTTGTTCCATGAGTCACCGCACGTGGCCATTGCACATGCAATAGATTTCCCATGTGCACATTTTCCATGAGTCTTACAGCATGCCTAGTAACGGTGCTTCTTCTTGAGACTGCAGCTGTATTTCTTGTAATAAGATGTTCAAAAGAGCATAATAGCAAGCACATATAATTGCATGCAAATTTAATTTAGCATGCAATTACATTCAGTTGCAAAGTAATTTTTGAAAATTTAGCCACAAGCACTGTGTCTATAAATTCATCTAGCTCTGCGTATCTCGTTTGTCTAGCCTTATGGGCAATTCAATAACACAGTGATATACATCCAAACACACTTTAAGAGAATGCCATTACTTATTTACCTTCCAGGTTACCCTGATGCTCTGTGAAGATATAGGCTCAAGCTGAACATCTTGAGGTGGTCCATCAGGGGCTGGTGAGAAAGAAGATGCATCAGCTTGCTAAGTTTTTCTCTTCTGCTACATAAAATAATATATCACAGCATTTGCAAGCAGCAGCACACTGGAATACGTTGTGTGGAATAGGTTTGCAAGGTTGAAGCTATACAAATGAATGAGCACAGTATCTAATCGCCGAACAAATACTTATTTGTAGGGTGTCACAATGTGCTTGACGTTTCAAAAGTAACTAAACAAATCTTGGCTCTGGAAAAATTTGGTTGTGCAGCTGTAGTTTAGACAACCTGTGAGAGCTCACAGAATCTAAATGAGTCAAAAAAAAATGTGCCTAAATGAATATTAAGAAGAGTGTATGAGATTTGGATGCAAGAAAGTGGGGTGTTTATTATTTATTTTTTCACATTTGTATACCACCCTTCCTTCAATGAGCTCAGGATGGTGTAAATGGTTCACCACGTGAACAGAAGGGAAACCAAACCAAAGTTGCCACCTGAAATTGAAGAAAGGTTAGCACCGGAAGTTCAAACCGTCAACATTCCATTCTTTGGGAAGAAGATTTAGAATTACTATTGTATGTGAAATACTACTCATTTCCATTCATGTGATTTGCACTTCCAGTGTCTGATTACACCCAGCTTTTGATCTACTTTTTGAAACTCAGAGGCTTTTTTGGCTTGTTAATGAAGAACAGCTGCTATAGGTTACACTACAGGGAAGGGAGGAAGGTCCGACCAGAACCAAGAGAAGTCAGCAGCAAGTAGTGGAAAAAGCAGTAGCTATTCCTTGATTCTGTTCTTGCTGCAGGAACTCACTTTACGCTATCTTTGAATAAAAGATGCTGGCAGCCTGAAGCCACAATAGCATCTGATATGCAATGCACACCTTTGCCAATGCAGTTTTCTGCCTCCACCTTTTTGTTTCATATTTAATGCTGTTGTTTTTGTAAGGCCTTCATTATGTTCTCTGCCCTCAGGCTTCTACCAGACGTTTGAGAATCCCTGCTCATTTAACACGCCTGAGGTAGGAGCAATGAACTAAAACAAGCAATGACAAATGGTGGCACTTCCATGTACTGTGCATGTGTTCTGAGCTGATAGCGAGGCAAGACAACCGCTATTGTGGCTCCGCTGAAGATTTGGCTGCCTCCTCTCCTCTGGTTTCACCCTGAATAAATCTGCAGCTTTTGATGACAGTTCCATATAATTGACCTTTCACTCTGAAAGGACGGCTTCATAATGAGAGGAACGAAAGGGTCAGTCATCTTGAAACTAGGTCATGCAGCAGAAAATATAACATGGACATTCAGATGCACGCTCTTAATAGAGAACTAATCTTCAAATTAAGGTCAGCTAATTATGCTGGTATGTCAATTTTTAGTCAAATGAAAGTCTGCAAATGATAAGTATTATTGGTTAATTAAGAAAAATATATATATTGCGAGTGCTCTGTATGCATGTGTGAACATGAGAGGAAGACAGGATTTCTGCAGAGGAAGGAAGATGTACAAGAGAGAGGTACATAGATTGGAAACAGAGCACTGTGATGGTAGCCAAAAGCATGCCATCTGCTGGTACAGCCACATTTAAAGATGATCATCTGTGACCTCCAGTTGTTACAACTATGCAGTAAAGCACAACATCTTACAGTGATATCTTACAGCCACTCAGAAATCTGGAAAAGTGGGAGACTGGGATCTTGGTAGGTTGGCCGTAAGACATGGTAAGTTGGATGTAAAACATGGACAAAGATTATGACTGCCTCTACGTATGATTACAGCTGTCACACAGTAGAGTTTTAAATAGCTACTCCATGGTTTCATGTTGTTAAGTTTCCATGCATGTGATGTCGCTCCTGGGTCTCAGAATCCTTTAATTTCCTTTTCTGTCTTAGACTAGATGCAGGTATCTATCCCCTACTGAGAAGAATAGAAATGTCAAGCCATGATATGTTTTAATTTTCTAACCGGATAAATACTCCACACAACCGAATGTATAAATTAGAAGCAAATGATTGCATACTTCTCTCAGCATGTAGGAAGGAAATGTGACATTAAATCAACGTTGAAGTATTTGATTAAGGAGGGGAGAATGAAAGAATGTGTGAAACACTAGTTTTCAAAGTTAGTGAACGTGACATCTATCTAGAATGAACAGAGACCAGAGACATGTAAGATACAAAATGTGGAGGATACAAAACATCTCAAAAATATAGTCTGGTTTGGTTTCCTTTGGGTAAGTGAGTACTGAGAGCCTGGGACGTTTTTGTAATATTTGCTTTATTTATGAATATACAAGTGGAAGCAAAGAGCAAGGACAAAGACAAAGTACATGTCAGAACCCCCAAGAGGGGCCCAGCACCTTGGCCTAATTTTCAGTTCTCATTGTTCAAGCTGTTGTTTCTTCAAGCACATACCTTAGACAAGCCCCCTCACCTTAAGGGAGGAATCCTCTTATCAAGAAGGGGGGAATCACCTAGCTCTTATGGTTTTCTCCTTCAAAATACTTGAGAGATCTCCAACTATCTCCTAACAATTAGTTCCTATCAGCAGATCTGCTATTTAACAGAACTTGTTTCCTCTCTTCCACTCTTTTGTCCCAATATGCCAATCCCATTTGTATTCGCTCATGTTTAAGTGATCACCAAATTTAATGAAAATGTTCCTTAAAAGAAAATACTTTTGTTTCCCAAAAATAGTAAACATTCACCAAATTTTAGACTACCTAATAATCCTAAAGTGATAACCACATATTGAGTTCTCGTCATTTTCGTAAAGTATTTGACCGTTAAAAACGTTTTGTCTCCCAAAAATAGTAATTTTTCATAATATAACCCAAACCTTAACTGTAACCCAGTGTTTGGGGCATATAATTCTGCTAGCTAAATAATAGTATTGTTGTGTAAATGTCATGTTATACATCTGGTGAACATTTACTAAATTTGGTGAACATTTACTACATTTGGAATAACCATGGTTTTGTTTTTGGGCCACAGTGCTAGGAGCTCACAGTTTAATTTGATAAGCATTTAATTTGTCCCCATTTTTTATTCTTGGCATTTTCAATTCCTACCCTACACAAAGATACTTCCCTTGTAAATACACTTTTCCAAAATACTTCACAGGATGCCGACCCTCATCATCATATCCTTATATATATACTGATTCAGACAGCTGTCTCATTCAGCTAATATTCGAATGGACATATCCAGCGGCATCATGCTGCCGGAACGCTGGGTGGGAGGAACGGGTGAGCGGCAGCCCGCCTGTTGCGTACCGCTCCGTTTCGCCGTCTTCCCCGCCCCCTGGGGGGGAAGACGGCAAAACGGAGCGGTACGCAACGGGCGGGCTGCCGCTCACCCGTTCCTCC
>JAJKFI010000029.1:789278-831473 GCA_029204185.1 Lerista edwardsae | reverse complement strand
GTTTTGTCCTTGTGACAGCTAGCTGGATTTGGCCGACACAGGGGCAGCGCAGTGAGGGTGCACCAAGGCCAGCACTGCCTGCAGCCCTGGTCTCAGTGCATCAGTGCCGACGCAAGGATGCCACTCGGCACCCCCGCATCAATGTTAATGATGTAATGTCGATGCTACGTCCAGAGCAGGATTGCGCTGCCAATAATTTTTTATCCTGCCTCTGCCCCCACATGGGCCACCAGGGCAACTCATAACAATGTTGATTTTATTTTTACCCTGCTGTATTTCACGGGATCAGATAGGGCTATAGTATTTTATTTTTTTATTTGAAGAATTTATACCCCTGCCTTTCCCATGCTGAAGCAGATGCCCAAGGCAGCTTACAGAGAACAAAAAAGTAGAATGTAACCACAATAAATAAAACACATTTTAAAAATAAAATTAAAAACAATATTTTAAAATAAAATATTTAACTACAAGTTTTTCTTCTCTTCCTCCTGAGAGGCAATTGGTGATGTTGGTGAGACAGTCTAGTTTAAAAAGCACAGCATAGTGCTGGAGGTAATGCTGGATTCTTACCTGGGATAAATCAAGTGCTATGGGCTTACTTCTGAGTAGACATGCTTAAGACTGCATTATTAGATAACTAACTGGCGTTGCCTTCCACGTACAATCTGCTTCCCAACCAAGCTGTCAAAGGCAAAATACTCACACAAGAAAGGATTAAACTGGCTTAAATCCAAGCCACTATTAAGTAAGAGCTATAATTTATTGAAGGGGCTTAAATGGGAGTTTAAGTGTCACATGTAAACAGGTAAGTTGAAAGGGTGAAAACACTGTCCTCTTAGGTTACTGGGGAATTCTCTTCAGAGCCTGCAAATCAATCAATCAATCAATCAATCAATCAATCAATCAAATCTATCTATCTATCTATTTATAATGAATGTTTTTGTCTGGCTTTTCAATTTTGTGCTAAAATCATCAAGGTGGCTAAAACCACAAAATAAAATACCCTAAAAAAAATCACCACAGCATATAAACAATAAAACAAAAATGAATAAAAAAACCAAGGAGCAAAAAAAATATGGCAGGTACAAACTACTCCCAGAGGTACAAAACAAGAGCAAATAAAATACTATTCATAATATCAGGGTAAAAAGGCAATCACACATCAGTGTAGTGGGGCTTATCAATGAGAATAACGAGACTGCATACAGAAAGGAAGTACAAGGGCTGATACTGTGGTGTAAAGAAAACCATCTTACACTTAATGCTAAAAAAACTAAAGAGCTTATAATCGATTTTAGGAGAAAGAGAGATGTGCATTTGCCTTTGTATATAAATGGTGAGGAGGTGGAGAGGGTCGGCAGTTTCAAATTTCTGGGCACCTACATTTCATTGGACCTCACATGGACATTAAATGTCGATATGCTAGTGAAGAAAGCGCAGAAGTGGCTGTACTTCCTAAGGGTGCTTGGGAGGATGAACCTTTCTCAGCGTCTACTTCTGGCCTACTACCGTAGCACCATCGAGAGTGTCCTGACATACAATATTTTAGTATGGTATGGGAGCAGCTCTGTAGGGGATAAGAAGGCACTACAGAGAATTATTAAAGTGGCCCAGTACACTATCGGGCTCCAGCTACCCACCCTTGATGATATTTTCGCCACCCGTTGTTTAAAGAAATCACATAACATCCTTAGAGACTCTTCCCATCCTGCTCACAACCTTTTTGAACTGTTGCCTTCTGGCAGGAGATATAGGACTATTAGAACCCGGACGACACGTTTCATAAACAGTTTTTACTCTAGAGCCATAACAGCATTGAACAACGAACTTAAGTACCAGTAGATAGGGGCAGTCGGATTGTATTATTGTCTATTGTGTGGATGTTTGTGTTTTATAAAGAGGAATTTCAAGGGGGGGTAGGGGGTGGGGGATGTGGGGGGATTGTTGGGAGCTTAGTGTGTGTGTTGGTTTGGTCTCCAGGTGTCAGTGAATTTCGTTGTGTAATACGACAATAAATTAATAATAATAATAATAATAATAATAATAATAATAATAATAATAATAATAATAATAATAATAATAATAATAATAATAATAATAAAAGCCTATCTGAGCAGGAATGTTTTCACCTGGTGACCACACACTGCCAGAGAGGGAATGAGACATGCCTCTTTGGAAGGGAATTCAACAACCAGGGCACAGTCCCAGAGAAGGATCTTTCCTACGTCCCAGTCAGACATATAATCGAGTGCTGATGGGACATGGCAGACAGCTCCTCCAACAGGTTTTCACTGAGACCTTCTCATGCTGAGAACAAGTAGTCCGTTATGAACCTCAATCCCAAACAACCGTGAAAGATAAAAACCAGCACTTTGAACTGTTCCCAGATTTGTCGTATGTAGAGGCTTCACTGAAATACCCATTTGTTCACAATGCCAAAAAAGCACACGTCTCATCAGTGATTATAACTCAAGGTTAGACTTAAACAAGGGCAAAATGGAGAAGGTACCTGCTTCATCTGTGGTGATAGTAAGCTCGTTGCTAGCCTCACTCTTGCCAATGCGATTTTTTGCATACATGCGGATGTTGTAGGTGGAGGAAGCATGGAGGTCAATGATAGTGGCCTGATTCAGCTGCGGGGAAACATCTTTGGTTCTTTGAACAGAATCCCAGGAGTCTATTAAAATGTGGGGGGAAAGATAGTCACTTTTTCACAGTCTATTCTTTTTGTTTTAAACATCAGTAAGATATCAATCAGTAAGATACCAAAAATCATCACAGTTTGAAGATCACCACCACTGGCAAAATGAACTGCATGGCACTGAGAAATCACTTTTCTTTTAGTCTTGCTGATTTACACACATACAACACAGAGGACATATTCATTGCGGAGCTGGAGAATTTTCAGGCAGTGACAGCAGCACCTAGCATACCATTTTGCGTCCCGCTGGACAAGCAAGTGGCCAGCCAGAAGCCCCAGAGAGGTTCGCCTTGAGTAGTTCTGTTAATCCCCTCTGCTAACTGGGCAAAGAGGGGCCTTCTGGTGGGTTAAAATCAGCAATGGGATCTACAAACGACTTGGGGGAACGGAGGGCGGGACTTAGGCGGGACTACTGTTTGATTGGCAGCCCGTCCGTGCACTTCCGCTTTTGTTCCGTTCGCCCCGCAGCCGTCCCTTACATTTAGCATGATGTATCTAATGTTCTTTTTTAAAAAAACATAAAAACTCATTGAATTTGTCAAACTGACAGGCTGTATATCAGCTAAAAATTGGAAACCATTTGAATACAGGCCTGCTCTTCCACCCACTAGTGAGGGATGGCCGCAGGGCGAGCGGAACGAAAGCGGAAGTGCACGGACAGGCTGCCAATCAAACGGTAGTCCCGTCTAAGTCCCGCCCCCCGTTCCCCCAAGTCGTTTGTAGATCCCATCGCTGGTTAAAATGCTTCTAGTCAAGACTATTTGAAGCAGCCACGTACTCTCATCAGAGTGTCTGAATGTCCCTGAAGATACAGAGCTACTAGTTAGCATATGTAATGGTTCTTCAGCCTTCAGAAACAAGTGTGTATGTTCCATAGTACAGATGAAGGAGTTCATGAGAGTCAGGATGGATATTAGTTAAAATATCCCCTCCCCCAAATGAAACTTTTTTCCTACTTTGCTTTCCAATGGTTTTCAAAGTGAACAGGGTGAACTAGAGAGTAAGCATGAAATTGCTTTAAGGACATAGTCGTTTTGAAAGGTATTAACTGATTTGCGCCAGCGTTCAGAATAACTCAAAGTAAGGCAGTGTAATAAGAAAAAGGTACAAGAAAGAAGAAACTGGATTTAAAACAAGCCAAAATTCAGAAAGTGTGGAAGGAAATTAATTCACTGACATTTTCTACTATAAGAAGTAAAGCATACCTCCTGCTTTATGTTCCATCATAACCTTTAAGAATAATCAAAGGTTCCTTCTTGCCTGTACCACCCAAATGTCTGAGTAAAAAGAGCATACAACAAAAACTTGGCTGCCCTCCAAACAAAAAACTAAAAATTATGATTACCTCCAAATTCCACCTAAAAATGAATCAAGGCAAAATCTACAGTTCTGCTACTGTGACAAACACATATCAAAATAAGGGTCTCTAAAGATTCCAGCTGCTCCATTTTGTGCTACCTTTCTTCTTGCCCATTACCATCCAATAAAGACCCACATGATTACATGCATGCAGGGTTTTATCACACTGATTTGTCTAGTTTTTGTTGGATACTGTTGGATACAGAACCGACATTGCTGTGCAACTGTTGTGAAACTTCCCATGTAAAATACACACACAGAACACACACAAACCCCTTTTATAACATTAAAGGAAAGGAAAAGTAGCAAGAAGATGAAAGCAAAACCCAGTGGGAGAAACTTGTACATTTCAGTTAATGCAGATTTCACACAAAATTTCACCTTTCAGCCTCCCACATCACTCCTAAAGGCTGTGAAAGTTCTCAAACTTGCCTCAAGCTTTATATATAAACACTGTCAAGACTGTTGATTTTGCTTACATTGGATTTTAGTGGCTAAAGTAATTAGGACATTTAGCATGATGTATCTAATGTTTTTTTAAAAAAACATAAAAACTCACTGAATTTGTCAAACTGATAGGCTGTATATCAGCTAAAAATTGGAAACCATTTGAATACAGGCCTGCTCTTCCACCCACTAGTGAGGGGGCAGGAGCAATCTTGGGCTCATAGATACAGAAAGAGGAAGAACCTTTATAGTGTTTCCACCAAATAGTTTTGGCTGCAGCATCATGACATGAGCACTGGCATGTGGTGAAGTCTCCCTTGCTAGACAAGAGGCACAGAAGGCCTGTCCTGCATTGATGAATCAGTCAACAGCAAGGTAGGCTCCGGCAGGAAGCAGACTCCCAATGCAATTAAAAAAAGATAGGAAGGACTGTGTTAGGGCACTGGAAAAGGAAGGTGGGTACCTTTGGAAGTTGCCCAGTGAGTAAATGTTGAGCTAAGCTTTCCAAGGGACCTTCCCCTATAGGCAAAATTATATAGCCAGACTTAAGGCCCAATCCTATCCAACTTTCCAGCACTGGTGCTGAGTTGCCCATGAGGAATGCACTGCATCCTGCAATAAGGAGGCAGTCACAGAGGCCTCCTGCAGATAACAGAACATTTGTTCCCTTTCCTCAGGGTTGCATTGCGGTTGCACCAGCACTGGAAATTTGGATAGGATTGGGCCCTTAAACAGTATTCAGAATCCTGACTGAATCTGACTGAATCACATTCCTGGTTTTTTAAAAGGAATCAGATGTATAAATACCCACCTACACATATGTTTCACTGACAGGTTATTACTGTGTTGGACCTGTGACTTGGAACCAATGAGAAAACACAGAGGATAAGGTTGGGAGCAGAGGGCAGCCTTGGTTACCTTCTTTCATTTTCTTCCTTCTTTCATTATTTCCCCTGTCTATTCCTACTTTCTCCGCTTCCATTCCCCTCCATTCTCTCTCTCTCTCTCTCTCTCTCTCTCATTTGCACAAGCAGGTACACACGTGCACACACAACCACACCCTGCCTCCTGCAAGCTTCACAAGCACTGCATATACGCAGCATCAGGAAAGCTCTAATGACCCACGTGCGCAGGAGTTGGACTGAGGGAGCATGCTGCTTTAGGAATGTATGTGCACAAATGAGCCTTGATTTCTACAGAGGAACCACAAGGTCCTGAACAGTTATTTCTAGCCCAGAAACATATGGGAGCAGACAGGAGGACTCCTCTTTCCATCCCGAGTAGCAGGATTTATTTTCCTGATAGGGCGGTGTGGAAGAGGAGAAAAGAAAAAACTGCAGAAAGAGACAGCGGAGACAAGATCCCAGAAGAATGGCAAAAAGATTCAAGAGAGTACTGCAGCCTTATACTGTGATCAGGGCATGAATACTGTAAATAACCCCCTAAGAGTCCAATGGGGCTTATCCTCAGAACAATGTGCAAAATCAGGAGGGGAGAGGGGCACAAAGACAGAGACAGGAAAGCCTTCCATCAAGCCTCCACAGCCTATTACTTACTCTCAAGTAAGCCCACACAGGCACAGGTGGAGCTTGTTCTAAGGAAGATGTGACAAATAAGCTGGGAAAATTAGGGAAGTGGGGAAAGGAATGGCTTTCTGTTCCAGCAGCCTAATACTGTGAGCCAGAGCATGTTTGCTTTGAAGTCCAATGAAATGTATTCCAAGGGAGAGGTGTAATCTGCAATATTTTGTTGTGGGATCCTCTTGTAATTTAGAATGGTTAAAACTCTAAACAGTTTGGCCCCAGGGCACCTTGAGACCACATCTTATGTGAGACCACATAAAGCATGCCCAGTCATGATCTTCAGCCAAGGCCTTCCTTCATGTCTCATAGCCCCTGAGATCCAACTGGTGATGACACAGGACAGGTGGAGCTTACACTACATAATATTCTCTGTTTGGAGGTTGGCTTGGTTTCAACCAAGAAGTAGTAAGTCTTTTTCAGTGTCACTAAGTATTTGGAGTGAGCAGATTTTTATCCTCCTCTCTCTCTCTCTCTCTCTCTCTCTCTCTCTCTCTCTCTCTCTCTCTGGTAAGGTTTTTAACATTGTGCTTTTTTTAATCTTGCAGTATTGTTGGCTTATTTTATTTTAAATTTGTACACTGCTTTGGAGGCCCTTCTGGCAGAAATATAACTGAATAGTAACAGAAATAAATGCAAATAATCTGAACTATTAAAAAAGCATGAAAAATATAGCAATGACTAATGTTACTTTAGTTGACACAAATGAGGAGTATTGTCATGGAGCCTAATAGCATTTGCACGTAAGCAAATTCAGAAGCACGTGGTAAAGTCCAGATAGAATCTACTATTTCTGATTACCATCTGGGGATTGGACATTTGAATCTTACCATTCCAAAAATTCCCTGTTTGTGACAAGCTGGCACATAAGGCCAATGATTTCTAGCCCGGCATTCAGTCTGATTTGATAGCTTTCATGTGCAGTGCTTTTTTCACACATTCCAATGCATAATCCCCCACTGCCAATCAGAAGTGGTCCAGTCCTGCGATGACTGTATGATGTGCCTTTTCTGGATGATTGAATTTGTTTCAAGTCTCTTTGTATAAATCATAAGTAGAATGAAGCATTTTCAATGCTGTTTACTTTCAGCATTGAAAATGCTTTGTTATTTCCATTAGATCTGTTTAGGTCAGAAACCCCTCTCCTATGTGCCTTTTAGAAGATTTGGGGCTTGCTGTACAGTATTTTCATTTACTCCAATTCTCTTAACCATAAGAGATTCACAAAGATAGAATTGGTAAAATCCATATAATATGAATATATGTGGCAGATGTTTTTATTTGCTTGTTTGGCTACATTTCTGATTATATCAGAAAGTACTATACTGTCAATACAGTATACAGAAAATCAGTATAATATACAGTACACCACCCTAGCAGGATTATACTATATATCTCTTTACTTTGCATGCTCTGCCATCTAGTGGTACAATTTGGAAAGGCACCTTTTAAAAGGTGTACAGTACAGTGTGTGATTTTTTTTAGAGCAACAGTAATCTCAGTTTACACTAATGGTATACCTTAGCTCAGTCATCTTTAACATTAATACCCAAGGATTATTTTCTACTGCAGGTGGGAGGCTGAGAGAAAGCTTGCCCATGACCACCAATGGGAATTCTAGTCCCACAGCTCAAGCTCTTAGACATGAGCTTCTACAGGTAAGCAAGATCTTTGTTATCTTTAAACATGTTATTTAACAAGTAATGTACATTAGCCATGTTTAGGTGTATGAATAAGACAAATCAATAGACATAAATAGGTAAAATCATGGACTGTGTAATTGCAATTCATCTCATTAGGAAAAAGGATGTTTATGCTGAGGACTTCAGAATACTAAAAGGGCAAGTGCTCAGTATTCCTAAAAGTGGACTCATGTGCAAGATGAAACTGACTAGGCTCAAGGCAAAGCACCCTGTTTCAAGCAGAAGGCTTGAATTGGGTTGCAACTGATGGGGGCATCAGTAGGGAGTTCTGCCAGCAGCCATTTCACAGGCAGTCTCTAATACATGCTTGTTACCAAATTCACAGGCAATGTACAATGTAAAAGGTAAAGGTTTTCCCCCAACCGATTGGTCTAGTCATGACCAACTGTAGGGGGAGGTGCTTATCTCCGTTTCTAAGCCTGAAGAGCCAGCCTTTGTCCTCGGACAAGCTTCCGTAGTCATGTGGCAGGCATGAATATACACCGTTGCACACAAAACGCCATTACCTTCCCACCGAAGTGGTCCCTATTTATCTACTCGCATTTTTACGTGCTTTCGAACTGCTAGGTTGGCAGATGCTGGGACAAGCAATGGGAGCTCACTCCATTGCGTGGTCTTGAACTCCCAACCTTCCAGTTAGAAAGCTCAGCAGAACAGGAGTTTAACCCGCAGTGCCACAATGTACAACACAACAAATTGCAGTGCTTCAACTAAAGTTGTAAAACTTCTGGGAATATTGAAGCCATTGGAAAAGAACACACAACCTTTATTCCCTGGTTGGTTGGTTTTTGGAACAAGTGGAAATTTAGAGACAAATTGAAATATATGCAATAGTTATTTTCATACCAAGCCTAAACTTGTTTTACTATTTTAGCAACATAAAATGCATCATTTATCAATCGACTGCATATAAAATTATATTTGGTATATACAGTATATGAAGAGGTGGTTTTTTTTCAGTGATTTTGTTATGAAATAAAAACACATCATATAATACCACTTTCTGCATTTCTCATTTTTGGGGGAAAAAAACCAAAATCCAAATCTGTGAAATCTAAAAAAAAAAAAAAAATTCTCTAACACTCTACATCCATGTGGCTACATCTGCAAACACTATACTATCTATAACTGAAAATGTATCTCAATGTGTTTGACTCGCAGAATTTTTAGAACTGGGAAAGATGTAGTAAAGATTCACTCAGCTGCCAGTGACAATAGAGTTGTTACTCTACTGTGAGCTATGCTCTACTGGAATGGAAGAATGCCATGCTTCCATGATCTGCGGCTATATGCATATAAATTGGGCTAATGTATCTCCTTGATTATCTAAAATGAATATTGGCTTCTTTGCATCCTTCCCATATCTAAATAGAATGTTGGCACCTAAAGAAATGTATTTGCTGGGAAAAAAGGTATGTAATAGATATATCAAATGGTATTTTTTCTATTAGAAAAATAATTTAAAATATGGTTTTTCTTTACTTTAATGCATCTTCCCTGGCTTGATACCATCAAAACAGATACAAAGATGAAGGTCCAACAAATTGAAAGAACCGTGCTTGATAAGATAGCATGGACAGCTACTTTGGAATGTCCATGTCAAATATCTGCCAAAGAACTGCAAACATGCATTTTACTGTCAATGTAAACTTCCTGAAAATTACAACTGAAATTATAACTGAAGCATAACTGAAACACAGTTCTTCCAATTTTTGCTTGTGAAAATGAAATTTTAGAGGAAAAATATAAATATTTGCGTGATTATCAATTATGTACTAGGATATTATTACTTGGGTCTAAAAAATAAGATACAAAATGGCCTCCTGGACATGCAGATACAAATGAAACATAATTTGAAAAACAGGAACATAATGGATTCAGGTGTGTTTGTGGGACATTTTGTGTTGCATTTACTTCAAAATAGGAAAGAAAAGTGTGGTGGTATCTTCATCTCATAGGAGTTGTGTTTTTTCCTAAGGTACTTTATCTTCTGTACAGTAGAGCCGTGCATCAATATATCTGGAAACACAGTTTCCAAAAAAATGTTTGCTTCTTATCACACCAATTCAGAACAGATACTTTAGAGCAGTGGTTCCCAAACTCCGATAGGAAGTCTTAGTGAGGGGCGAGCCAAAGCAGCAATGCACTGCACTGCTGCCCTAGCCCTGAGGACTCTTTTTACACATGTACACCTTGCAGCTCTGGCCTACGGGGTGTCTGGGGAGCCCTATGGACCATGCCCCGCTAGGCTCCCCAAGCTCAGAAAACGTTAAAAATGCGATCGCGTTCCACTTCCAGTTTGTGATCGCATTTTTCATACACTCTGAAGCTTGTAGAGCCCTGGGAAGTCTGGGGGGGGAGTCCGCAGGGCTCCTCACACACACACACCCCTAAATGCTAAATGTATTAGCTTTCTCTCTAATAATATAAAAAAAGGCTGCAAAGTATAAGTGTGAGGTCCTTTGGCCAGGCCAGTAGCGTGATCCTGGGGATCACTTTGCTAGCTTCCGTCTCCCCCTGCCCCTTAAAGGGGCTTAAGCAGTGATGTCATTCAGGGGGAACGGACCAGAACGGTGTTCCGGATCCTAACGGGCTCCGTGGCTGTTTCCGGGTTCCCAACAAGTGCCAATCAAAAGTGAGTTCCTGTTCCTAAATCATTTGAATGACACCACTGGGCTTAAGTCTGTGCTTCCCAGGGTGGTGGGTTGCAACCCGCACTTTGGGAAGCACTGCTTCAGATAGCAAAAGGATTCCCTTCCAGAGCAATATTATCACTGGTAAAGGATTGGGGAAAGGGAGCATTTAGGAAGAAAGAAACATGGCTGAAAGCCATTATTCAGTTAAGAAATATGTTAGGCCAATCCCTAGCTGACATGGCTATATCTGCTTAGATCCCTTGATGAAAAAGGGACCACTGAAAAGCAGCCATGCAAATACGCCTAGTGCTCCTGACATCATCTGTCATCTTGACCTAAGCAAGATAGTAACTCACACTAGAGCAAAACTGAGAACCTCCCACACACTGTTTTTTGAAAGAAACCATTTACACGATGAGAAACACTATACACAGTTGTAAGTCGGGGCCCCAACATCTTACCAGATTTGTTCTTGCATTCTATGTCATAGCCTGTGATTGGACTATTTCCATCAAATCCCATTGTCCATCGGAGGGCAATGCTGCGTGCTCTCACCTCTCGGATTTCTATTTCTGGAGGATCCGGGGGTTCTAAGCAAACAGACACAAACTGCTTTAGTCAAGAGAAGACAAGTGCTACACGTAAACTACAGCAATGAGCACCGTGTGAAAAAAATACGGCTTGCCAACTGGATTATTGCTTGTCATTTCCTCCACTCACTTTTATATGCATTCAGCCACTTAATTCCCATAAGGAGAGAAAGCCAATATTTAATCAAAAAGAAGAAACTTGCTTATCAACTCATTTTAGAATCCCATGGTAACAGTACATATTATGACTTTAAAAGAACATTTCTTTTTCCTAGGGCGGGTTTTGCTCATGACACTCACGTTACATTGGAATTTCTCTATCTTAAAAGGAAACGAATCAAGGAGATAATACTATGGAAACAGAATCTCTGCATTTGTTTATGTGGAGTGTTGGTGAGAAGAGAGTGAATCCCAGCCCACTGCAGTTTGAACAAAACGTCTTAAAACTCCCAGTATATCCAGAAGATACTTAGTTACCAGAAAATAACTGTGGTGATTAATGGGGGATGAAACATTGTACGTTGTCCACTCTTTGCACACAGCATACGTGAGGTGGATATTCTAATCGGTATTGGATTGTCAAGACAAAATCAGCAATCATCTATCATGAATAGTTACTTCCATTTAATTACTCAACCAAAATAAGAGTACAGAATTGCATGCATAGGCTAAGACACTAACATGGTGTTCAAGGCTGCTGTTGGAGGTTGGTCAGATTGGGCACTGGCAAAGGGTCTGCGGTCATCAGAGTGCCTAGGTCCACCTGGCCAGCTTGATGTGTTAACCACAATATCAGTGATAGCTGCGGTATTCAATTTGACACTGGGGGTCACCTAGCAACCTGGCACTGGAACAGATGTTGCTGAGGCAGGCTATTTTTTTTCTGATTTTTGACAGATGGATTATATTACCGCAAGTTTACTGTAAACAAGCATCAAAATATTACTTTATTGGCTTGTTGAGATATCCTATATACCGGTAGTTACTGACAAAACCTGCAACCACAGAAAACTGGGGGTTGGGAGGAAGGTTGCTTGTGAGTCTTGAATGGATCTGGCATCTTGTGTGTAAGCTCCAAGGCATACAAGCGTGGGAGCAAGTGTTGTATGCAAAGCAAGCATAGCCCAGTGGCTGATTTCTGCTTCAGCTCAGCATCTGACAGGGCATCACCTCAGCCATTCCAGGACCTGCCGATCCCTGCCTGCCTACACCACCAAGAAATATGGTCGGGGGCGGGGGACCCAGCCCGAGGACACGGTGCCTACTGCAGTCCAGAATGCAAAAAATACACTGCAGCTGCCAGAATCTCTTGACTGGCTGAACCTGAAACATTGTATTTCTAAATATAATACAACAGGTTTACGGTTTCTTCAAAACAAAACAAAAATCCAACTGCCTTTGCATTACTTCACCCTATTTAGGATGCTGCAAGCCTAAAGCTATCGAACTGAGATTAATGCTCACTGATGTCAAGTATTTTTACTCCCAAGTAACTATTACAGTTGCATAAGATCTGATTTAAGCACAGCAATAGCTGCAAGAAGCTGCAAGAAAGTACTTACCTGGGCCTCTAAACTATGGCTCACAGTGCGCAAAGAAAATCATCTCGGGCATGGCGGAGGTGAAGCCTTACCATTCTGCCCTGCTGCTTCCCATTTTGGCATCTGATCTGTGAAAAAACTCATGCCAGGCAGCCACTTCCTCTGCCGATCACCCTAGAAGGTTCTAGAGCCGTTGGATGTACATGGGGCACAAAGTCAGGAGGTGGCAAGGCAGAATGATAAGGCGTCTGCAGTGTCCCCGAGATGATTTTATCTGTGCACCGGTTCCAGTCTGCTGGCCATAGTTTGGAGGCCCCTGTTCTAACAAGCAGAAGCATCTTTATGGAGGTTTTACTCATGTGCCGCCTTGGGTCCCCTTCAGTGTGGGAGAAAGGCGGGATAGAAATATTGCAAATAAATAAAATGTGCTGACCTGTATGCCAGAATCATTTGCATGCCAGTGATGCACGTGCATAATTGATTCTGCATGGGCATGCAGAGGATGCACGTATAAGGGCTTAAAAGGCTAAGAGCCCTTTAATTGTGATGCCAGCCAAGTGGAATCCCAACAGAAGCAAGTGCTTTTGGTCATTTAATGTGGTGTTGTCATCGCCATGTTTCAACTAAGCCTGAGTTGTCTCATGGTTAAGTTGTTGTTGATAAAAACACAAAGTACTGACTTTTTGGACAATTTTGATGTTACAGCATTTTGCTGTTTAAGATATTTTCCAGAAATTAAAAAAGATTACTTTTCCAATTAGAAATAATATTGTGCCTGCATCTGCTGACACTGTTTCACTTATATCATCTACTCAGTACACTTTTTAAAGCATTTAAAATAAAAATGAGAACTTGGAATAAGAACTTATAACACGTAACACTGCTGTCTGCCTTTCAAATCTCAAACTGTGAAAAATAACACCATTTTTTTTTCCAGAAGGAGCCATTGAGCCTATAAACAAGAAAATATCCTCAGGGGTTTCCATAGATAAGGGATACACTCATCCATCATGTACAGGCTTCTGTTTTGATAGTTCTAGTGGAAACTGGACAGCTGGCATTTGGACTTTCGATACAATTTCCAACTTCTGACAGTTAAGACTAGGGATTAGAACCCCCCAACAGATTTCTGAGCAGGACATACACTTACTGTACTACAATAGCTGTGTTTTTTTCCTTGTCCTCTTCCTACCTTGCACAGTGAGCTGAATTATTCCACGGTCCTCCCCATATGAATTGATGGCATGGCAGGAGAAGAAACCAGAGTCTTCTCGCACAGTTGGCAAAATCTACATTGCAGAGGGAAAAAAGAAAAAAAATATATAACTGAAATCAAACCTAGCTTTTAAACACTCTGAATACAATATACAATCCGAAACAGAGATTTTGTATGCACAGTAAACTGCACTACGGGCATGTAATATATAAAATGTATAGTACACACACTTTGTATGGAACATGTAATCATGTGGTCCCAGACCAAAACAGGAAGACTATAGCGAAACAACACCATGCAAGACACAAATCTACACAAATGTAGATAGAGATATTCTTATTTACAAATGTAAATAAAAGGTATTCTTATTTATTTATTTCACTTGTCTGCCAATCTCCCTGAAAGACAGTGGTTCCCAAACTCCTACAGGGGAGTTGGGAAGTCTTTTCATCGTGAAACCGGAATATTTTTTTTTCTTTTTACAGGAGTTTGGAGGCATGGGGAGGGCTGCGGAGGGAGTTGCAGGCTTGGCTCCCCAGATTATCCGGAGAGCCATAGTGACCCCCAGGTAAGTTACAAAAACGCTTTCCTTTGCCAATGTCAGCAGCGCAGCAGCAGCATGATCAAGGTGATTGCGTTGCTGCTGATTCTTAGGGCACAATCCTAAGCAGCACCAGACTGGCGAGGCCGACACTGCTTAGGAGAAGTTGGAGCCTCCCTCACGGCAAGGGAACGTGCGCTTCCTTACTGGAGGGGAAGCTCCAGCCTCCTCTATGTGCTCCTCGGATTGCCCTGCTAAAGAGCAGGGGCATATCCGAGGAGACCGCACGGCCTGAATCGGGACCATGAGGCCTTGCTGACGGGCTTAGGATGTGGCTGTACGGCCACCTCCCAAGCCCGTCCACATCTCGCCTCCCCCCTCCCACCAATCCCCGTCCCAATACGGGACAGAAAATCCCTTGCTCCACCCGTCTTCGGTCAGTGCGAGGGAGGCTCTTCGTCGGCACTCTGAAGCCAACGTTGCGAGTAGCGTCGGCTTCAAAGATGGAGCGTCAATGCAAGGGGGCTGCTCGGTGCTCCCATGTCGACGCTCCACCCCTTGCGTCGACGCTACGACATAGTGTCGATGCAAGGGGCATGCTAGGATTGCGCTGTTATTCACCTCCTTAAGGAGGAATGGCCTTCTTCTGGTTCCCCTTCTTCTGGTTCCCACCAACTTGGGAATCACTACTCTAAGGAGTTCAAAGTTACAGCCATAAGGTTCCTGGGCAGCTAAGAGCTAGGACTTCTTAGCTGCAGGAATAGAATGGCATCATGTACCTTCAGATCAGTCTTTGGGCCTACAGTTCTGACATATTTGTAAATACGTATATTGTTCACAGTTCTGGCTTACTTGGCATTTGATAGTTTCTATGTTCTCATTAGCTTTGCATTCCAATCCTATGCAAACAAATTCTATTTAGAAAGCATGCTTACTTCCCTCTCCTCCTTCTAAATCTCAAAGTGTGCATAATGTTTATGGTCAAAAACCTTTTCCTCCATATTGAAGGTCAGCATACTTCTAAAGACCATCTTGCTCACCATACAGCAGAGAGGGGCAATATTAACTTATAGCTACTGTAGTTTTTTGTATGTATAGCAAGTCCTCACTTAAAGTTCGCAATAGGTTCTTAGAACCAATTTTACTGTAAGCGGGCTCAATAACACTCTCTTAATTGGTGGGCTCACTGAGCGCTTTTCTATTGTGCCACAAAGCATTGTCATGTCCCAGAATGCCCTGTAGAAGCAAAGCACTATGGGGCACGACAAGACTAAGGAAGTGGGTCATGTTCCCAGTGCGACCTGGAAGCAGCTTCTGGTAGCCCTACAGTGTGCAGGAGGTCTAAAGATGGAGAACTGCTGACCAACTTTAAAAAGAAATAATGTTGACTCAAACAACTTTAAGTAAGGGTTTACTGTAACTAACAATGGACCCTCAAAAATCTTTCAAAGCTAAGAAATGACATAAAAGTGTACTTCTTTATTAAATAACAAGGGGGGAAAAAGACAAGCCAAAAGTGCTCCTTTACCAGTGCTGCTAGGTGGCTAGAAAGCAACTAAAGGAGTCTGTGTTGTCCTTGCCCTCAAGCACTTCTTGTGCACTGCATTGGTGTTTTCCCAATCGAGGGCAGCAGGGTGCTGCCAACATTGTTCTCATACAAAAGCACGTGCGTTTACCAATCTATGTGCAATGCACACAATCTTGGGTCCAGCTCTGTCTGGCCCAGAATAAGACAAATTTGGGGAATTTATTAAAGAAAAGCCGGAATGCAACGATTGGCTATTTTGAGGGCCACTGACTGGATGGCAGAGCAAGCAATCTCATATCAGTGCCTCTAATTAGGCTAACAGTAACCACAAGACGAAGTTTTCCAAAGAGAATCAGCTCTGAGAGAGAAGTTAAAAAGATGCTTGAATGAGGAGAATATGTCCCTGAAACATTTGTTCATGTGAATATTGCCAAAGTATTTCTTTTTATTGCATTTATATTGTCCTTCCTCAAAGGTGTGTGGCCTTGTCTGTCCCCTTATAGAATCTCCCAGTCCAATGCAAAAAGAAATAAAAGTTCCTCTTTAGCAAGAAGGATTCCTTTGCATTATTTTTATATGAACATACTGCAACACAGAGTGCAGTCCTACCTGGATTGCCCAGCCGGCCCAGCATTCTTGCAAATACGCCATTTGCACAATAGGAGAGGACTCCTGCAGTCAGGAGTTGCCCTGACCCAGGGAAGGCTCCACAGACGCCAGGTACGTCATCCCTGTACCAGCCTGGTTTGGCCAGTGCGCTGGCTTGAGGAGGACAGGGGAAAGGAAAGAGAGTGGCAAAACGGGTGGGGGAGGGCAGAGAGGGTGGCCCCATGGGTGGGTCAGCCCAGGGACGGGGGTGGAGTGCGGATCCAGCACTTATGCCGGATCCTAACACCCCATCTCCGGCTGATCAGGACCAATCCGGGCCACTCAGATTTGCACCAGTAATTTGCTGGTGCAGATCCGAGCAGCCCCTCAGGACTGGCTGGGGCTTATTCTAGAGTAAAATATCCCCTTACCCCGAGGTAAGTTCCAGCTGCTGCCTAACATGCATAGGGTGCATCATAGGCCAGCTCGGCTGCCTGCTTCAACCCCAATGAGGAATGGGTTGATTTCTATTTGTATGTGTGGAAAAGTGTGGAATGCACCCCCTGTGCTGTTCTCACCCCTTTCATTTACAAAGAAAAAACACATCTTCCCAAATAAACCCCAGACATTTGTTTGTGCTCATAAAGTGACACCCAAGATTCATAGGCAGATACCAGGCTGGTCATATCACCTGGAGAGTAGAGATCACTTCATCACCCACTTCCTTGGTGGAAACGAGATAGCGGGACATTTCAGGATTAATTATTCTGTCTTCTTTCTCCCAGCGGACTATGATGGGTTTTTCTCCATGCGCTGTGCAACTCATTTCTTTCTTTTGACTCTGTGTTGCCAAGGTGGTGTTTGGATAGGAAGTTATCATCGCAGGAACTAAAATAGAAAATCAACAAAAACAAATTAATAGCTTGATACAAATGTGAGAAGAAATACAACTTTGCTGAATAGGAGGGTCTTGCAAGAAAGTCTTACTTAGCATCTACTGATTTCCTCTTGAATCTATTTCATGTTGTATTTTTATGCATTTTGGATTAAAGACACTGTAACCACACAGGGTAGTGCAGCATGTTGCCCTCATTTTCTCCTCCAAAGAAATAGAGTGTTTATGGACAGAGTAGATAAGCTTTTTTAAAATGAATTGTTTTAATTGCTGTTTTGAAATGCTAATACTTGGTGGCATGACCTTTTCACATGTCAGAGCTATTGATGCCTGTATACGAGTATATGTCAGAATGCAGCTCTTCCCAGTGGAAAAGGTTCCTGAACCATAACAAACTGATTTTCTATCTGGCAAGACTGTAAACTCTGGTTTATGCTTTCAGAAGCAGATCTCATGTGGATATCATTACTGAAATGTCTCGGAAAGGTTTTTAATGAGAAATGATATGTTCATATTGGATTGTTAGGAGCTGTGTTCAATAGCTACATTGTCCCCATATTACTTATGTATGAAATATCTAAGAGCTTTTCATATAACTATGTTCCATCAAATGGAAGTTTATTTTAAGCAGCCACATAATTGATTATTAGACAGAGGGAAGGAAAATGGGAAACACCTCTAAATAGCTTTAAGAATATTATAAACTACATAGCTTTTATTTGACACTACACACATAACCCACAGTCCCAAGGGTCTGCCTGTGGAGGACAGACTGCAAGGGTGCATGCACAAAGGAAGCTTGCAGGTCTATTGCATACTGTCAATGGCACCTGCATTTCAGACCCATGGGACAGCATGTACATGGAGCCTATTTTCTTCCTGCTGTACCACAAAATGTGCTAGATGCAGTCTAACGCACCTGGACATGGAGCAACAATTGAGGGCATTCCTCACATCCATGGAAATTGGACTACATGGAGAGTCCGATCAGAGTTGGTTTGCAGCTGAATGACGTGCTGTTACAGTGTAGATGATCACATAGTCTACACGGTCCCTTTCTGCTTCTCCCTCTCTCCCCCCCCCATTATGCTTGGTAAATCTATGACTGCTGATAACTGCAGAGACACCTCCTCCTTTACCTGTGCAGGCAACTTTCTAATCTTCACATGTATGGGGTGGATTATGTCCATCAATAATTAGGATTGGTTTGAAGACAAATTTGTAGGGCAATATGATAGATGACACAGTAATCCAGGCTCTTAATACCTTTCATTACTGTTCTGGGCATGGTAACAGCCCATCCATGGCATCAGGATGAGACACATATACCAACCATACATCAGTGTATGGCCTTATTTTCTACATGCAGGATCAGTGTGGCCAACGACACACATCCATCCACACAGCTAATCTGAAGCAGATACTTAGGTGAGTGGATTGCAAATTATCACCTCCAGTATGAACAAGTAACTAGGGAAGCAGGCTTGAGGACCTGAGTATGTAATCAATTCGCTGAAGCTTTGCAAGCTGAGATCATACCCACAAAGTGCCTAAGCCTCATCAAGTTTGGGTATCATGGAAATCGGGAAAACAGCGGTGGAGGCAGAAGTGGTTTGGGACACTCCAAGCTGCCTCCGCGTGTCCCCTTCCCTCAGCCCCAAGGCATCCTACAACAGCGACCTTGGGGCAAGGGAAAGGCACTGGTTGCTGCCATTGCTCTGAGCGCTCCAGGTCCTGGCAGGGGAACTTTTTCCCTGCCAGAGCTGCAGTGGGTCTACAGGTCCCAACTGTTCCTTCATGCAACTGAAGTTCTGCACACCTTTCCCAGACATTTTGAGCTCATCTGTTTCTTGCGCCATCTTTATGAGGAATCCACTGCCACAAGCCCTAATTGAGCACCACATTTCAGGATGACTTGTATGTCTTTCAGCTGAGGTCTGGTACTGAAAAAATGCCCAGGTTTTGGATCCTGATCTAAACAGAGTTTTGGGAGGTTAGGTCTATTTTCAATCTATCGCACTTGCCAGGGTCAGGACACTGCAGTGTTCTTCCTCTGCATGTATCTGGTACTGCATGACTTGCAATTTCTCTCTGAAATTCAGTTGGTTCCCAGTTTTAAACAAGTTTTTTACTTGGTTTTCTTTTTCCACTATTTCTTGTTGTTGTTCAGTCGCTAAGTCGTGTCCGACTCTTCGCGACCCCATGGACCACAGCACGCCAGGCCTCCCTGTCCTCCACTAGCTTCCGGAGTTCACCCAATTTCACGTTCATTTCTTCGGTGACACTATCTAACCATCTCATCCTCTGCCACCCCCTTCTCCTTTTGCCTTCCATCTTTCCCAGCATGAGGGTCTTTTCTAAAGAGTCCTCTCTTCTCATGAGGTGGCCAAAGTATTGGAGCTTCAGCTTCAGGATTTGTCCTTCCAGGGAGCAATCAGGCTTGACTTCCTGTAGGATGGACCAATTGGACCTCCTTGCAGTCCACGGGACTCTCAAGAGTCTTCTCCAGCACCATAATTCGAAAGCATCTATTCTTCGGCGCTCTGCCTTTCTTATGGTCCAGCTCTCACAGCCATACATTGCTACTGGGAAAACCATAGCTTTGACTATGCGAACCTTTGTTGGCAGGGTGATGTCTCGGCTTTTTATTAAGTTGTCTGAGTTCGCCATAACTTTCCTCCCAAGAAGTAAACGTCTTTTAATTTCATGGCTGCAGTCACCATCTGCGGTGATCTTGGAGCCCAGGAAAATAAAGTCTGTCACTGCTTCCATTTCTTCCCCTTCTATTTGCCAGGAAGTGATGGGAGTGGTGGCCATGATCTTAGTTTTTTTAATGTTGAGCTTCAAGCCAATTTTGGCACTTTCCTCTTTCACCCTCATCAGCAGGTTCTTTAAGTCTTCCTCACTTTCTGCCATTAGAGTGGTGTTTTCCACTATAGCATCTAAATAAAAATCAGTTTGGGAAATTCTGGTGCAGGGAGGGCAGGGGAGGGGAGCTGGCTGGAGAGGGAGGAATTTGGCAGCAAATGTACATGCCAGATCCAATCCCCACCCCATTTTTCAGCCTGCCCCACCCCCTTTCTGCCTTTGAGGCCACCAGGAGGCCTATGCAGAAGTAAGTAAAAATGATACTTATTTCCAGCAGGCCTCCTGATCAGTAGTGAAATTCAGGGGGTTCGCCCAGGTTCTATAGAACTGGTTGTTAAATGGCCGGGCCCCGCCCACTCGCTTACCTCGGCTGGCTTCGGGGTTTTTTTTTTTGCTCCGGCTATGACGTCATAGAACCGGTTGTTAATTCATTTGAATTGCACCATTGTTCCTGATTGCCCACTACTACCTCTGAATGCAGTGTGCGTTCCACCAGCATGGCTGCATCAATGCAAATGGTGGCGGATAGGTTCGGGCAGTTAGAATCAGAATTTGGATTCTAGAATCTACAGCCTGTAAATCTTGCTGAAGAAAGTGGAATTAGAAGAAAAGAGTAATACGGGCTTCACAGCTAAAGTGTCTTCCAACACACTTGCCAGGAATTCAAAGAATGACACCCCTACTTCCACCTGAACCCAAAGCATCTTGGCTCTTGTGTTTCTCCAACAGCAACATTCTCTAAACTTGGGCAGCAAACTGCAATCAAACGTGATATGGATCTGATGATCAGAGGAAAAAAAACTGTTGTTCTAAACAGAACAAAATATCATTTCACCTGATGAAAATCACACTGTAATGAATGGAAATTAAATAGCAACTTTGCGTGGAGGACTAAATCTGAACCCAAATGCCAGAGTCCTAAATACCATCACTGATTTTCCCATAAGATTACCTAAAACAGTGCTTCCCAAACTGGTGGGTTGCAACCCACCACCCAGGGAAGCACTTCACCCTGTCCCTTTAAGGGGCGGGGAAAGGAGAAGGCAGCAACACGATTTGCAAAGGGGAAGGGAGCAGTGGTGTCATTCAAATGATTTAGGAACAGGAACTCACTTTTGATTGGCACTTGTCGAGAACCCGGAACCAGCTACGGAGCCTGTTAGGATCCGGAACGCCCGTTCTGGTCCGTTCCCCCTGAATGACATCACTGGATGGGAGGGTTTGGGTTTTTTTTTTTTTCTGCAGTTACCAGCCTCCAGCGCTGGGGTCCAGGAAGGTCATGGGGAGCTCCCCAAGCCTCCAAACGTGTTAAAAAAAGAAAAAAGGGACAGTTGCTCCAGGACCTCAGCGGAGACTTATACATGTAGAAAGTCCCTCCCATTCCCAGCAGTAGCAGGCTCCAAGGGATCGCATTGCTGCTGCAGCCCCGCTCCTGCAAATGGTTCCCTCTTCCCATGGAGGCCATTGGGTACCACTGATCTAAAACAATACAGAAGCACCAGCGCAAAAGGCACTTTCAAAAATTATTAGCCTTTCATTTTTGGTCATTTAGAAAAGCTGAAAGTGCGATGACGGCATATCTTAGAAAGCTCCCAAACAGCAAGATAAAATGCAAATTTTTAAAATCATGAGTTTGCAGCTCTTTTTTGTACATTCCAGGTATGTTTGCAGTCTCAGGATAAAATAATCTTCTCTATATTTGCATATAAAGCGACATAAGGCAGAATGTCAGAGCCTGAACACTGGGTAAACTTAACTCTTACAAAGCTGGCTGGAATTAATGAAGATTCAGCATGTTCTAGAATTCAGTTTCTGGAAGCTTCTTACAGTTATGTGATCAACCTGCTTTGATTATAAGTATTACCCAAACATGTGCTTCCAAGTTGGAACTGGTCTTACGTGCTGCTAAGCTTTAATAGGAATGACAAAGTCTCAAAAGGTTGGCAGCTCTGCTGGCGCCTTGTGATATGATTGAATGTGTCAGAGTAAAGACTGTGAACATTTAGAGTTCATATCTTATTCACTTAGAAGCAGTTTCAGGTCACATTATAGGAAAAGGAGGTGATTTATTTTATGTGACAACTATGAATTTTAATCAAAAGACATATTCAAAGTCTAATTTTTTTTTTGCCTGAATTCACTATAGGCAAGTATTTTCTTTTTCCTCAGGTTTTCCCCCCCAAGAACCCTTTTCATGTTTGTACATTACAAGCTGCTCTCTTCAACTAACACACCAGAGACCTACAGCTGCTTAGATTTCTAATTCTCTCTCTAGTCTCTGACAGGGCTGTGAAATAAATGTGACTTGATTCTGCACCGTCATGTGTGCACAATTGTCTGTCGTCTTTTTTTTTTTTTTGCCTAAGTGAGCTTCCTAATAACCAAGCGAAAGAAAATGGGGTGGGGGAGAGGCTGACAGCTCTGTTCCCTGCAGCGACTTTACAGTAAATGCTTGAGGAGTTTTGTGAGGAATGGAGCTAGTGGTGAAACCTGCTCAGCCAGCTCCCTAATGATCTAGCTAGACTAACAGCCAATAAGGCTGCAGTCCTGTATGCACTCACCTAAGAGTAAGCCCCATTAAACACAGTGGGACTTACCTCTGCGTAAACATGTTTAGAGTTGTGCTGTGAGAATGTCTTACAGGAAATCAATACAGTTTCACTTTCAGCGCAATCCTATAACTTGCGCAGAGTTGAAGCAACAGAGTTGCGTCGACGCTGCGCACTTAGCACCAATGCGGAAGCACCAATTGGCACCCCCGCATTGGTACTAAGGCAACAGGACCAGAGCTCCAGGCAGCGCCAGTCCCATTGCGGCCATTCTGCGCCTCCCTTGCGTTGGCTGAAGCCAGCTGGCACAAGGGAGGCGCCATTTTGGAATGGGGCCAGGGGAGGGCATTTGGGCAGGCGATGGGCAGGCCAGCAGGCGTGCCAGCCCGGGACAGAGGTGGGCCCAGGATTTGGCCTATTTGGCTGTTTAGCAGGTGCAGAGCCAAGGAGCACTTGGGGAGGCTTGAGCCTCCCCTACAGTAAAGGGTGTGAACGTGCCCTTCACGACCCAGCATCGGATATGGTGCTGGCCGGCCTCACCAATCCGGCACTGGGTAGGATTGAGCTCTTTACCAGCATAAGCTTCTGTGGCTATAATGGTGATTGGGCCGCACTGCTCACCCACCCCAAGAAGCAGGTTGTTTAACCCTTGATGCACATAGCCTAATCTGTCTTGTCAGTTTCGCAACCCACCAAAATTGGGTCATGACTCACTGGTGGGTCCTAGAGTTACAATTTGGGAACTACTGGCTTAGACTATAATAAATTATCGTCTTGGAAAAAGACAAAGAATTCTGCATCTTGCAAAACGAAAATCTCACTGGTCAGTGCTATGATAATGCAGTTACTGCAAGTGTAATCTTGCTCTGCTGTACTATATTGGGCAGGGAGATGGGGGCTGTACAAGTTCAGAGTTGAGAGGTCTTCTAGATAACGTCACCATTTATTATTGCTCGCTCCACATCAGACAAGAACAATCCATACTGCAAATCACATTTGTCACTTCTCATTAGTGAAGTGCCCCCATGCTCCATCCCCAGTATCCCTTTGCACTGAGTAATAATATCCCTTGCCTCTTCTTACATCGCTCATGGGTTATTTAAATCTAAGCACAGTCTCTGCATTTCACCCATTCTGTTGTCATTTTTGTTAAGTGATGCACCGACACAAAACCCAACATGTTCAACATGCTTCTTAGTGGAATAACTTGGATTTATCAGCATATCCTCAATCATATCTATTTGGGCAAACAAATAAAGTAAAATAACAGAATTTTACATTTAAATAGTATATTAAATTGTTCAAAGCACTTCACTGACATTATTTTAGTAATCCTTATAATTACTTTGAAAAGGTTTATTCCAGATGAATATTATCCTGGTATTGCAGATATATAATATTAAGATTAAAGCACAAAATATCTGGAACCAGTCACCTGAATGTGCAGTGGCAAAAAAATATGCATTTATGTTATATTACTGGGTAAAGGAGTACTGAGTGTATAACATCCCCAAGAGAAGAAGGGAACTGGAACTCTACATCTGTTCTAACATAGTTAAATATTTCAGAACCCGATCTAAGGGCTCGTAGCACCAGTGCTGCTGTTCAGTGCTGGCTCCAGCTGTTGTAAATATGCCATAAAGTACATTTACAGCACCCAGGGAGTAGGGAGCACCGGCGCTGGGGCAGGTGGTAAGGCCCATCAGGGAAGGGAGAGGGTAGGGGTGGACCAGGGCAGGTGAGGGTAGGGGAAGGAGAGCATCAGGACTGTGAGGGGATGGGAACGGTAGCAGTCTCTGCCACTGAATCCTACCCCCCCACACACACACACGAACCAGGCAGCCAGAAACGGGCCTCTTCAACCTCCCCCCTCAAACGCAGGTACAGAACAGAGGAGACCCATTGATACCATAGCAGCATAACTCAGTGTAAGGGAGGAAATGCTCCCTTACCCAGAGAAGACTCCAGTGGCTTCTGGATGCAGCATTCACCACTTTGGCACTGCTGCTCCTCTGGGAGCTGCCAAGTATAGGACTGGGCTGTTCATCAGTACAATACAATCATTATTGATTGGTTTCATTTCTGTTTCAAAATTCTGTTGCTTTCTGTCTTTCCCTTCTAAAACAGAGGCACCCATGGTAGCTAACACCATGTCAAAATACAATATAAGCGGAATACAATGCACAAAAAATATTCATAACTTGACAAAAAAGCAGACAGAAGAGCTTCAAGTACTGAAATAAAAAAGTAGAATTGAACAGTAGGATCTTCAGGGCCTTCCAGAACACTGATAAGGAAGGGGCTGATCTTACATTAAAGGGAGAGGAAACCACACAACTGTGATGCCAAACCAGAGAAGGCCCTTCTCTACGTTGTTGCCAAATGAGCCATCTCAGGAGAGCTCTTTCTTAAGGGGTAATTATCTTAAGGGGCGATTCATCCCATACCAGGGGAGGGGGCGGCCCTAAACTGAGTAGGGATTTAAAAGTAAATACCAATAACTTGCACTATACCTGGAAACGGCCAAACAACCAGTGCAGTTGGAAAAGCAGTGGTCTGACAAGAGTCAAACCATCTGGCCCCAGTCACCACACATGCAGAAACTTTTTGCACTAAATACAGCTTCTGGATTATTATTAAAGTCAACTCCACATAGAACACATTACAGTAACCCAGCCTTGGTGTCACCAAGCAGTCAGGTCTGAGTGACTCAGATAAGCTGGAAACAAGGTGCAGGACTAGGTGATCTGGACCTGCTCCAGCAGGATTCCTATGTTCTGCTTTTGATCATTGGGGATATTTTACCAAGACCACATCAGGGAAAAGCTTTCCATGTTTAAATCCGATCCTTAAAAAAGGGTAAACAGGCATGCCGCTGTATCCGCTGGGGTTCCATTCGGGATCCCACCGTGGATACCTGAAACCGCGGATACTGGGGATGCCTTTTTAAGGATAGGGGAACATCAGTGGTTGTGCTGCAATAACATAAAAAAAAAGATTTTTGTTTACTGCTGGTCTGCCTTTTTAATAGGCATCCCAGTATCCATGGTAGCAGTGGATAACTGAAATGGTAGATGCTGAATCAGTGGATACCAGGGCATGCCTGTAATTGCAATTGCAATTTGGATTTATTATTATCTACTAATTAAAAAAATAAATAAAACAGCAGTAAAATAAAAATCTGAGTCTAGCTGGCCAGTTTGGATACTTAAAAAAAATTTCTCCCTAATATTTTTACTTCAAAAAGTTTCTGCTTCTGCCACTGGATGACAGGGGGAGAAAAGAAAGCCCTAAGAGAAAAACACTCTTCAAAAACATGCACTTCTAAATTAGTGCATGATTTCACTATCACAAGGCTGTCATGGTTCTGGAGTTCAGTGAAGTAACATGTGTAAATATCGCTCCCAGGAGAGGAGATGCAAATGTTAATTGAGGTATTGACAGGTTTAAATGAAGCGGAAATACATGAAGAAACTCCAGCTACAGCCAGCATGAGTGTTGGTGAGCAATGCATGCTGGGACACTAATGGTTTTCATTCACTGTTCATTCATGCAAGTAAGTATACTCTTAAGCACAGTGACTTGAGGTCCATAGCAGCACAGTCCTGAGCTAAAAACCATGAAATACAATCTGCTGGTGTATAAATAATAGAGATCTGCTTGAATTAGGGGGTCGAATTGTTATGCTTTAGGGGGCCTGTTGCATAAATGGGGTAATAGATACTTCTGAAGTCATTCATTCATGGTTGCTATTACTGAATCAACAATTGCTCTTTACATATATTGTACATGTAACCTTGATGGGGTAAAAAATTCCTCCTAAGGAAAATTCTGTATTGGATCAGCGTCCACTTTTGCTTTGAGCCACCGCAAGGACTATGAAGCATTTCTGATTCTCAAGAGCAGGAAACTCAAAGGATTCAGGTGATGCTGAGTAACCAATTTACAGGTACATTTAATGTCCTGTAGTAAAGTGAAGTGAAGAAACCTCCATTGTGCTTTTACCCTGGTATCTCATCCAGACCATCCAGGGAAGGGTTGGTCCCTCTCTTTTAACCTATACAATTATCCACACCAAGGCATGCAAGATAGAGATAGCAAGTTAGCAAATCAGGAAGATGAACAATTGGTCAATTCTAAACCACATTTTGGGATCAAATGGGAACGAAACTTACCAGTACCTATAATATAGTAAATATTATTATTAACTTATAGTAAATAAATGGAGATGACTCTGAGAAAATAGCACATACCAGAATTAACAAAGGTTAATTAACAAAACAACCCTGCCAACTGTTATAGATTACTTAAAGAGACATTGTAATATATATGGAATATATATGAGTTACCTTACTACAATACTTATGTGTATTCTTATGATTGGTTCTCTTTGATGTGGTCTGGGCAATTGTGCAAGATTTGTTCCTTCATTCACTTGATTTGTGTAAGAATGAGAATATAATATATGCATTCTTGCACATAAAAGGTATAAAACTCTTCATAAAAAACTGAACATAAGAAAATTACAAAACGTATACAGAAGTGCTTTATAACACAAGCCAATGCATATCTACTCAGTAGCACAAATCTTGATCTTCTGAATATTACTGTGATACAGGGTATCACAGTATGGGTAATATGGGTTCTTTCTGTTTCTCAGCTGTTACTATATAACATACTATACTATATAGTCCTTGTTATTTTCCTCCTATTTCACAGATAAAAGAAAACAGTACTTGATTAATGTTTGCCAATGATATTAACCTTTTGATAGTTTCATCATAAGGTAGAGGGGACAAAGGAAAAGAGGTTTCTAATTTTTCACCAAGTACAAATTGTTCAATTAACAGATGGGATGGAATATCTTCCCACTCAACCCATATGTGGTAACAGCTTTTCGGTTGATAATTATGTTCTATAACATTGCAGATATGTCACCAATATGTGGAGATAAATGTTTGTCCGAAGCTATCAATTTTGAAGAAGAAAAAAAATGGCCACGAAGCTTTTCCTAGGTGTCTGAAAAACGTGCTACATCAAAACAGTTCAAACCAAGCTGGCCTAGAGGACAGACTCACTGTGTTTATACACTACAGACATGGTGATTCATTCAGCTCTTCCTCACCTAGCGCAGGAGACCCTGACTGTTTCCATGTCAACCAGAAACTGCTCGGGAGACAGATCAGGTCAGCTGCAGCCAGTGGGAAACAACAGAACACAGTCCAGGGGGAGAGCTCATATGCCGAGCGCTGGTCTGGAGCCAGCCAAGAAAGTAAGCCGAGAATGATAAAGCTTTACAGAAGCTGTTTTGATAATGTCTTAACTGAATGGAGAAATATACATTTTTTTTAACAAAATACAATATAAAAGAAATAAATACCAGGAGAATATGCAACTAAATGAACACACACACCCCCGTGCACACAATATCAGGATATACTGGGACATTTACGGTATCCACTCATGTGCAAGTCAAAAAATTATGACTGAAAATTGACCCTGAAAACATGGATTGACTTATACATGGGTCAGTAAGGTGACAGTTTCTAACAGCAGCTTGGGGACAGCTGATCTAAGAAGCAGATCATGGAGGGGGTGTAGAAAAAAAAACAGCAATATTACTTACCAGTAATTGTTCTCAGGTACCAACAGCTAGCAAGCCCCCCGCCCCCAAAAGGGCAGCCATTTTGCCTTCTTCTCCAAACAGGCAGAGAGGTGAAGGCATTTATGAAAATTGTACTTATTATGAGGACTGTTGCTATGGAAGTGCTGTACTGCAGTGGTATTCAAACCTTTTAGACTGGGGCCCACTGTTTAGAATGACACTCGTGTTGTGACCTACCAGAAGTGATGTCATTAATCTGAAAGTGATGTTGTGGTAGGAAGTGATGTAATCAAGCAGGTAGTGCTGTCATTGTAACATAATAAAATGACACTCCTGAAATGCAAACTGGCCTTCTTGGACTGCAGCAATTGCACAACCATGAAACATCTCTGGCAGAAAGCAAAATTAGAACATAGGATGTAAAAGAACTGAACTAAAAACAAAATTTAAAAAAACCCTCACTTGAATATTTGACTCATAAAAGGAATATAACAAGAGTAAGGTGTGCAGTTTCCAAAATGGCTGCTTTCAGTTTTCCGCGACCCACCTGACATTAGGGTGCGACCCACCAAGTGGGTCCCAACCCATAGTTTGAATATTACTGCTGTCCTGTATTAATCAGAAAGCCTACAATTTCCAAAAACACCTTCACCCCTCTTTCTCCTTGTTTGGAGAGTAACTCTATTCCTGTGCTGGCTCAGAACATGGTGAAATGGCTCTGGTTTTTTTCGTTTGCTTTCATTTGTTGCCTCAGAACAATTACTGGTAAGTCAAAGAACTGCATATCCCCCTAAGTTTTAACCTCGACAAATCCATGGACTGTAACAAATTTTATGATTTTTTGCTTAAAACTTTCCTTTGAATTATCCATGAGATTGACTTATACATGAATGTACAGTAAATGGGGCCTGCCACAATTCCACAGTTAAGTCTACCACAATTAAGAAAATAAGACAGGATGCTCAGCAGTAGCCTTGGATCCTCTCAGTATCTGGGGCAATATACTGGCTTATCTTATTTTAATGAGAAAGGCAAAAGTAGTAGTGCAGATCTATGATGAACAGCTCATGAAAAACTGAATTCTAGTGAAAAAATTGAAAAGGTTCAGTCTATTCTTGGGAAGAGAAGGGAGGCAAAGCTGACTCCATTCAGCTTTGGAAACTGCTTTGATAGTTTTAACATGGAAAAGCAGCCTATTAATATTGTAATAAATAGAATGAAGAATTGAGTGGGTAAAGAGAAACACATATTTCTATTGTACAGGAATTGTTTTACTAAGTATCCAGATAATAGATCAGGAGTCACTGGTTTGCTAGGAGGAAGGGATGAAAAGTTCCATCTTTTCATCCCTTCCTCCTAGCGAACCAGTAATAACCAGAAGGACAAAATTAAAAACAACTTGACTTAATTTGCTAAGGTATGAGATCAACTGGATTTTTCCATAGCATGCTGTAGGTCAGTAAAGTTTTAACATTCCCATTGTTCCTAGTATCAATGGAGATGGCTGCATTTTGGAGATCAAACATTGTTTTCATTGCAACTGCTACATCATTTCAACTAGTTCCAGACTCTAAACCAGCTATTTTCAACTTTTGCCTCTCACGGCACACTGGCAAGCAACTAAAATGGTCAAGGAACACCATCAGTTTTTTGACAATTGACAAGGAACACTGTGCTGCAAGTGGGAGGGGGGGCTCACATCCCGAAATGGTCCTAATAAATGACTCTCTCCCAAATTCCTGTGACACACCTGAGGACCATTTGTGGCATACCAGCTTGCCACGGCACTGTGGTTGAAAATGGCTGCTCTAAACTGACACTTCTGAAGTAAAGGGACTGGGAAAAGCTCTGAAGTTTTGGATTCCTGCTCAGAATTTATCCCCCTTCCCAATTGACTAGTCAAACAAAAACAAAAAAACAGGTCTAGGAACTCAAGCCAAGGAGCAGGATGAAAATGAAGAATATATATTTGACTTTCTTATTCTTACCTATTGAGCGTACTATTATCTCCATACGCTTTCAGTTTTAACATGTTTTTAGTACTTTCCAAGTATGCACATCTCTGAGGTCATACTTAACCAATCCTAACCTGGCACTGTGCCAGCGCAGCGCTGTCGCAAGTGTGCCATAAGGCGCGTCTGCACCACGGATTTGGTCGCTGGGTTGGTGCAAGCAGCAGTGGCTCACGGGCAGTGGCTCACGGCCACCCGCATCAGCTGCGTTGGTCAAGCACCGGCTTAGCTCTGCTGGCGTGGAGTAGCCCCAAGGGTGTGCCAGAGGTGGGCGGGAGGCATAACAGGGTGGCGAAGGGGAAAGAAATAGAACACAGCCACTGGGCTGTATCCAAACCCCTCTCTCCGGGCTGGGTAGCCCCAATTCTGGCCATTCCTGGTCACATGAACTTTTGCCTGCTCTTTTGCAGGCACAGATCTGAGCAGCCCCATAGGCTGGCTGGGGCTTACCCCGGGCAAGGAAAAAATATTCCTTTGCCCCGCGCTGAGCTGCTGCTGCCTCCTAACATTGTTGGGATGCAGTGCAGGTGGCTGGCCTATTCCAGCACAGGTTAGTACTGTGCCCTTAGTCACAGTAAATTCTTGTTCAACCCTAATGAACGTCATAAAAACATGTGTGGTTTCTTTCGACATTTTAAAACAAGCTGCTTTTATCACACACAATTGTTTCCACAGGAAACAACTTCAACAATGGCTCTTTGGAGATTATTATCTCCTGGTAATGGCACCACTAACATGAGTATATTGTAATTAAAGATGGCAAGAGCAATTCATCTGAACATTGTGTATCAATCCATTACATCTTAAGAGGGCTAGGCTGCCTAATAAAAACACAGACTCACATTCTGAGACTTTCAGAATCTGTTTTAGTTCTTCAGGTGCATTACCAATTGTATGGGACCCATTAACCAAGAAACAGTTTAATCCAAGATCTTGCAATATAAATGGGGGAAACTGTTACTTAAAGCAATTGCTGTTCTCACCAAGATCAGTAAAAGAAATTATTTGCTTTGCCAACTGGACTTTATCGACAGTGGCCTAGTAACTAGCCACCAATCTGAACACAATCGCCGACATAGTCACACCGTAACAGCACTTGCTGTACCCTGAGGGGGAGGTTGCCCGAAAGGGTCTATTTGGACCTGCACTAGGAATTTTGTTGGTGCAAATCCAAGAAGGTGGATTGAGGCTGGGACAGGGGATAGGATATCAATGGTGTTGCTGCTGCCTATACCTTCATCCCAGCCTTGATCCGCCCTTTCCCTGCCTCATTCTGCCTTCCCTCTGTACTCACTCACTGGTGTTGGGTCTTCGTTGCAGACTGTGCAGTATGGTGTTTCGCCTTCCATGACAGCCATAAGATCAGTTTCAATAAAGAACTCTTGTTTTGCCCACTCAAATCAGGCAGGCTGGAACACTGCCTGTGGGGCAAATTCCTATAAGAATGTGTCATTCAAAACACATTTCCACAATGTAATGTGGAAATTTCTTTCCACAATCATTCACCCAAAAAAAAGTTGTTTGATTTTTGTTAGAATTATTTCCTAACCTGTTTGATTTTCGTTAGAATTATTTCCTAACCTAAATTTCCTTTTACCTGCAATTTTTGACACACAATGAAATCTTTAGAAATATGAATGTATAAGAAAAGTAACTCTCTTCACTGCTGTAAAGCATTACAGTTGTTTGATCCAGGTTGCAGTTCTTTTCTATGTATGATTTCTACAGTACATTCATGCCCCAGTATCCGCTGGGGTTCTGTTCTGGATCTTACCATGGATACCTGCAACCATGGATACTGGGGATGCCTTTTTAAAGATAGGGGAACATCCGTGGTTTTGCTGCAACAAGGTAAAAAAAAATGTTTACTGTTCCCTTATCTTTTAAATAGGCATCCCAGGATCCATGGATACTGAATCGGTGGATACTGGGGCACGCCTGTTTTTTATACACAGAAGTGCAAAAAAATCCAAAAGAGGCACTCACACATTTGCTGGATGGAGCTTCTAACAGCATCAAAAGCTGCTCCCTGTTGTGAGAGAATTCGAGAGACTGAGAGGTGAGGGTCAATAAAATTTGTCTTTGGCAACACGACACAAACATGAGTCAGCTCCTAAGGATATGATTTGGATTAATAGTCAAAATTATTTGGGAGAAACCTTCGGTGGGAAGCAAACTATCAGTTTTCAATCTGTTGTTTAGAAGAAGTGCGTTCGTGACTCATCAGTATTAACACATGGTAACTTCAGAGTTGAGGTCATTCAAGTTTCAGGTTTGGCTGAGAAAAAGAAAAAATCAATAAAAGGTTTTCAAAAACAGCAAATATGAAGGAGGATGGAGATAGTAAGGACAGATTTTTTTTTAACAGAGTAAATAGAAATGTGTTGAAAGAGGCAAGAAAACGTAAGCTAAGTGACCATGGATTTAAGAACTCAAAACAATGCCATTACAGTTTATCTTCAAAAGGTATTACATTTTTATTTGTGCACCCTATTTCCTGATTCCTTCCCTATTTCAATGTTCTCTCTTTGTCCCCGTCCCCACCCCTAGCTCCTAACCCTCTGTTTCCAAGCTGTCTTTCTTTCTTTGAATCTCCTACCAATTGGGCAGTGAAAAACCTGGTGAAGTGTTGGCTCCTTTTTAGTTAACTAGCTTTTTGGTACCCGGTGTTGCCCGGGTAGTTATTTATCCCAAGATTCTATTACACACGAAATTACCAAATTACCAATTAGCTCAGGCAATCGTTCCAGGCGTTCCAGCGGGGCATGGCGGACGTTTTGTTTCGCACCCTTTCTTGCCCCCCACGTTGAGGGGCCCCCAAACCTGGACTCCCACAGCGTGGGGAGCATCACCCAGATCCCAACATCCCTCTTCCCGATCCCAACATCCCAGATCCGTTCCGCAGGACTTTTGTTCAGCAGCTGTTCATAAGCTGTAAAGACTTCAGGTGCTGGAAAGGTTGTACTCTGCATGTCATAATCAGAGTGACATCAGCAATGACATCATAATAGATTGCCTCAGGACACCACATATCAGCTGAAGTATACACACACCGTGCCGAGTTTGGTGTTGATCGGTCCAGGCGTTGCGGAGCCTATGCAGCACACACACACACACACACACACACACACACACACACACACCCTTTTAGATAGATAGATAGATAGATAGATAGATAGATAGATAGATAGATAGATTATCCCTGTTCATCCCACCCTTCCATCCCACAGAACCCTTCACATTGCTTGTTGCTAGCATCCATATTGTGTTTCTTTTTAGATTGTGCGTCCCGTTGACAGACAAAGCCCTCTTCTCTGACTTTGGCTATATAAAATGGCTTTGAAACCCGTTTTATTAAAAAGCGTAAGAAGAAGAAACTCACCCATACTTCAATCATCTCACCTCCCTCATTGCAGTCTTATTTTTTAACTTCAGATTTATGCACATTTCACCATGCAAAAGATTTTATTCATCGTCTCACTGAATGAAGTCTTGTTTCAGGTGATGATGCATCTGGCACAGATTTAATAATATGTTTCCCTCCCACCCACCCCTGGCAAGGCCAGCCCAGCCCAGCCCAAGACATTTTACTGCCTAATGTGAAGGGCACAATGGCGCGTCACCTGCCCACCAGCATACCTGCCATCAAAGTACAGAATGTGTTGCCTGAGAAAAATATATACAAAACCCAGACTGCCAAAAGCCGCATTACAACATGCCAGTTCATAGGCCTTCACAATGAAGTGCAAGAAAATTCAAGGCCTAATTATTGTCACTTCTCATAATTTGCTGGAGTTAGATTCCTGGAAAACCCAGCAGGTACTGAATCAGTGAATACCAAATCATCGATCCTATGGGATCAATGGGGTTAGAGATGGAGTAGCTAACCTGGTCAGAATGCCAGCAGTGGATATTTATTATTTATTAGATTTATATCCCGCCTTTTTGCCCGAAGGCACCCAAGGCGGCATTACAACATAAAATATAAAAATTTAACATTAAAAAACCATTTAAAAACAATATTAAAACAATACAAAAAAAACAAAATAAAAACAAAGCAATAAAATTTAAAAACAAGAAGCCCTGTGGATCTTACGGTTTAACATATAACAAACCAGCCAGCCAGCCTGTCAACAATTAAAAGCTTTTTGAAATAAAAAGGTCTTCAGCCCCCACTGAAATGTTAACAACGAGGGAGCAGTTCTCAATTCTAAGGGGAGGGTATTCCAAAGTTGGGGGGCCACCACCGAGAAGGCCCTCTTCCTGGTCGCCACCCCTCTCACTTCTCCTGGTGGCGGCACAGTCAAAAGGGCCCCTCCAGATGATCTAAGAGTACAGGTAGGATTATATGGAAGGAGGCGGTCCCTCAAATACCCCGGACCCGAGCCGTAAAGGGCTTTAAAAGTCAAAACTAGCACTTTGAATTGGGCCCGGAACAGAACCGGCAGCCAGTGTAGCCGCCGAAGCAACGGCTCGACAGAGTCAAACCGACCTGCCCCAGCAACCACCCGAGCCGCCGCGTTCTGTACTAGTTGTAATTTCCGGACCGTCTTCAAAGGCAGCCCCACGTAGAGCGCATTGCAATAATCTAATCTAGATGTCACTAGGGCGTGTGTCACTGTGGCCAGGTCCGCGCAGCTCAGGTACGGCCGCAGCTGGCGAATCAGCCGAAGCTGAGCAAAGGCTCCCCTGGCCACAGCCGCCACCTGGGACTCCAGGTGTAGCTGTGGATCCAGGAGAACCCCCAAGCTGCGAACCTGCTCCTTCAGAGGAAGTGCGACCCCATTCAGAGCAGGACGATAGTCCAATACCCAAGCTGTGGATAGATTCAGAATGGTGCAGATAGCTTCAAAATGGCTGTGAATAGCTTCAGAATGGCCACTGTGGAAGTTCTAAAATAGCCACAAAGCGTGAGAATTATCTCAGATGCTGTGGATAGACCATCCAAAGAGCAGGCAGCAGATGGCACAAGGTAAGTTACTCTCTTATTCCTGTGGATAAGTGAATCCACAGGAGCAGAGTACACTGATAGCAAGGATTGACTGTACATCATTAGAGAAAAAGGGATGGTCATATTTGAATTCATGACAAATCCTTTTTTTGTCAAATGCAAAGCCAGTTTCTTGAAACTTGTTTGAATTTTGCTGAACATACTATACTAGTATACATTCAGGGACAGCCCAGGGCAACCTGAAACCAAACCAACTCTCAAATTCTGCCAGTCACTTCTACACACTCACATTGTCACCTGGTTACCATTTTTGCCCTTCTTGTTTAGAGCCTGCAGTATGGGAAGGAATCTTTCAAATGAAAGGAAAGGAAAAACACTCACAGTGGCAGTCCTGGGGGCTTCCCCACCCTGGGGCAATCCCCCAGTCAGCCCCCCCAGAGGTATTTGCAATGAGATCATTGTGTCACTGCCAATACTTCCGGAAAGTGGCATCTGGTTCCTCCCACCGAGCACAGCTTCCAACAGCACAAAGTCACTCCCTGGAAGCAGCCTAGAGCTGCTGCAAAGGGCGCTTGGTTCCTCTGATTGTCAAAGGAACTGAATACTCCTGGCAGCGGAGTGAAGCCACTCACAGGGAGCAGCCTGGCACCATTTGAAAGGTGTGCTTAGTTCCTCCGATTATCAGAGGAACCGAGTGCCCTTTGGAGCAGCCTCGCACCACTTGCAAGGGGAACTTGGTTCCTCCAATTGTCGGATTGCTGCTGCAAGGGGTGGCTGGCGGTGGCAGCAGGGGGGGAAATTGTGGTACCGCCCCTGCAGGGTAGCACCTGGGGGACTTTGCCCCCTGACCCCCAGGTACACTACTGCCAACTCGTACAAAAGTAAGGTGAGGTAGGGAAGACTGAGCAATCACATTGAGCAGTTACCCCTGCTAACGAAGCAAGAGGAACTTTTTCAAGTGGTGTTATTCTTATATTTAGCAGGGGGAGAGTCCCTCTTCACCCCTGCGCAGTGTCTTTTCTAGTGGCTGTTGCTGGTGGTGTTCTGCCTTTTTTAAGATTGTGAGCCCCTCTGGGACAGGGAACCATTTAACTTTATTATTACTATTTGCCTGTAAACCGCTTTGTGAACTTTGTGTTGAAAAGTGGTATATAAGTACCTGTTGATTGACTGACAGACTGACTGACTGACTGACTACAAGGGCAAACATCTATACCCAATGAAGAAAATGCAAAGAAAAAAAAGCTGTCATTTCCTCAGCCAGCTGATCAGGTGAATATCTTGGAAGGTAGGCAAGCATGCTGAACCTTCCTTTTTGCCGTCACTGTGCTGCAGGAAGAGGAGGAGAGGAATAACTGCCTCCCCAAGGAAAGAGAAATGGAAACACTGAAGGAGGAGACAGCTGTGTAGTGCAGCACAATATTCACTCAGGCACACAGAGGCCAACAGAAGCCAACAGGGCAGCTGGACAAATGGGTGAATAGCTGTGATGGTGATGGATCAACATGGGGTGCTGCACTCTCACCCCTCCTGATATGACCAATTCAAGTTGTTTCATGTATTGGCTAGCCATATTTCCCCTTTTCAAAATGCTGGGAATTCCAAGTAGCTTTTGCAGCAGCACACTCTTTTAAGACGGGAGCACTGGAGAATAAAGTTGTGCTATGGAGATTAATTACTTCTCATGCCTTATCTACAGGTTGAGCAAACATTATGGGAATGAAAAATGTGTGGGCCCTCTTTGTTCCACAGCAGAATTGGTTCACCAAAACCCTTGACCAGCCACCTCAACAGCGAAGAAAATCCACACTCATTTGCATCCTGCCACTATTTTGAACCTACATCCGTATAGGTAAATCTGGCTTCAAGGTACATTTCAGGTAATGTAGAGCAATAAACGCGTACATGCCCAGAATTTAACATTTGTTTAATTCTGAACTGCTGCCACTCATCAATCAACAGGCGATACTATGTCAGTTGACTATGACATCTTATGCCACTTGGCTATGTCATCATAAAGTTCAATGCAAAAACAACCACCCAGAAACTAGCTTGTTTTTAGGATATAGCCCAAACTGGTTGATGTATTCTAGGCTGGCAAAATGTACAGAAAATGAAATCTGGGTCATTAGAGGATCAGGGCAGACAATCTATAGAGCTCCTTTCAACTATCCATCCTAATAATGCTCTAAGCAAGTAAAATAATACCGAAGTGCTATTGTAGTACAATCTAAAAGCCAAAATCTGCTATCAGTCATCACATGGGTCTAACACTTTAGGTTTATACTGCCTCTTGAAAGATGATTTCAAATACATTCCCTTTAAAATGGAAGGTTTCCAAGATTAAAGTACACATCTTAACCAACTGGTTTAAGATTCCATTATAGTCTTGCAGGTGATGCAATGTGTGACAAATGCAGTAGAACAGAGGATCAAAAGAAAAGATAGTAAAAGAGTGAGCAAAAGCCACATCCGTCAAGCCACCGCCTATTGTATACATCCTGGTGATCACAAAAATGGCATTGCTGCTCTACAGTAGCCAGCATATTAAACGTGATGCTGCTCACATTGTCACTAGAGACTTATTTGCTTCATGAAATGAATGTACTTAGACTGTACTAAGACAGTGGTTCATAAACACTTTTTGCACAGCGACCCACATTTTAGGATGAAAATCTGTCCAGGACCCACCAGAAGTGATGTCATGGCCGGAATTGCTGTCATTGTGACACCAGAGCCTGCTGCTTTCCTGAGAACAGTTGCAGACCCAGCCAAGGCTCTGCCTGGGGTAAGGTCCAATGAGCGCCACCCCCTGCACTTGCATCCATCCCCTGAGCCAGCACCCCGCCACACCCCCACACCACACCAGACTTCATGTTTGGAGCCGTTCAAAAGCAAGGGTAGGTGGGAGGGCCAACCTCCACACCGGCAGCTCATCCCTGCCTATTTACAACCATGACACAAGCAAAACTACACAGCCCTTCCCCATTCCAACTTCCCATATTTTCAATATGGCTGCTCTAGGTGCTTTGCGACCTACTGGTGAATCCCAACCCACAGTTTGGGAACCACTGTACTAAGATATAAGGAAAGTGGTTCAAAAGTGGCAGAGAATCAAAATCTCTTTAAAATACAGCTTGGAAAATAAAGGACATGAAGCTGCAAATCCACAGGCCTCTCACATACGGCGGGATCTTAACTTTTTTTTCTCAACATTTTTCTCATTTTGCCCATCTGCCTATTTTCCAGTCTTCCAGAAATTTCCCACATTTTCTGATTGGAGCACACACCACATATTTAAAATAATGTATTAAAAGGTGTGCAGATAACTCTGCCCTCCATTTTTTTTAAAGTAATGTAATTTTTTAAAGGATACCTGCATGGTAATAGGTTGCACTTTGCGCTCTGTACTGTTTGTACTGCAGACGCAGAGAAAATTGTGTTCAGATGACGCAGCTGGCTGGCTGTCCTTGCTTCAGAGCCCTACACTGGTCCCCCACTGTTGGCGTCACGACCATTGCACAAGGGTTGGTCTAGCCAAGTGAGCCCTCTAATGGGCTTGGGATCTCAGCCAATGCCCTACCTGGGCGATTCCACACCTGGGAGCAATGCATTCCCTCATTAGAAGAGCTCTCCTGTCAAGAAAGCTGCTTTCTCAGCAAGGTCTTTCCCATTAAAATATTTTTAGAATAAGCCCCACGTTTCTCAGCTTTAATTTTGCGAAGTGGGCAGCACAGGCCTTATAAAGATGACTGCTACAAGAGTTAAACAATAAGGCTCTGCTTACATAAATGAAAAGGGCTTTGTTGTGTCCTGTGTGTTGATCCTCACATGCATTTTTTGCATCTGAAGTGAGAAATTTTGCATTCTGTATTCCTGCTACAGACATTTCTATTTTAGTTCTAAGGAAAAATAAGGAGGGGAAAAAAGGCAGAAGGGGAAAACTGTTGTCCTCAAAAGCCCAATTATAACAGTTTTAAAGATGCAAGCTGAAAAGCTGGTCTCTTCCTTAAAAAAATACATACATAAATGAATGATAGCATTGTACTCTCTAGTGCACAAAAGTACTTTTTCATATTTGCATGATAGTATATCTGGCAATTATTCTACAAAGATACAGCATTCATTTCAGCCAATTGCCACAGGCTTGGCATTACTAAGAGGAGTAAGAAAGCATTAGAATCAACAGAAAAGGGATATTCTGGTTTTTCTACCAGCTACCTTGAACATACTTCACGTTTAATTTCACCCTATTGCTACGGGCACTGTGTTGTTATGACAGCTGATCTGCCATTGAATAGCTGTAAAAGAAAATCAACAAAGGATCGCTTCAGTGACTTTCGATGCAATTTATTGGAGCTTGTATCTTGCGGCTGCTGCCGCCTGTCGGGATAATGACACATGATGGGTGATTAAAGTGCAAGTCCTTAAATCAAAGCTGTGCTGATAGTCTGAAGAGGCAGCAAACAGCACTCGGAGCTTGTTCATCTCTCATGGTGGGAGGACCTCATTAGAACAAAAAAGAGCCTGTTATACTAACAAGAGCAAATGCTTGTGTCTAGGGAAACTTTTTCATGTTTTCAAGGTTTAGCATAAATTTTCCTGTAGCTTCTCTCAGACTGTGCCTTTTTATAAACAGACACACACTCACACGTACCCCTGATTCGTTATTCTGTGCCAGCATGCATTTGATGATTACAATTCAGATTTCTTTCACCTCCATTCAATTGCAGTGATCAGCTTCCATTGGACAGAAACCCAGCCTGTTTTGTACTTCTAGCAGCAAACATATAAAGCAACAAACAATTAGATCTTCTCCAGGCCAGTGTGTGGCAATAAATAATGCGCTGAAAGGCTTGCATTGAAAGTCCTAATGGGAAGGGAAGGAGGGGAAACGCAATGGCTACCATCCTACTTTCAGTTATTCACAAGGCAGAGAACTGAAAACAATCAGGGGGCTACTTTCCTGCAGTGCAATAAACCAGGGATGGGCACTCGACCCATCTACTAAACTACTCAACTAAAATAGTGAAAACACTGGTTTTTGTCATGATTCATGTTGAGTCATGCATGTCACTGACCCTGACTTGGCTCGCGATTCAGGGCTAGTGACTTGGGAAAAAATAGTCGGGACTCTAAATGAGTCCTGGCTTGCTTTCATGTGTGTGCTTGCTTGCTTTTTTCACCACTTCAGCATTGTGTGGAAAAACGACCTGGAAGTTCGCCTTCAGACCAATTGCGGCAGCAGCAGACATGGTAGGAGGAGGATAGTTTGGTTCCAGAAGGTGGGGATAGCGGAGGGGGTTGAGGGGAGGAGAAGGCAGGCTTAATTTGGCTGCGCAAGGATGTGTGAGAGAACACAAGGTGGGGGCAACCAGTATGGGGGGAAGGGGCTCTGGCTATCTAGAAATAGACAATTGGATGAATGGCTTTATTTTTTCTGGATGAGAGAGGGAGAGGGAGATGTCCAAAAGACGGAGAAGGGAGTTCTTGTGACAGGAAGAAATGGGTGGAGATTTTTTTCTGAACAAATCTAGGAGGGGAGTATTAAATGACCACTTTCATACACACACCTGTCACCACCATCTCCCTTTTTCTGTGCATGTGTATTTAAGGAAGCAAGTGACTCATGAAAAGGACTGATTGCTAAGAACTGCCTCCTCCTTAGCTTCTCTGCCTCCTTCCATTCCTTGGGCTTCTCAGACCTCCAGCCAATCCTAAAACAATAACCCCTTGGGCTCTTCCTTCTGCTCTCCTTTGTCCAATGCTAATCTGTTCCATCAGGGATTGACAAGAGGGCCTGCTCCCGCCTCCTGCTTGACGCCAAGCATTTAACCCTTTCCTGCTTCTTGGTTGGAACTGCTGGCTTTCAGATGCTCGCGGGTTTTCAGACTCAAATTTTGCAGATCCATTCTCAAGTCAGTGCCCAAGTCCTTGACACACAGGACTTGAGCCTATACAGTTCAGCAAAAAACACATATTTTTGCAATTTGAACTTGAGTCCCAAGACTCAAGTACTATTAACTTGTGCTAGATTGTGACCATTAATAGCCTTGGAGTGATGTGTACAAAACCTAAAATCGCAAACTGGCTATAACACAATTGCTCATATGTTTATGTTATTTCAAGTTCATATTTCAGGTGACTACCTATCATCAGATCCCAGAACTCCTATTGCATCTATGCTTTCAGCATGGGATGATAACATGTATGTGTGAAATGCTGGTTTAGTAAATAATGTAGCAGTTGCCAAAAAGAACAGATGTTCTGGTGCTTTGCTTTAGATAATTGACATTTACCACCAGGAAGGTTCATTGTGAAAATAAGGAATTGTTTGGGAAAATTGTTTCAGAGCAGTAGATAATTAAATGCAGGGAATTAATGGCCAAGGTTGAATGATTCCTTTATATTGTTTTCCATGAAGCTCTTTATGCAAAGGTACACATCTCTCCTAAACAGGCATGTAGATCTAGTGCTGCACTCAAGGCTGTGTAAAACGGAAGTGACACACAGTCCTTGCCCAAAGGGCTACAAATTTATTCATGTTAACTATATTGTTACAATCACTACTACTAGATTCCGGGAAACCTTATTTTACATTGAATCTTCCTTCTGTTTGTCAGAAAACTCCATAAGAACTACCACCACTGGCTCAAGGTTACAGGCGCACAAGATTACTGCTCAAGGCCTCTTGGACTGTGATGACCAGGTCTGCAGACATCTGAGTTCATCTAACTGCAAAGACCTCTTGACACAGATATCAAATGCAGACATTTGGCACAGACACTGCTCAAACTATCTTACGGTCTTTCCTGTCAATTCTTCTTATTTCACATTTATAATAATAATAATAATAATAATAATAATAATAATAATAATAATAAT